>JAODUO010000457.1:337500-542500 GCA_025642075.2 Ridgeia piscesae
TCGGCATTCTGTGAGTAAATTAGAATAGTAATAACTAGTGTATTTTTGAGAATCATTATTGCAATTAGGAACATAATAACAGAGTGAAGTTTTTCTATCATGAGGACTGTTGAACTTTTCTGCATGGTTGCCATGACTACGTGAGCCATGTTGATCTTCTGTGGACCCAGGTAATCTTCTGTAAGGACCAAATTGGTGGTCAGTGTGGACCATGTTTCCTTTCTAACCTTGTTTGTGGGCTATATAACAGGTGTTCTCTGTGGATAAGGTTGTTCATTTTGTTCTTTGAGTTTTTATGCGTGCGTGCGTCTGTGTGTGTGTGTGCGTGTGTGCGTGCGTGCATGCGTGCGTGCGTGTGTGTAGTGTGCAGTGTGTGTGCAGTGTGTGTGCAGTGTGTGTGCAGTGTGTGTGCAGTGTGTGTGCAGTGTGTGTGCAGTGTGTGTGTGCAGTGTGTGTGTGCAGTGTGTGTGTGCAGTGTGTGTGTGTGCAGTGTGTGTGCAGTGTGTGTGTGCAGTGTGTGTGTGCAGTGTGTGTGTGTAGTGTGTGTGTGTGTAGTGTGTGTGTGTGTAGTGTATGGTATGTTTGTGGTGTGTGTGTGGTATGTGTGCGCACACGCGTGTGTATTCGTGAAGTCATCGTTTACGTACGTGAACAATGCTGTCACATGGTTTCTGAATGTGTCGTCAAATAAAGTTGTCGACGTTATTTTGTGTTAAGATACGCTCTGTCACACCATTACATATTTTGTTATTTAATTTAATGTTTGTGTGTGTGTGTGCATGCGTGCGTGCGTGCGTGCGTGTGTGTGGTGTTGTGTGATGCGGTGTGTGTGTGTGGGCGTGCGTGCGTGCGTGCGTGTGTGCGTGCGAGCGAGAGTGTGAGTGTCTGTGTGTGTGTGCGAGTGTGTGTGTGGGCGTGCGTGCGTGCGTGCGTGTGTGCATGCGAGCGAGTGAGCGAGAGTGTGAGTGTCTGTGTGTGTGTGAGTGTGGGTATGTGAGTGTGTGTGGGTGTGTGTATGTGTGGTTGCATGCAAGTGTCAATGTGAGTATGTTACATTTGACTGGTGGGTCCAAAAGTTACAGTACTTTGTGTTAATAACATTACATTTGTGTTAATTACAATCAAAAACTGGTCAATTATCAACAAAATATAGAGTAAAATAAAATTATTTCTGGTACATTTCTGGTATCTAATGAACTTCTTTGTTATTTTTAGAAGAGTTCACGAGAAACTTCTACTGAAAGCACCACCACAATTTGAGGTTGAGTCTCGGCATTCTGTGAGTAAATTAGAATAGTAATAACTAGTGTATTTATGAGAATCATTATTGCAATTAGGAACATAATAACAGAGTCAAGTTTTTCTATCATGAGGACTGTTGAACTTTTCTGCATGGTTGCCATGACTACGTGAGCCATGTTGATCTTCTGTGGACCCAGGTAATCTTCTGTAAGGACCAAATTGGTGGTCAGTGTGGACCATGTTTCCTTTCTAACGGACCATGGTGATCTTATGTGTGAGGCATGTTGATATTCTTCATGGACCTTGTTTGTGGGCTATATAACAGGTGTTCTCTGTGGATAAGGTTGTTCATTTTGTTCTTTGAGTTTTTATCAAAAAAATTCTGTTTTTTATAAGATCACTGTACAGGTGTACACTATAATAATCCCATTTTGAACATGAAACAATAAAATAATAAAACTTGTGTATGTTTGTGCTTGCACAAATGGACTTCGTTGACCTTCTGTGAGAACCAAGTTGATTGTTTCCTTCTGTTATGATATATTGTTGTAATTTGTGTGGAGCATCTTGACCTTTCACGTGTACTGTATAACTAAAGAGACAGGTGTGAAAATTGTTTATCACATGCAAGTATACATAATGCAAGAGCATGTAATGTAACTGTAAAAGGGTAATCAACCAACCAGCCTGGTGTTTTGACAACTGTTTTATGGTACAGCTGAGTGAGTCAGCCAGGTCTTTGTGTCTGTGTCTGCTTGCTACAGTTGTATATGTGAATCCATACAACATATGTGTATTCTCTCGTCTACTCCATTGCAGTTTGGCCCGAAGGCATTCTGCAGACGCCATGAGGAGGTGATAGCAGAGATCATTCTCCAGCGAGACGTGTGTGAAGGAACTGGCTGCGATTGAAGAGAATCTGGACCTCGACACAGACAGGAAGCACTTCAAGAGGAGGATGCAGATGGAGGGACAGTCAGAAGATAAAGTTAAAGAACATGTGAACAGTGATTACTGGAATAACACAGAGTAACACTGTAGGTGTAGAATGTAGATGTGTGATAGAGAACTGAAGTGGTGCGGACTGGATTAAGTAACTATATTAGCAGTGACATCATGGTAACCTACAACCATTTAAAGAACAATATGAAAATGTTTACATCTGTTAAAATACTCTAATGGCTGTGCGTATTCATGACATCTAAAAATAACTACATTGTCAACTGTCAAAAAGTAGGGAAAAATTATTAACAGAGATCCCAGTCTGGATATTTACAAGCATGATCCTGTACACAAACTATTTAATATTTGTGTGCGAATAACTCTTGAGCATTGATTGCAGTGTGGCTGGAAGCTTTCCAGAGAAGTCAGTATGGTGTTCTGTAGAATAGATCTGCTAGGAAGTAACGTGTAAGGCACCTTAGGCAATCTTGAGGATTGGATATTGCACTGTGTATGAACTTACATTTAGCTTTTGTTCCTTTTGAACCTTCTGTTGCTGTTCCAGGCATTGACAAGTACAAGTCTAGAATATTAATTTTATGGAAGACTTATTGTATTTATCGGTGTAGAATGGCTATGAGTATGAGATTTCTAAAAATATGCCACTTTCATGAAGGCTGTATATTTACTGGTGAAAATATGCCATTCACACCCACGGGGGACTGGCACTGCTCTAAGTCTAACTGGCCTACCCTGGGTAGTGGCAGTTTTTAATTTTTTTTATGACATTTTATACAACTTTTAACAAACGATGTAAATATTTTGATTTAATATAAATTTTATTTTTTGCATGTTTAAGGAGTGAATACTTTTAAATAGCTGTTGTCTGTTTTGAGTTAGATGACAAAACATGCAATTTGAAGGGACACAAATTCTTTTTGTTTTTTTATTTCAAAATCATGTTATACAGTATAAATTATACCTATTATAGCATACTGACTGTCCAAAGATGCTTTCATGTCCCATTTTGGTTTTGATAAAAGTGGTAAGTGCACTTATGCATCGTTTACATCAACCATGAGGCATTTTCAAAATCTGCGACGGTGTAGCGAAAAATCTGGTCTTGAAAAATCATTTCATTTTTCATTTGTGCACATGCACACAATTCGGGTCATATATGGTCACGTGCAAATTACCCTGCAAACTTCGTTGAAATATCCGCTCGTCGAATGTAACTTGTGGTCACGTGCAAACATAAACCACGTGACCATATTTCAACTTAGCTGAAATATTCGGTCGTTGAATGTAATTTGAGCAAGTGACGGTAAGTCCAGGGTGATATTATGATTACCATTTGCACTGGACTAAAGTAGTTTTTACATGTACTCCTTTAGCACTAAAGCTATGGTTCGACGTTGTCGTTGTACCCATCTGATTTGTCATTCTATGGTCCACCCACGGATAGCCAGTGCAGACGCTCTAGTCTAGACCACGTGCGCTGATGGCAATGCCAATGCATGGTTATACCTAAATTATTAAGATGTAAGTCTATAAAATTTAGCATATACACTATATAAAATTGAAGGTAAGTTCTTATAATTATAGCTCAGTGTCCAGTGCTCAGGACTGCTCAAAGCACTTGCCAATTGGTGCGCTGTTATCTGTGTATTCTACAGATAATAGCGAGGAAAATGTCATAATTTATCAGTAATTCCCCAGTATATGAAGCTCTCATTGATGCAGCCTGTTGTTCCTTAGCAAAGATGTGTCAATATTTTAATGACTTGGGATTCAGTTACATCCCAGTTGGACCTGTGGATGGGTTAAGGTTGTGACTACAAAGCTTGGTTGACTACTGTAGGGTGGATGACATTGACCGTTACCGGACCACCGGACTACTTTGCAGGCAGGTTTACTAGTCTAATCCGCCCTTATCTTTTCAAATGTAAGGACTAGTAGGCAGTTCTAGCCTTCATTGTGTTTTTTATCTACAAGTTGGTTGTACCTCAATTATTGCAATTAAGATCTAAGTTTATAAAGTTTAGTATGTACACACCATAAAAGTGTAGGTAACTTCTTATAAGCCAGTGTCCAGTATTCAGGACTGGTCAAGACACTTTACTCTTTTCCCCCTGGCTGACCTGTTCAATTTGAACACCCCTCCCCACTTCTGTAGAAAGCATCAGGCCGAGCTGCAATTGGTGTTCTGTTAGGCTGGTGACTACCAGTTAAATATATATATATATTATATATATATATATATTATATATTAGTTATATCTAAATTATGCAATTAAGATCTAAGTCTATAAAGTTTAACATGTACACTACATAAAAGTGAAGGTAAGTTCTTATTTAGCCCAGTGTGCAATATTCATACTGATCAAGACCCTTTTCTCTTTTTAATTCAGGACTATGCAGGATTACATTTTTGCTGGTCACACCTTTTTGGTGGACACATACATGTAATTATATACATACAAACCAATTGAGGGGTGTTTTTTACCTGAGGTAACTATGAACACGTGTAACGTCCAATTTCAAGGCATACTTTACGATATACGTTATATTATTTTGGAGTACCTTTTTATATTTACTTGTCTACTGAAATTTCTACCCATCCACTACATTGCGTTTTACCTGTCCAAATGACAGACGACTGGTCTCTGCATAAACGTAGATGTTTCCTCCCCTGGCCGACCTGTTCAGTTGAACACCATCTCCACTTCTGCAGGAAGCCAAGCTTCAATTCCTGCTCTGTTACCAGTGTATTCCACTGTGTATTCCATACTTGGCTGGGGCTCTCTGGCAGCAGTGACAGACACTGAAGGAAGCCAAGCTGCAATTCCTGCTGGTTACCAGTGCATTCCACTGTGTATTCCATAGTTGGCTGGGGCTCTCTGGCAGCAGTGACAGACACTGAAGGAAGCCAAGCTTCAATTCCTGCTCTGTTACCAGTGCATTCCACTGTGTATTCCATACTTGGCTGGGGCTCTCTGGCAGCAGTGACAGACACTGAAGGAAGCCAAGCTTCAATTCCTGCTCTGTTACCAGTGCATTCCACTGTGTATTCCATACTTGGCTGGGGCTCTCTGGCAGCAGTGACAGACACTGAAGGAAGCCAAGCTTCAATTCCTGCTCTGTTACCAGTGCATTCCACTGTGTATTCCATACTTGGCTGGGGCTCTCTGGCAGCAGTGACAGACACTGAAGGAAGCCAAGCTTCAATTCCTGCTCTGTTACCAGTGCATTCCACTGTGTATTCCATACTTGGCTGTGCTCTCTGGCAGCAGTGACAGACACTGAAGGAAGCCAAGCTTCAATTCCTGCTCTGTTACCAGTGTATTCCACTGTGTATTCCATAGTTGGCTGGGGCTCTCTGTCAGCAGTGACAGACACTGAAGGAAGCCAAGCTTCAATTCATGCTTTGTCACCAGTGTATTCCACTGTGTATTCCATAGTTGGCTGTGATCTCTGGCAGCAGTGACAGACACTGAAGGAAGCCAAGCTTCAATTCCTGCTCTGTTACCAGTGTATTCCACTGTGTATTCCATACTTGGCTGGGGCTCTCTGTCAGCAGTGACAGACACTGAAGGAAGCCAAGCTTCAATTCCTGCTCTGTTACCAGTGCATTCCACTGTGTGTTCCATAGTTGGCTGTGCTCTCTGGCAGCAGTGACAGACACTGAAGGAAGCCAAGCTTCAATTCCTGCTCTGTTACCAGTGTATTCCACTGTGTATTCCATAGTTGGCTGTGATCTCTGGCAGCAGTGACAGACACTGAAGGAAGCCAAGCTTCAATTCCTGTTCTGTTACCAGTGTATTCCACTGTGTATTCCATACTTGGCTGGGGCTCTCTGTCAGCAGTGACAGACACTGAAGGAAGCCAAGCTTCAATTCCTGCTCTGTTACCAGTGCATTCCACTGTGTGTTCCATAGTTGGCGGGTGGCTCTCTGGCAGCAGTGACAGACACTGAAGGAAGCCAAGCTTCAATTCCTGCTCTGTTACCAGTGTATTCCACTGTGTATTCCATAGTTGGCTGTGGCTCTCTGGCAGCAGTGACAGACACTGAAGGAAGCCAAGCTTCAATTCCTGTTCTGTTACCAGTGTATTCCACTGTGTATTCCATAGTTGGCTGGGGCTCTCTGTCAGCAGTGACAGACACTGAAGGAAGCCAAGCTTCAATTCCTGCTCTGTTACCAGTGTATTCCACTGTGTATTCCATAGTTGGCTGTGATCTCTGTCAGCAGTGACAGACACTGAAGGAAGCCAAGCTTCAATTCCTGCTCTGTTACCAGTGTATTCCACTGTGTATTCCATAGTTGGCTGTGCTCTCTGGCAGCAGTGACAGACACTGAAGGAAGCCAAGCTTCAATTCCTGCTCTGTTACCAGTGTATTCCACTGTGTATTCCATAGTTGGCTGGGGCTCTCTGTCAGCAGTGACAGACACTGAAGGAAGCCAAGCTTCAATTCCTGCTCTGTTACCAGTGCATTCCACTGTGTATTCCATACTTGGCTGGGGCTCTCTGTCAGCAGTGACAGACACTGAAGGAAGCCAAGCTGCAATTCCTGCTCTGTTACCAGTGTATTCCACTGTGTATTCCATGGTTGGCTGTGATCTCTGTCAGCAGTGACAGACACTGAAGGAAGCCAAGCTTCAATTCCTGCTCTGTTACCAGTGCATTCCACTGTGTATTCCATAGTTGGCTGTGCTCTCTGGCAGCAGTGACAGACACTGAAGGAAGCCAAGCTTCAATTCCTGCTCTGTTACCAGTGCATTCCACTGTGTATTCCATAGTTGGCTGTGATCTCTGGCAGCAGTGACAGACACTGAAGGAAGCCAAGCTTCAATTCCTGCTCTGTTACCAGTGCATTCCACTGTGTATTCCATAGTTGGCTGGGGCTCTCTGTCAGCAGTGACAGACACTGAAGGGAGCCAAGCTTCAATTCCTGCTCTGTTACCAGTGCATTCCACTGTGTATTCCATAGTTGGCTGGGGCTCTCTGTCAGCAGTGACAGACACTGAAGGGAGCCAAGCTTCAATTCCTGCTCTGTTACCAGTGCATTCCACTGTGTATTCCATAGTTGGCTGTGATCTCTGGCAGCAGTGACAGACACTGAAGGAAGCCAAGCTTCAATTCCTGCTCTGTTACCAGTGCATTCCACTGTGTGTTCCATAGTTGGCTGGGGCTCTCTGTCAGCAGTGACAGACACTGAAGGAAGCCAAGCTTCAATTCCTGCTCTGTTATCAATGCATTCCACTGTGTGTTCCATAGTTGGCTGTGATCTCTGGCAGCAGTGACAGACATTGAAGGAAGCCAAGCTTCAATTCCTGCTCTGTTACCAGTGTATTCCACTGTGTATTCCATACTTGGCTGGGGCTCTCTGTCAGCAGTGACAGACACTGAAGGAAGCCAAGCTGCAATTCCTGCTCTGTTACCAGTGTATTCCACTGTGTATTCCATAGTTGGCTGTGATCTCTGGCAGCAGTGACAGACATTGAAGGAAGCCAAGCTTCAATTCCTGCTCTGTTACCAGTGTATTCCACTGTGTGTTCCATAGTTGGCTGTGATCTCTGGCAACAGTGACAGACATTGAAGGAAGCCAAGCTTCAATTCCTGCTCTGTCACCAGTGCATTCCACTGTGTATTCCATACTTGGCTGGGGCTCTCTGGCAGCAGTGACAGACACTGAAGGAAGCCAAGCTTCAATTCCTGCTCTGTTACCAGTGCATTCCACTGTGTATTCCATACTTGGCTGGGGCTCTGGCAGCAGTGGCAGACACTGAAGGAAGCCAAGCTTCAATTCCTGCTCTGACACCAGTGTATTCCACTGTGTATTCCATAGTTGGCTGTGATCTCTGGCAGCAGTGACAGACACTGCAGGAAGCCAAGCTGCAATTCCTGCTCTGTCACCAGTGTATTCCACTGTGTATTCCATATTTAGCAGGGGCTCTCTGTCAGCAGTGGCAGACATTGTATCAATAACACAGTAGATCCTTCTTAAACTGGACAGTTGCCTGCCTGCATGTCTTAATGTTTACTCAATTATCTGTCAAACAATGTGTGTCTACAAATAGGTAACATGTGGTTACTATGGAAAATGACTTGAGATGATGGAAAAGGGTTGAACAAATATTTAAGTCATATTTCAATTTATTTTATATAAAATAATAAGTCATTTATATGTGTGTAGATCATGTAAGGCTGCTATGGGTATGCTCATAAGGATATCTATAAAGTACAAGTATTCTATAATATGACAAATTCTCTAAAAGAGTGTTTTGTCTATGGCTGTTATCTATTTCTATGTATTGAAAATGTGACACTATTATATATCTATACTTATGTGAATGTGGAACATCCCAGGAGGTGCCTACATAGAATGCAATAAACATTCAAATAGAACAAGAAATTCCATATACATGTCAAACAGATGGCTACCATAACTTATTGGATGATAATATATATATATTATGATAATATATATATTATATATAGTTATATAATATCTGTATCCGTTGGTCAGTCATGTTTCTTAATCAGTTCTGTATTTTTTCAGTTTTGAACAACGACTACCCTGGTGGGTCTTACTGTGGACTCGCCACGTTTCGAGCACATTTTTTCTGCCACAATTCTGTGAATTCTACACTTCGGGCCAGTGTGCTACGATCAGCAAAAAAATTTTGCTTGAAAGGTATATGTAATCATTTAGCTGACTATGCAGATTATTTTCAAAGTTGAGCATCTAAATTTCCGGGAACATTGGCGGATGTAGATGGTTGAAATTGATGGTGCATAAAAGGTGAAAAACAAGGAAATATTGATTGATAAGTATTATTCTTATGTGAAGATTATTCATAAAGTAGTATTAGACATATACTGGGTAGTAGTTTTGGTAAAAGTTTGTTTGTTAACAGTATTTTTGGAGCAGATGAGCATAGTGGGTGATAATAGTATGGTGAGGCTGGGAGGTGAGGCTGGGCTACCTCCGTGTCATATAGCAGGGTTGGACTGGCATTGTCATCTGATTTGTAAACTGAACAAGTTGGTTCGTGTAGAGAGTTTAGTGGAGCCACATGGTGCTTGATTTGTATCATTGGCTTATCGAGAGTCCAACCTATCTATCTAAATGTACCCTGCCCTTCTTAGGTATATGTCAATTTTATTTTTAAACATATTAACATTACTAGCACTTACACAATCAGCTGATGATTTGTTCCATTCATTTACTGTTCTTTGTGAAAATGAGACTTCTAATATCTAGTCTACACTGTTTCTTTGCTACTGTATTGTAATTCCATGTCCTCTAGTACTTCTCTCTTCCTTAACCAAGAAAAAAATCTGATCTCTCAGTCTCCTGGTTTCTAGTGTTGTTAATCCACATTCTTTTAGATGCATTTTGTAACTAATATTCCTGAGTTTTTGTATCATTTTGGTTGCTATCCTTTGTACTCTTTCTAGCATATCGATATCCTTCTTGCGATATGGCCTCCATGCCTGTATGCAATATTCTAAATGAGGCCTAACTATTGTTTTGTACAGCAGTATTATTAGTTCTTTTCCTTGTACACTATATTTCGCCTAATTAATCCTAGAATTTGGTTTTCCTTCACTGCTGCAATTCCACACTGCTCTGGTACCTTCATATCAGCACTAATAGTTAACCCTAAGTCATTTTCCTTTATAGTAGTATTTAGTACAGTGTCACCCATTGTATATTGTGCATCTTCATTCCTATGTCTTATGTGGAGGTACTTACATTTTCCAAAATTAAACAGCATTTGCCACTTCTCAGACCATTCGGTCAACTTATTCAGATCATCTTGTAATTGTTGTCTATCTGCATCACTTTTAATTTTTCTAAACACTTGTATCGTCCGCAAACTTCCACACCTTGCTTGTTATTTCATCATCCAAATCATTGATATATATTAAGAATAAAATAGGTCCCAGTACTGATCCCTGCGGTACTCCACTCAAAACCGATTTCCAGTTTTAAAGCTCCCCATCAACTACTACTCTTTGTCTTCTATTAATAAGCTATTTTTCTATCCAGTTAATCATACCATTTCGTATGCCATGGGCCTTTAGTTTATGTAGTAATCTTTGATGTGGCACTTTGTCGAAAGCTTTTTAAAAATCTAAATAGATTGCATCTACTGGTGATCCCTCATCTACCCACTTTGTGACATCTTCCAAAAACATAACATTTGTTAAGCATGACCTCGCTTTTAGAAACCCATGTTGAGATGGGTTTATCAAGTTATTTTTAAAAAGGAAATCAGCCAAGTAATCTTTAATTAGTCTTTCTAATAGTTTGCAAATCACCGCTGTTAAACTCACTGGTCTATAGTTCTCTGACTTGTTTCTCGAACCTTTTTTAAATAATGGTATAATGTTTGCTTCTTTCCATTCTAACGGACACAACTCCCTCCTCTAATGACAAATTGAACACTGTTGTAAGCATTATGCTAATTTGTTCTACAATTTCCAGTAGTAATTTGGGAGGAATCCCGTCCACTCCAGGTGATTTGTTATCCTTCATAGCCATTATTTTCTTAGAGCTCTACCATTTTTGGGGTTACAATTTGTTGTCCTAAATAGCCCGACTCTCTCCCTTCGAATTTAGTCTGTGTTACTGGTAATGCACTAATATCTTGCCTGGTAAACACAGAACTAAATTACTCGATCATTCCAGTCTATCTTTGCTAAATAATATCTCATGTCCTTATATCTTCATTTGTGAAATTTTTCCTGTACCATACTTTTTATTCTATTCTCCTTTTACTTTTATGATAAAATATAACTGGCTGTGATCACTACACCCCAGTGACTCACATATCTGTGAGCTCAAACCTTTGTCCAACACGTTCTCACACATGTTGAGTAAGGAAACTATCTTGTACTAAATTTTAAAACTGCTGGTCCTCACTCCCAGTACTCTGTAGAGATTTCCACTGTATATGCCCATGGTTAAAATCCCCCATAATTATACAGTCCCGTTTACTCACTTCCTTTTTAGCGGCGACGTTCCCAATTTCTCAGTCGTCAGATATTGACATTGGAAGACAAGACGGGGGCGCTGCATTAGAGGGGTGTGGTAGTGTTTTGATACCCTGTTCGCTGCGACGTTTACAACTGAATTTTTTTATGGCTGAACGTCTAGATGTAGTGGGGGCACTTCACCTTCGAAGCGTATATGGGCTACGTTATTCTAATGAAAACTTTGCGAGGCACAATTGCAACGATCTACCCCTCAACACACCCTTGATATGTGTATGGTGTATGCCTATGAACCCATATATATCTTTCAGTAGCCTCGATAACCCAGCCCCTCAACTCTGTCTAGCAAATTAATGGGCTGCAGTTATAACCCCAGATTAGGGTAGAGATGCTGATTGGTTCTCACGCCAAATTTGAAATAACCAATTAAATAAGTATAACTTTTTATAAGATAATGTTGTATTATTAAAAATATTCAAAATTAAACTTACATTAACACAAAAATAATTGAAAATAAAATTGTGTAGTTGGTTATCAAATCGGAATTATGGCTGGATTAGCCAGTATCCGTGAGGTGGCAGTATTGGTTAGCCCACACTGATAGCATTCAAACGTCGGTAAAATCACCAGACTGTCTTCTCGGCATAGTTCCGTAACCGACCGACAGTCAGGTAAGTGAGCCTAATCCGTCCAAAGATGCATAACCTTAGTCCAAATAGTCGTGCTCGTTATTATGTCCAGCGTACATCTTTGTTGCACTAGTCACAAGACGAAAAATACACCGTCAACAATCAACCAGTCATATAGATTAGATATGAAACATATCTGGTTAAAATAACTGACAGTTGAAGACGAACCTCCAACCCCTTTCGGGGAGGAGGTAGTCTGATTTCCCAGTGCTTCAACAAGGAAAGGAAATAATTCAACAAAGACGCGAGCGCACGTGCTGCAGAGGGGAGGATGACTGCAACAACAATTACGGCATCTAACTGAAATACCGCGAAAATCTTGATTGATTGTGCATTGCACTGCCAATCGTTAATAACTAGTTATTTCAATATATATATATATATATATACATACATATATATGTATTACATACATTTACAAACTTTTCCTTTTCATTATCGCTCTGATATGACTTTGAACATGATCTTTTGTTGACCTCAAATTGCAAAAATAAGGCCAAAACTGGATTGCTCATAACAGGTTTAGCTAGACAATGCCAAGACCACTGGTTCAAAAGTAATTTTTCTATTGGATATCTCGAATTGGTCAAGGATCCTCTTGATGTTTGCTATAGAGGTCCTAAGAATGTAGAATCCAGCGAGAAAAAACTATATAAGTCGGTGAAGGGTATACCTGTCTGGCGACCTGACCAAGATTGTTTAAGTATGATTCCATCATAATCAACCTATATATATATATACATATATATATATACACTGTACTAATATAGGAATAGGATGCCATTGGTTATGAATTGTAATGAAATTTCTATGACCTAAGCATGTTTCTTAGTCTTTTAATTTAAACCATCACACGTAACATACCCAGTGGAATTTTTTATTCACAGTTTCCCACAGTCAAACACCATTTTTACTATTTACAAAATGACTGTCTCATTTTCTGTATACACGAATTACATGCCGCACACCTGCAGTAATATGGTTACAAACTGCATTCTGGAATACACATTTTGATACCAAATCATTTGTGCCATGACTGCTATCACAGAATTTAATTTGTTATTAAAGCTCATGACTAAGTGCACAGTCAACAGCAAAAATACACTACAGGTGGCCATTACACACCTATCATTGCATAGCAGCCGTACATTCCAAGTTGTTTGACAACCGACCTCATTTGCTTGAATTTTGTCAAGTAAAGAAGTGTTTACTGTGAATTACCTACAGCAGGTTTTAAAAACGAAACAACACCAAACGGACCCTTGTTAAATACAACTCACACCAACTCATCCAAAAAAAAATGCTACACATTTGTTTGTGTTTGAAAATAAGAAAATCTTACTGTAGAAAACAGTACACAAAAACGATCCTGACTAACAACCTCGATTTATCAGTGCAGTCAGAGCTTTCCAATCACCCCATGCACGTGATGTGAACTTGGAAGTCTTCCAGTTAACAACAAATGAATTGATGTAACTGGGACACGTTCAGGTGTTCACCGGGTGATTGAAACACAGCATTAGCAACAGTTTTTGTCATCTCTAAATAAATGTGTTTCAATAATTTGTCGTTGAACTCAACAACCAAGATGTGCTAACGAGTCATTGTCAGATTCAGTTTCAAATATATGCCTGGTGACAGCAGTGTCCTGAGACTTGAGTATGCATAGACAACATTGTGATATGTAAGCAAGTGACAAAGCAGGCCGCGTGACAGAGTGACGACACTGTAGCGAGTCATCACCCGATAACATCCACAGGAGCGCAACAACCAGTACTAACTGTTCATACATTATCTCAGCGGTGTATATATTCGGCGAAGGGATTGTACATGTATATATTCAGTGGAGGGACTGTTTCAAAATGTTACCCGTGTGTAAACTGTAAATAACAACACAACCAATGCGAACAGAGATTATTAATATACAAATTGACTATCGAGTCAGTCACATTGCATTCACTGGACGACATCGGCACACACATTATGCAATTTTGGCAAAGCATGCCGTTGCACAAGTTCAATATTACCAACACACACACCACTGTTCTGGTAGTACGGGATCCCGGTATACACAACTGATCAATATTAACAGTGCTCAATACTGTATAATTATATATGTATATAATATTCTATTCGTCCTGTGGGTCTTCTATTTCAAGAAGATCCTACAACGTCATAGCTGACTCTGTGTTTGTCCAGTGACTGTCACCAATATCAAAGGCCTAGACCCTAGCGGGTATTGACAGCTGTGAATGTAAGACCTCGTCAGGAATTGCGATGTCTCCGGCTTCCTTTATTGCTTCCTTTCTCGGCTTCTTACTGATGATCATTAGGAGCAGGAGAGCCGGCAAATGTACGAGTGAAAACATGAAGAGTTTTCTGGAGGATGCGCTGTCACCGTGCTGGTAGAATCGCCAGCTCAGGTACAGCAGGTACGCGTTGATGGGCAGCGAGTCGGCCGCGAAGGTCCAGGTTGTGACGTCGAAAACTGGCGCCATCAGACTCAGTGCTAAGATAGCACCACTGTAGCGCATTGCAGTGCGCTTGCATAGTCCGGGGTTGACGACGGACATCATGCGGTAGCCAGCACGAGAGTAGTCTGGACGCAGGTTCCAGCTGAGGGCGTTGAAGTGGGGAAACTGCCACGCATACAGCAGACCAGCCAGTAGCCAAGCTCCTGCAACATGAAGCAAGTTATGTTGGGAACTGCTGGCAATGTCATACTTATCTAGGAAACTAGGAACACATGTTAGGAGTAGAAAACTACTGGTGGCAGAGTCAAATACATGCATACGCATAGCAATCCAACCAGTAGCCATGCTCCCGGATCACAATAGAGAGTGTAGAATTATACTTGACATAATCAAATACAAGCACATATACAGCAGCCGTGCTCTTGGAACATAAAACAGGGTGGCAGAGAACAAGTTGCAGAGTGAAATACAACACCAATGTAAACACGCATATACATGCTTATGGAACACGTGCCTGGCGATACAATCAGTGTCATGCAAATGCTGCATGTATAACGTTATGTCTCAAGACAATGAAGACTTTCAGAGGATGGATTAGAACACAATTCACCCAAACAGACTAGGTGTGTAATAAAGGTAAATTTGTATAAATTAGCCAGTACCTCTCAAACTGCTGACATATGAACTGTACTTACAAGTTACAACTAACATAACTGCAAATACAGACATTTTGAATGAGTCAATTTTACAATGTTTTCCAACTTCAGTGTTTCCCATGGACCCACATCTTCAAAACTGGTTCCAATAAAACTACAGCTTCATCAGTGATTTGTTCACATTGCTAAACAACTCAAGTATTAAAAACTGGCATTACCTGTTAATCACTAGAATAAACCTAGACTCTCACCTGGTTCGAGAGCCCCAGTACAGGCAGCCCAGCCCATCATTGGTGGGATTGCTCCCACAATTCCTCCCACCCACGTGTTGACGATACTGAGGCGCTTCAGTGGGGTGTAGGCAAGGGTGTACACCAACAGATTGGCCAGTCCGAGGCCTGCAGTGAGGGTGTTGACCCCCGTCTGCAGAAGGATCACACCTGCCGCTCCAGCAACAACTGCAAAGCCGACTGCGTGTAGAGGTCTGCAATAAACGGAGCAGGAACAGAATGAATACTTATATAATTGCTAATAAAAGTGGTACCATTTCTGGATGGCACAATGCACACACAGACAAGGACAAACGTGATAAAAATCTGAAATTTTTGCACCGGTGTACATGTTTTAAACTATTGCTGCAAATGGCTTAAAATGTGTACACATAATGTACTTGAAACAATCCCAGAAATATATATATGTACAATCCCAGAAATATATATCTGGTGCAGACATTAGCATGTCAAATTCAGGTGACAAAAATATTTACATAATTCTTGCTTTTTTACTTCTTGCAGTTTACCACAGCTGACCATATAAGCTGTTTTTAACAAGCATTTCATCATTCATGCAAATTATGGAGCTTAAATTTATAAATTATTATATTGAAATACGTATAAATATTCTGATGATCATGGGAAAGGTGTGGGTTGGCCTAAACCTACAAATGCTGTTGACACTTACGATAATGTTCCTCGTACAATAGGTCTGTTCTTTGTGCGGTTCATCTGGGAATCAAAAGGCACTTCAAAGAACTGAAACAAAACCAAAAGTACCATTCATTACCCGACACGTGCTTTAAAGCTGTCGGGCCAGTTTTCATATTTTACTGGGCCACCCGTTTCAATCTGACTGACCACGGTCAACATTTCCATAACCTTCACCGAAAAATAGGATGACCCTAATACATTTGATATTGTTTTGTAACATTTTATAATATATATAATATTTTTGTTTATGCCCGCATGATTGGCGAATGGCGTGGATCATTAATTATTCACTCAATAAGCAATCTTGGCTATGGGTGGTAGGTGTTATTGTTGTTATCAGCGGGATGAAATGCTAGTGCACATTCCATAATAGAAGACATCTAGGCAATATGTTATACTGTCAAATGTTTGACAGTGCCATAAAAAAACATGCAGCGTTGGATTTTGTAATGCAATCTTAGAGAAAAGAGAGCAATAAGTTTTATATACAGGTAGCATAATACAGAACATCAAACTGTAACATCATGTTAAGTAGTTATAAATTAGTGTTTAACTAGTATTAGTAACCACTGTTTTACAAGTTCTTGAAAGGCAAATTTTTACACTTTGCCTTATTCAAACAATGAGTAGAAAGACCAATAGATGTTTGTGTCACATAATACAATATCTTCATATTTAATTGAATTTTTTTTCATGAAATGCTTATCTGTGGTTGAAATAAATTTATTTTGTTCAGAGTGCACGAACAAAACCACTGAACTTAATAAGATAGAAAAATAAGTTTTATCCTATTCTGACAAAAATGTACAACTGTCATAAGACCCTGTCGAGACAGACCATGATCTCTCACCTGATTGATGGCGTTGGCTGCGGCTGAAGTGAGGCCTGTACCCACAGTGACTGTGGCGAATGTGAGCAGACTGAAGGGAGCCGGGGCCACAGCGTAGCCAGCCATCGTTGTCAACACTATCAAACCTGAACCACACAACAGCAACCAATAGTCAAGATCAACTGAACATTCATTATCTTGACCAAAAGGTCACTTCACTGATTATGTGTGTGTGTGTGTGTGTGTGTGTGTGTGTGTGTGTGTGTGTGTGTGTGTGTGTGTGTGTGTGTGTGTGTGTGTGTGTGTGTGTGTGTGTGTGTGTGTGTGTGTGTGTGTGTGTGTGTGTGTGTGTGTGTGTGTGTGTGTGTGTGTGTGTGTGTGTGTGTGTGTGTGTGTGTGTGTGTGTGTGTGTGTGTGTGTGTGTGTGTGTGTGTGTGTGTGTGTGTGTGTGTGTGTGTGTGTGTGTGTGTGTGTGTGTGTGTGTGTGTGTGTGTGTGTGTGTGTGTGTGTGTGTGTGTGTGTGTGTGTGTGTGTGTGTGTGTGTGTGTGTGTGTGTGTGTGTGTGTTGTGTGTGTGTGTGTGTGTGTGTGTGTGTGTGTGTGTGTGTGTGTGTGTGTGTGTGTGGTGTGTGGTGTGTGTGTGTGTGTGTGTGTGTGTGTGTGTGTGTGTGTGTGTGTGTGTGTGTGTGTGTGTGTGTGTGTGTGTGTGTGTGTGTTGTGTGTGTGTGTGTGTGTGTGTGTGTGTGTGTGTGTGTTTGTGTGTGTGTGTGTGTGTGTGTGTGTGTGTGTGTGTGTGTGTGTGTGTGTGTGTGGTATATATATATATATACACACATATAATAATATATATATATATAATGTTCTAACGAAATGAGTCGCATGTCAGCTAACTTGATTTTGAGAAAACTCTGTATAAACACTGCACAGTGATATTTGACGATTTGGACTTTTCCTCACCAAAGCAGACTTTAATGTCTTTTCTATCAACTGGCAATGCATATTTGCCATTTATATTATTATTTAGTACATTTTATAACCTTTTTAGAAAGGCTACGTAATATTTCACGCATGAATTTTGTAAAACAAAACCGATAAATCGCACTTGTTCGAGTCGCATTCTTCGGGGTTTCCCTTGCCGCATGGTGGACATATTTGGTACTACGGCATGTCCACTATCTGAATATACTAGAGGAATTCCTCAATAACATCAATTTTAGCAGGACAGGAACATTTATCTGAGAGACCTATCTGTGACCACGAACTTCAAATGCGATTTTCTCAGTTTGAAGTTTTCTACTCCGGGCATGTTCAATGTCAAATAACTTTTGACATGTGACTCATTTCGTTAGAACAGGTCACAACATATATATAGTAATTTTTTGGTACACAAATTATAGACTTTTGTATTTCAAATAAAACATTGTTAGTATTATAATAAATTAGTTAAATTATTATGAATTACTTCTATTTATATATAATATGTATTCAACTTTAAGTATATATATATATATATATATATATACCAGGGTTCAAAACGAAAAGTAAAAAAAACATTTCACCTCTCCGTACAACCATTCACTTGTCCCAAAACTACATTTCAAAAACCTATTTATCTGTAAATAATTAACAATATTCACAGTTGAAATGTTTGTACGCTGTCAAAGGCATTGCATGTTAGACTTTGTAGGCTTACCAGGTAGTTGAGAACAACAGTGCTTCCTTACACCCTAACTATGTTGTCTCACAGACAACAAGTAGTAACAATTTCACTTGTCCAGTGGCAAATCCAGTTGTCACAAGCAAGCGGAATTTTCAAACGATATATATATATATATTTGATTTTGATAAAGCATTTAGTCTTAAGATTGTCTACCTTGTGGACATTTGTCCACAATGAAAACTTATCGCCAATGAACACGTGTAAGTCCTGGATAACTAGTCTGCATTATCCGCTCTCTATCCTACTTTTTATAACCAGTATAGCACTAGAAACGATGTTTGATGGTTTATTTGCAGAGTGTATGTTTGTATGCAATCATGTTTGTCTTTGCAAATATATGTGAATAATGTCACATAATTATATACTTCAATAAAACCTTTCGTATAAATATCACAAACACCATTTACCCGTAAGTCGAATCTTTGCGAGTCGCATATACAAGTCAGGTATTTCCGTGACACGAGGTGAACGCAATTCTTTCCACATGAGTTCCTCCACAGACTGCATACTTGGCACCGAATCATCGCTTTTCTCGCTGGAACCACCAGCACATTTCCGCTGTCGATACTTATCCTTCAGTGTCAGATTGACAACGTCCTTGCGATCGCGAAAGAACATCGACACCTGGGAACCGCCCTGCGTCAAATCAACGCCGATCATATGCTGGGTTGGCCTGTGAAAGATGCTAAACTTCTCATCCATGGCCTCTGGAGGAAGCTGCAGTCTCTGTGAGCTGCTGAACTGTGGCTGCTCATTCTCATCACCAAGTTCTTTGACTGAACCAGTGGAGTCAGTGTTTGTGTTGTCTGCATATTTTTCCTGATGTGCTGAAGAGGTGGTAGATGCTGTTCGCGTCGTCTGCGGACTTCTATTTCGTTGATCATTCTTGTTATTTATCAGTGCCTGGTCAGCAATGTCTGGCTCAGTTTTGGTTGCAAGCTGAAGAAAAAATGTGCAATGATATAAATTAAAATTACAAACTATTGTCTATTACTGCATCTTCTCGTGGCTAAAACGTATAATTTGATTAGAATAAATTAATGTTGAACAAAAACACAACAACAAATATGAATCAACAACATAAGAAAACAGCACTGTGTTATAAAGCGTAACTATACAAAATAATACATTTGTGAGAGGCTCTGTTATGCTGGTGGCATCACTGAAATATGTGGCTACGACATATCATCAACTCTTTACTGGGTAGACAGCCTTCTTATTTTACACCCTGCTGCGGGCAGACAATTTTAAGTTGGCAACCAGCTGTGAATTATGTTGCATGTTGCTTGCTTTAAAATTTGGATAACTCGACAACTGACAATATTATTAATTGCACTGTACATGGAAAGAGTGTGTGAATAAAATGTGTTATTAAAATTTCTGTGTTGCAATCAATTATGTTTCAGATATTGAAGCAAACTTCAACAATTATGATGAAAAAATAAATAAGCAACTTCATCATGCTAGATATAAAAAAAAAACAGAACACACCAACGTGATCCTGTGAAACTAATGTAGCCATGTATGTTACTTTTATCCTAGTAAAACATTTATCAAATGTTGACGGTTAGTTTTCAAACTATAATTGCTTCTGTAAACAACGCCAAAGTGACTGAAGAAAAAAATATGCTATAATTTACAAAATGGCTACCGTTTACCAATCATATTGCTGAATGGAATGTTCTTTTCCTATGTAAAATCAACACTCGAATATCAAAAGATAGCACACTCCTTCATAACTTTATGCAGAGACCCGTCCACCCGTCATTTGGACAGGGATAAACCGTTGTGGACGGGTAGAAATATGGGTTGACGGGTAATAAAATGAAGGAGTAAATAAGAAAAAAGTTCCAAAACCATAGATATTGTCAGTTATGCTTTAGAAGTGAGCGTAAATGGTGTCACATGTGTGTTTGTAGTCCATTTCAGGTCATCAGACACAATTTAAAATTTGTAAACTGGCTTAACAGTTAACATCCATGTGTGCACCAAAACATGTGTGACTGGCAATAATTTGGTACTGCATAAAGCCCTGCACTCCTTTAACATAGATGCTCCCTTATCAGAAGCAATGTGATCATAGTGCATGTTAATTAAATAAACCAAACAAGGTACGGACAGTGATCGGATCAACAAAATGGCTACATATCAACGAAATGAAGATGCCATCGACGGATCATCTTTTTCATATCTCAACAATGAAAAGTCGCAGACAACGTAGATGGATATAATGAGGTCTCTGTGATCACTGTTGATATTATTCACGTTGCAAGCATTGATATCCGACTGAAAATTGTTGAGAAATGATCTCAGTAAAATCCGCCAAGTGCCACATGATGTCGGAGGTCAACTAGACAAACGCACCTCACCCTTCCGAATAAACTCACTCAATTCGCAAATGAATAAAAAAATTCACAAGATGGCAACAGCACATGTTTCCATGACCTACATAGAGCTTAGATCAGCAGTTTGAGCTGGCTGGTTAATGTAAAAGAAGAATCAGATCGCAGTAAAGAAAGACCCACAAAATGTGGGTTTACTGGGCGGTTTTGGACGGTCTGCGCATACGAGGGGTTGGGCAGTTTTGGACGGTCAGCGCAGTAGAGTTAAAGAAGCGTGGTTCTTTGGACAGGCATACACAGTGATAACCACATCTTGGGCAGAGTACTCTGTACTCATGTACACGTACTGATATTCATAACACCAATGGGCCATGTATTTGTACTCATAATATAAGTACTTAAGTAGTACTCAGATTTTATGAGTACATTACGATTACATGTGTGTACTTTCTCAGTACATACTGCGGAAAAATTATTTGTAGATTGATCAAATTAAATCCTAAAAATAAAATAGAATTCTTGCAATTTGCCAATTTCATTTGTTATCCACCTTTATTCAGGCAGTTGATAGCGTAATAAACCCACCAGTCGAGTGCCCCAGACGACACTGCTTGGCTTGTACTTGAAAGCAACGGCAATGTACTGGCGACTATGCTGGCGAATGAGCTTCCACTGCTTGCGTTGCAGCAAGTGGGGGGATCGCTGGCAGTGCTTCTGTAGCACACCCACAAAACATCGCAGGTGTAGTCCTGGGTCCATTTCATGTCCCCGTTCTCATCAAATGTCCATATCTGATCAGGTCCTACAACAGAACACATATCTTTGTCCTTCATTATGGATGAAATCAAGTTGATGTTACGTTAATTGGCATGTGAAACAGTTAACTAAAATACTGTGACAGAGGAAGGGCGTTGTTTCTTAATTTTATCATTTAAAGTTACTGTGTTTATTTAGCTGCCCCTGGCTTGAATTAAGGGGTGTACACATTTAATTTTTACCCATCTGAAAGCCACTGGCAAAGTAGGATGACTGGAAAATCAATTTTTTAAGCAGTGAGCTGGTGAATAAACTTGATCCTTGTAATTATTGATGGATCCAAAGCTCCCCAAGAGTACGTCTAAACTCAAATGACAGTTGACAATGCCATGCCTACTATTGTTAAGGATTTCTCCAAAACACCATGGGTTATTTTTAGAACAATGTACAAATCACTCAATTGTGAGCAATGACTGAGCATGGGTGGTTGGACTGGGGTGAGTGGTGTTATCCAATTTATTTTATTTGCCAACTTTAATTTAGCATAATTGTTTTTTGAACGCTTTTAAAATCCTTCCTGTCATTCCATATATAAACACAGTCATGTGGGCACATTGTCTGTTACGTAACAAAAATGTAACCTTTAACAGATCAGAAACATGTCGCTACAATGAACAACAATCGCTTGCACAAGGTCTAAGCGCTTGAAGGCATGGCGATAATGGGGTAGGTCACAGTAACTATTGGACATAACTGTCGTTCTTTTCATTACTTTGCATTATGCTTTTCTTAATATACAACAGTTTGAATAAAGCATGCTGTCTGTTGTTTGCAAAACATATTTAGTAACAAAAACCTCGCAAGTTCACTTACGTGACTTAAATCCAGACAAACAACACACACCTCTAGCGACTACTTCGCGCGGGACATCTCCTGAAATATTGTCCGAATAAACATCCGTTGGATACACGTGAGTGCATTTGTGAGAAAACATTAATTTTACTAGATAAACATAATTTAAAAAAACGGAAAAATGTATGTGATGTTTAATGTACGTTGACCAGCTACGGTTTTCTTATATTCATTATTATTATGTTTCATATCCAACTAGTTGTGTTATTATTATTTTATTATTAAATAATATTAACTAAATACGGTGTAAGCGTTGCACCACAACCTAAAAAAAATAGGCGCGTGCAGAATAAATTTATATCTTACATCTTACACAAGTGAAGTCAGTAATGGCTAATGCTGACCGATATTATGTTTAATAAAATAATGAAATAAAATTTGTTTTGTTGTTGCTTGACAGTTATGCTATGCAAATTATGCTTTTTGAGGTAGTCATGTTTTTCTTACCGTAATTTTTCCTTTTAATAGACGTATATTTATTGTTGCTAGATTAGTTACTAATTATTCTATATTATTTCCCCTCATTTTTAGCGTATCGACGTTGACACAACGGGGAAAACTATTTACGCTTACAATGTCCAAATCGAAGAAGAGTCATGTGCTTCTGTTGACGTTCTGTGGGCGAGCGATTTTGTCGTCGGTTGTATAATTATAGTGTTTTAAGTGAAATATTGCCAATCATGTGTATAAAGACGATTTCGAAGTGATTCAACAGACTACAAGAACATCTCTAAAGGCAACTATTTTCTATTCAAATATTTGTAATCAGCAAATGTGTCTAACCTATAGTGTACCCGCAGGCCTAGCACTTTGGGGCAGGGACCTGGCAGGTTTGTGTCACACACCGTCAATGAGTCAGTGACTGTCCCTGCTCTGGCAGGCGCTCTCACCCAGTGAGTCACAATTTCACGTTGAACGGCATTTTGTAAATATTCGCTATATATAATATGTATAATCACTGTGGTTGGTTTGGTATTACTTAATCGAATGTGCCATTTTAGCACAATAATATTATGTACAGAATCATAAAATTTTGAAGATGAAAATGTGATCATTGTGAACCATTGTCATGTTGATATTGACACTGAACCTGAGGAACCAATTGGTTTCTGTGATCAGAGTAGTCCCAACTCCCATGCAATCAGGGTATTCTAATTAAGGTTTCAAAAAACTAAAAACTTTAATAATTATGTTTACAGACACATTCAGTAGGGCTGTGCTACTTACCATGCATCATTTGGTCACACACACACACACACGCATGCACACACACACACACACACACACACACACACACACACACACACACACACACACACACACACACACACACACACACACACACACACACACACACACACACAAGTCTAAAATCATTCGTTCTCTCCAGCAGACAAACTCCTGTGTGCAGCTATGACCTGCCCCCTGGTGGGAGACTGACCTGACAGTTCTCATTGTACCATGAATGCCATCATCGCCCTGTGTCACTTCTGTGACCTGCATGGCCCGAGCATCCTGTTCTGCACCCAGGCGTTCCACTCCAGTGACCCCCAGTTGGCCCTCAGTGAAACGGGGGAGGGTGACAAGGAGGGAGGTAATGAGTGGTGCTATGTGCGAGAACGACAGCTGAGGTCACCGACTCCAGCAGGAGGCAGCACTGGTGCCACTCAGTCAGAGGCAGCTGAGACGAGCACACCTCACGTGCCGACTGTTAGTTACTGTGAGGTGGGTAATGAAAAGCCTGCGTGTGGTGTGTGCGTGTGTGTGCGTGTGGTGGGTGTGTGCGTGTGTGTGCATGTGTGTGTGAAATAACTGACTCTGGTCGTACAATGGCAATGTTGTGTTGCAATTGGGTACGTGCTTAGTGTATATTCTTTTCTTTTACTAGCTATTATATTCTGTGTGTGTGCGGGTGTGTGTGTGTGTGTCACGCTTTGCTCATAATTTGTTTTGCCTCTGTAACCCCTTGTAATCTGTGAGCTAAGTTAGCCTGTTCCGTTTTCAATCACAGATTTGTTTTTTATGTGATTAGAAACAGTTTATATAAGTTTAGACTTCAATTTTCTTTCCAGTTTTACCTTGATCTTCAGTTCATACAAGGGGTATTATTGTATTTTGTTATGTGAAAAAAATTATGTAATTATATACACATGATCAAATTAAATATAGTTGTCACACAACAGATCGTATCGTTAAAGTTTGGTTACTGTGTATAGATTGGAATGTTCAGTGTCAGTGACACTCACTGCTGGCATCTTTAATAAATGTCATTGATGCTATCCTATCAAAATCAGCATATCATTTTAATGTTGGTTTAATAATGTAATGTAATGGTGTACACTGTAATGCCAATATTTTCATGTGAGATAAAAAAATGGTGTTATAAATTTGTTACTCACTGCATAGCAAGTTATATGTATGATCTTTGTTAATATCTTCAGGCGTGTCGGTCACTTTTGCCCGGTCAGCCCGGCTTCATCAGCAATGACCAGGAGGCGAAGGTGTCGTATGTCAGCAGTCAGCAGCCAGAGCGGCCGGAACTATTCAGCATCGTGAGACAGGCCTGTCTCCGCAGTCTCAGCTGTGAGGTGACTGGCACTCACATTGTCATTGGCCTTCCCAAAAAGTTACTCACCCGAATTAAGTCTAAAAAATGTGCAGTCAGTGAAGACGAACTCACATATTTGACAAGTATCTATACATGTAAGAGAATTGAATAGATGTTTTGACAGGTAGTAATGAAATGGTCCTCTGTATTCTGAAAGTGTCACGGTGGCATGTCCTAGTGTTAATGGAATGGTCCCCTATACTAGGAAAGTGTTCTGGTGGCATGTCCTAGTGTTAATGGAATGGTCCCCCTATTCTCTGAAAGTGTTCCGGTGGCGTGTACTAGTGTTAATGGAATGGTCACTCTATTCTCTGAAAGTGTTCCGGTGGCATGTCTTAGTGTTAATGGGATTGTCCCCCTATTCTCTGAAAGTGTTCCGGTGGCATGTCTTAGTGTTAATGGAATTGTCCCCCTATTCTCTGAAAGTGTTCCGGTGGCATGTCTTAGTGTTAATGGGATTGTCCCCCTATTCTCTGAAAGTGTTCCGGTGGTATGTCCTAGTGTTAATGGAATGGTCCCCCTATTCTCTGAAAGTGTTCGGTGGCATGTCCTAGTGTTAATGGAATTGTCCCCCTATTCTCTGAAAGTGTTCCGGTGGCATGTCCTAGTGTTAATGGAATTGTCCCCCTATTCTCTGAAAGTGTTCCGGTGGCATGTCTTAGTGTTAATGGAATTGTCCCCCTATTCTCTGAAAGTGTTCCGGTGGCATGTCCTAGTGTTAATGGAATTGTCCCCCTATTCTCTGAAAGTGTTCCGGTGGCATGTCCTAGTGTTAATGGAATGGTCCCCCTATTCTCTGAAAGTGTTCCGGTGGCATGTCTTAGTGTTAATGGAATTGTCCCCCTATTCTCTGAAAGTGTTCCGGTGGCATGTCTTAGTGTTAATGGAATTGTCCCCCTATTCTCTGAAAGTGTTCCAGTTGCATGTCCTAGTGTTAATGTGAATAATGGAATGGTCCCTATACTTTGTAAAGCAGCTGGCTGTGCTTCCTCTTAAATGGAAGGTACAGTTCATTGACTGTTGATGATGTATGTTGGTTTACAGGTGTGTCCTGGGCGAGAGGGGCCCATCTTCTTTGGTGACGACCACCGCGGACATGTCCTCAGTTACACCTTCTTCATGAAGGACAGCCAGGCGCGGGGCTTCCAACACTGGTACAGCATCATTGTGGTGATGATGGACAAAGTTTACCTGCTCAACTCGTGGCCGTTCCTCGTCAAGTACATCCGCACCGTCATTGACGAGCTGCAGGTGAGTCCAGCAATACAAATATAATTGTGTCAGTCATTTTATGGAACACTCCATAGTCTACTGATTTAATGATCAAATTATAGCCATCCTATGATTTTTAGTAACTACCATTTTATTAAACAAGATGCACAGATTACTTAAAACGTTTGACACACTGCAATAAAATGAACATCAACGTATGGGTTCTACTACGATTATTTACAAGGATAAGGCCATTGAAACATCTAAGACACAGCATCTAAAAGTCTATATACCTCAGTACTTCTGCGATTATTTGCTAAGATTGTACAGGACAGAATTGTACTACTGCAATTATTAGCAAGGGTAAAGCCAGTGAGATGTCTAAATTGGAACCATCTACACAATTTGCATAGTACTGTGATTATTTGCTGTGAAAAGCAAGGCCTTTCAGATTTACAGGACAGAATCATACTACTGTGAATATTTGCTAGGATACGGCCAATAAGATGTCCGGGACAGAACATCTACAAAGCCTATATACTATTATTATTTACAGTTATATACAATTATTTGCTAGGATAAGGCGAACAAGGTGTATGAGACAGAGCAGACTCGCTGTCCAACTCGCACCCACCGTCTCGCTATGAGTCTCAATCCGTCGACATTTCGCATGCACCGGGGAGGGAGCAGACCAGCACGGTCCCTCCTTGAGCTCACCGCTGACCGACAACTCTTTCGCAGACTGCACCTACAGTTCACATGGATCCTAAAGGCGGGCAGCAACAGACTCACAGAGAGGCTGCTGGAAGGACCCCCCACGGAGGACTCGGTGATAGACCTTGAGAAACAGGAAGGTGAGTGTCGGCCATGTTTAAATGATAACAAAATTGTCGTGCAGATCAGAAACCACAATTGGTAAGTGGACACTTGACAATAATCGAGCATGATTACATTTATTTGTAACCTATACATCTGAAAAATTTGTTGACTTATGAAACATATACTGCAAGCATTTGAATTTTCCATTCATTTTCTGCCATCTGTATGAATGAGTGCTTTGAACTTATTTCTTTTATTCTAATCTCTATTGTTACTTCTAATGTTTTTCTGTGACCTCTGAACGTTCTGTATTTTTTATGATAACATGATTCTATAAATATTTTTATAACCATTCAATATCGTGAAAATGTCTATTTAATTTTCGAATATTTTAATTTTTTACAGCTATAGTAAGTTGACCAGAATAAAAATGACCCCACAATAACTTCACAACGGCCCCACAGTGACCCAACGTTGACCTCTATTGTGGTTTGTCTCCACTTTGACAGAGACAGAGGAAGGCTTTGTGAAGTTGTTCAGTAAGAAGCTCCTGGTGGATGGAGAGGAGAATGAGGAGGAGGAAGGAGCTCCACAGCCGGAGGATCATGAAGAGGTGGCTCAGTGGGAGGGAGGTGGGGAAGAGGGGGAGACAGAAGATCCTTGCAAAACTCCGCTCTTCAGGAACCTCAGACACCTACAGCGGGTACAGACAGTGACCTACTCGTGCTGGAGTAGCCATTTGTAATTTATGCAAATTAACTAGTTGACCAATCCAATTTAGAATATTCTCTAAGTGCATTCGTTATTAAAGAAACTATTCTGGAAAAAAGTTTAGTGATTTAAATTTATTTAAGAACAAAACATTTGTATGTGTCAAAGCTATTGGAGTCTTGCAAATTGTATATTTCTCCAGTAGGTGTTTAGGACTTTTATTATGTTGTGGTTCTGTGGAGGTTTTTGGGGTTTTTACGGCATTGTTTTTTCTGTGGAGATCATACAAGTGCACTGTGATAAAAAATTATGTTGGACATTGTTTCAAGTCAAACCTCACCTGGCATGGTAAAACATTTCAGGTGTTTGGCTACAGTCAGTTCCATATACTGGCACACCATGTCGTCATAGGCAACCAGGTCATAGTTCGTGGGACAAGACGCCACCTAGTGCGTTCTGTCATTGATGCACTCAAGGTCAGTTCAATGTTACCCTGAATTATAACTGTAAATTGTGGATTACGGTTAAATACCCGCTCGGGGTGAAGCTGTAACTTGTATCTGTTGTGGATGTACTGAGTTAATCATGTTTATTATGTTGATAGAACTGTACTACAAAGAATGCCCGTCCCCTTACAGTTTAACAAGATATTCATATCTGACTTGTTACAACAAAATTAATGTAAAAATGTAAAAGCATATATGCAAACATATGCTTGCATGCACATAAACACATACATACACTCATCAGTCATCTCTTTGGAAAGACACAGATAATAGAGGTTCTGCAAAGTTCCAAAATGGTGGTTGGAAGTGGGATTTGACCCCCATCCTGTCCGTCAGCAATGCAGCGCTTTATTTGACCATTGTCCCCAGGACCAGCAAGATCTGTATTGAAGTCAGTCTCCTCCCGTATGTCAGACACAAAGAGTGATAACATTTAGCAGGGTAACAAGACACGGCCACAAACTGTATAATATGTTCTTGTATAATATCACCTATTTGAATTCCAGGCCCTGTTACCACGGGGATGCTGTCACGTGATCAACTACAGCTCACGATATGAAGACACGTGGCGATGTAACTTCCTGGGGTTACACCCCTCCACGCCCCTGCCCCCCCACGTTGACCGCTATGTCACGGTCACCCTCGAGGAGCCGGCCACTGAGGGCGCAGAAACGACCTCCGTAGATGGCGCTGATGATCTTTTCTTGGGGTACAAGTTCTCGGTGGCACCATCATGTGACCTGCCCACTTCAGGTATGTCAAGATCTAGCGACGGGTTTCATTGAATTGATTAACATCATGTTTTTGTTAAGGAAGTTAACGTGTCATGTTCAGAGAAAGCCTTTACTACATAAAATCGATATTAAAAGGTCTTGGATATGCAAATATGAAAATTTACAACCAACTACTTCTGAATAAAATAATAATAAAACGTGATATATATTAGATGCCATAATTACATAGTGATTTATGGCACTTTACAATATAATAATAATAATATACATGTACGAGTGGAACAGTTGAGGCACCCACCCATGTTAATTTTCCTGTTTGAAACAACTGAAAGGGGTAAAATAATGAATTATCTCCTCATGTGTTTACTCCATAAGGTTAATGTTTACTCCATCTTGTGAGGGTGCCAAAGACAAGTTTTAGTGTAGCCAATGATTCCTGGGAAATTGTCACATAAGGTAAAACGTTGCCAACTAAGGAGTCATTTTAGAACATTGGTGTTTGATTTCCAAAAAAAATTACTTTTCCTTTGAGAACGGTGATCAGATGCAGTTTTGTCTGAAACTGGAAATTGATAATGTATATTTGGACCGATACGTTCCCGTACAGTAGAAATATATGTCTGTATTCTCAGCAATGTGGGGTCAGTTAAGACATTGTGACTCCAGCACCCAAGGTACTGGAGAAGATTGAGGCAGTCCTGAAGAATGACCATTTGGCTGACCCAGTCGTTGACCAGTGCCTCACTTGCCTCAAAGAAGAGTGGATGAAGTAAGTGTCACCATACAGGTCATATGTGTCACAACACAGGTCATAAGTGTCATCACACAGATTCTTAGTGTCACCGAATCCATAGCCAGCCTAAATACATTTATTTTGCACTTGAGTAAAAATAATAAGAAAAAACTGTTCAAGTAAAAGTACTTTTGTTAAAATATAATAAAAGTGCAAATAAAAAGCACACAGTTTTACTTAAGTAAATGTAAAAGTACTTTTCTCAAGTCACTGTTACAAAATGGCTGATACAGCCACTGGTAGCAAATAAAACAAAACTTTCAAAAAAGTCATATTACGAAATGTTAACATGTGGAACCAGTAATAAATGTTGTAGAATCCACACGTATGTCTCAATGTATCACTGTAGAGGACAGACAGTGAGACAGGTGTCGGTGTCAGCATGTCACCATAAAAGACACAGGTTGTCAGGGTGAATGTGTCATCATGTACAACAAATTGGTTATCAGTGTCAACTTCTAGCAAAGACAGACATTTAACATCGGCAACATCTAAATTTGCAGACTCGATCTTTCTCACGGGAAAGAAAAAGCCAGAATAGACTTGCAAGGTTTCAGGTGATCTGCAATATTAAAACTCACATATTTATTAATTAACACGGATATAATGTTAACGTTATAAGTTCTGCAATCTTCTCAGATTCTGTTTGTAATTGTTTGTTTTGCCTTCAGCAAAGTGAAAGTACTGTTCCGCTTCACGAAGGCAGGAGGGAGTCGGTCGGAGGAGGACACAAGGAGGCTCCTGCAGGTGGTGGGAGCACAGGGAGAGGACAAGGCTGTCCTCAAGTTCTGGATGACAGGACTCAGTGTCCAGTACAGGAACCACATGCTGTCATCCGCCATCAGTAACACTGTCAGTTGACACTCACCCACCATCAGTAACACTGTCAGTTGACACTCACCCACCATCAGTAACACTCAGTTGACACTCACCTGCCATCAGTAACACTGTCAGTTGACACTCACCCACCATCGTAACACTGTCGGTTGACAGTCACCCACCATCAGTAACACTGTCAGTTGACACTCACCCACCATCAGTAACACTGTCAGTTGACACTCACCCACCATCAGTAACACTGTCAGTTGACACTCACCCACCATCAGTAACACTGTCGGTTGACACTCACCCACCATCAGTAACACTGTCAGTTGACACTCACCCACCATCAGTAACACTGTCAGTTGACACTCACCCACCATCAGTAACACTGTCAGTTGACACTCACCATCATCAGTAACACTGTCGGTTGACAGTCACCCACCATCAGTAACACAGTCAGTTGACACTCACCCACCATCAGTAACACTGTCAGTTGACACTCACCCACCAATACATTGTCAGGACAGCCCACCATCCAGTCACACTGTCAGTTACAGTCACTCACCATCGGTAACACGGTCAGTTGACAGTCACCCACCATCACACTGTCAGTTGACAGTCCCCCACTGTACCTGTCAGTTGACAGTCACCCACCATCAGTAACATTGTCAGTTGACAGTCACCCACCATCGGTAACACTGTCAGTTGACAGTCACCCACCATCAGTAACACAGTCAGTTGACACTCACCCACCATCAGTAACACTGTCAGTTGACACTCACCCACCACCAGTCACATTGTCAGTTGACAGTCACCCACCATCCACCATCGGTAACACTGTCAGTTGACAGTCACTCACCATCGGTAACACGGTCAGTTGACAGTCACCCACCATCGGTAACACTGTCAGTTGACAGTCACCCACTATCGGTAACACTGTCAGTTGACAGTCACCCACCATCAGTAACATTGTCAGTTGACAGTCACCCACCATCGGTAACACTGTCAGTTGACAGTCACCCACCATCAGTAACACTGTCGGTTGACAGTCACCCACCATCAGTAACACTGTCGGTTGACAGTCACATGCTGTCATCTGCCACCACCAACACTGTCAGTTGACAGTTGCATGCTGTCGTCTGACATCAGTAACACTGTCATTTGAGAGTCAATTGTTGTCATTCATCATCAGTGACACTGTCAATTTACTTAGTGGAGAGGTAAAGATGTGTTTAGTGCTGCATGTAAATATGATACTAATAGAGTAACAAAGAACGATAAGTTTGTAGTAAAATGCAAACTGAAATGTTTTATTGCTAAGAAAATGTAAGATGTATTTCTTCCAAGATGTACTTTTTATGTAATGTTTTGTAATAATGTTTTGAATGTAAATAAAAAATGGTTGTATATATGAATTGAGAAATAAAACATAATTTATTCCACATCGTCTTGTACCTGGAGAATTTAAACCATTAAGTAAATGTTTGGCAGTCCCGTGGTCCACTAATGACTTGCCAGTCACCGTTCATGATTGCACTTGATGACTACACCTGTGAGCTAGGATTCCCAAAGATATAGGCACCATAGAAGTTTTACCATTATTATTTAAACTACACAGTGCAGAAAATTAACTATTATTTCTCTTTAACAGTAATCAGATGCTAGATAAAATATACAAACAACTATGCGGTTTTTCATATTTTTATTACGTCTTCCCAAACATTTCTTGCCAAGCAGTCAACTTGACATTTACATCTTGTGTACAACAGTATTCTTCAAAAATCATTGCTATTGTAACCAGCGGCCATCTTTGTAGCCCTAAAAGCCTCGGTTTGGAAGACATCAGTCAAACTACAAATAAAGATACAACAAAAACAACCAACAACATTCATTGGGAAGAGTAGGTCTGCATTCCGGTAAAGTATGATAATCCACGTCTTCTACATGGCAAGACGTAATCTGGCAGTGCAGAGAGCACGCTTAAATGGCACATCTTGTATTCAAGTCAGCACATTATATCTCTACCCAATTAGTGCCATAAATCTGATGTGAAACAACACATGAAAGTTAACATCTTTGGTTATTTTCCAAGCACCTTGCAACTGGAATTGTGTGCAAGTATCATGTTATACATTCACCAACATACAAATACACACGCAAACAATACACACTGTATAATACTTGCTACGTGCTTAGCCTTTTCAATAACAAGCAAGGTAAGCACAAAACATGCTGTAAAACATCTCACAAACTTTAGATTTTCCTACAGGTAGCCGTGCAAAATATAAAACAGCACCGGCCACGTAACCGCAGTCACGTGCGTGTACATGTTACAGTCATACAATACAATCGATGTATGTATAAAGGTAGATGACATAAAACACTAAACATGGTTTACCCTGAGCAACAACATTCTGCTTTACATCTTCACAACAGACTCGTCCTCCTTATTGAGGAGGAATACAATTCAGAATTCTCCAAAGCGCATCTGGCATATCTTAAACAGAGATCATGCCAGCTGCTACCATCTCGTATTTCCCTCCACAACAATTAAAGATCATACAAACACCTATGTTGCCATGGCAACAATCAAGAACTTAATATTTAAAGGTTCCTGCTCGGTTAGATTTCTTCAATCGTCTCATTTTCCAAACACAAACCTATCTAATATCAAACTAGTAGTGACTGAGACAGGTTAGCCCTTGTCTGTATAAACATGTTGTAACTCATTTGCTTTATGGTGAAATCACTGGATAAACTATGGAATTATTCATAACAGAATTATATACATATATAATCGGTTGTATGTGAAAAGCACACATCTGTACCCTGTAATGTCATAAAATATTCTTTACCGAGCAACTTAAGGAAGGGGCTTTCATGTTTAAACTAAAATAACACAAATCTGCTATTTTTATTACTATAAACCTGCTCCTGTCAATATCATGCCATCCAACTTGATATTAATTAGCCAAGATTTCTAGAAACATTATCACAGGCAACCAATCATTTAGAGACCAAGAACATCACCCAATGTCACGCACAGTATTCAGCAACATTAGAACTTTGCATCATCGTGGCCACATAAAGTACATGTAGTAATCTGGTGACCGTTGGGTGATGTCACATTTTCTTCATCATTCATTTTGCTGACAAATATTCGCTTTCTCATATTCACAAGAATAACTGGCACAGTTATATTATGCCTTTGAAGTAAAACAATCTGTGCATAGCCTACATTTGTGCAACAGACATTAGCATGACTGGGACCATCCAAAGTACGCTACACTATGAGACACACAGAATTTGTCACATCAGAACAGAACTCTGGCAACATAGAAAAATAACACAACACAATATACATAAAACAAACTGCTAGATTTTTCAATATACAACAATGATCATTTTGAATCGATGAATTGACAAGCTATTTACAAGACTGTGGAAAATATTACTGTAGCAAAATAGCATTCTTTGTGAACTAACAGTTCAGTGTTCATTTGATTATTCTTATAGCAACTGAAACATAATATAGTTTGTTTATATTTGGTTACTGATTTGTTATAAGATTAATGTTTTACTGAAAATAAATTAATATTAGTCAATTTAGTCTTTAATATTTTATGTCATGTTTCTCTGACATTTTCGATATATAATTATGGCTATTGGAAATATCTACAACAGGGAAGAATAAACAAAATACATGTACCTTATAATTGCAAATTCATTTTCTGATAGGGTAAATGTGCTGGTTATCAGACTCATTTATCGTACACATTGTCTTATTACAAATTCCAAGAAAACAAAAATATTATTGCCACCAATACTGTCAGGGATTTAATTCTACACATTGGTGTCATCACTTGACTATACTGACATCTTGGTGATATCACTGAGCTCACCAATTCCCACCAATGAACTGTCCTACAATTGGCACATTTACCCTATTCAACTAGCAGAACTTGGAAACAACCGTCAAACTGATACAGGCAAGACAAGTTAGACTGCAGCTATACTGACACATACAAGGCTCTGGTTGACTGTTGAGACCATTAATTTTCGTTGACATTTATGTGTCGCTCATAAGTTTCCTCTTTAAATCCAATTTCACTACTCAACACTTATAAAGTGGAATGAAAACTGTCAACGCACCAAAACACACCACTCATGTCATGGATTCATAGAAACGGTGCTATCAGTGATACAACAGTGTATTTTTCAATTTTTAAAGATCTATTTAAATTCAAAAACTTATTTTCTTTATGAGCTCACAGAAATGGCCTGCAGATGTTATGCTAAAAACAAACCATACTACAGTTGCCTAGGACAGGTCTAGATCAACTTTCGGCCCACGTCTCGAGGCCAAGGAATTGTTTCATCGTCTCGTACACGGAGAAGGACACTGCGACCATGGGTGTCACTTTGAGGTAGTTGAGGGTGAGGCCGCGGAAGAGACCGTGGCGGATGCCGTGCTCCTGAACCACCACCAGGATGGTTGTGTACCACGTACTGAAACACACACGGCCACAATATACAGGGGAACCTCTCTATTAAGGTCACCTGTGGGACTGGACATAATTTACCCGATTAGTGAGGTGGTCTTATTAGCAGAAGTATTTCATATGTTGGGTGTGAAATAAATTTGGAACTATCATAAGGTGGTCGAAAATGCAATGTGGCTATAATACTAAGGTGACTAAAACGAGGTTAGACTATATAAAGCTAGACGAGATGTAAATGTGATGTAACTGTTATTGTGAAATGGAGCTTTGTGTACATTTTTGTCCAAATTTTTGTTATCGATAATAATAAGTGGCAGCAAAGATCTCCAAGGCTACTAGATTTTATAATGGCATAAACAATAAATAAACAATAACATGTATTACTGCCTGCTTCCAAAGCAATACGATGACACTTCTTGTAAATTATGCAATCATATCACAACAGTTACGATCATATGGCAATAGTACTGCAATTGTTACAGTAGCTTAGTTCAGTAACAGGAAAACTATCCATAATAGTTACACCAAACCATTGCGATTTTCACAAGTTACATATACATATTGTGACTTTCTTGTCATTAGCAAACAGGAAATATTTTTATTTCAGATTTTATCAGACATTCAATGTGTGCAGAAACTCGGCAAAAGGACGGATTTGTCAGTAGAGTGAGACTAAGTAAATGTGCGAACCTGAATTTGTGAGACTCGGGCAACATGAGGGCCAACTGCATCTTGCGCCTAGCGACATCCAGAGGGTAACTGAAAGTGAACGACAACAGTGGTCAGGTCCATTGAGTTACTGTTCATTTAGCAATATTTATAAACATGGGTGTCAGTCACCAGACGTAAGACCACAGTAAGGTGTTCGTCTGCCATTCCCCGATTGCAGAGTCCCTAATAGAAACAGCATTATGCAGGTTGTTTGAATTTATGTGACGACTTGAGCAGTATTGAGTGAATGAAAATGATGTATTTCTGTAGCTTGGTATCACAGGTGTAAAATTATGACAGCTGTCAGTCAGTGCATTTCTGCATATTAATATAGGTGTCATTTTGCCTGGTGATCCAGGCAAATTGGTGTCTGGTTTTAGGATAAATTAAGGGGTGTCCAGGTAGTGATGGAGTTGTGGGATAATGAAGTATTAGAATTTCATATACAACATGAGTGTGAATGGAGGCTAATTAATGTCTGAAATATTGGCTGCTTATGGGGAACTCAAACGTGATTTTAGGTCACAATTTTAAGGACGATGTGTAGCATCTCATACAGGTTACCAGGAGTAATTCTTCATACTTAACAATTGTTGATGGCTCTGTACAAACATGCAAATGATGTTATGGCTGTTATTACCACAACAAAAAATTACGTGAATAATAAACACTCAATTATACAGAAATGTACTTTAGATAAAAATATTAAAATATAAATTTATCAGAAAAAGGATTGGGCAACTAATAATAATATATATTTAATTAGCTATAGTGCTAGATCTACAACTGTTCATGGCACTTTACTGTACATAACACATAATAATTATTAACCTATTCACTCATAGTAGCCACCAATTTAAAAATAGTAGATATTCCTTAACGTTGAGTCATGTGACTTACGAGATAGTCTGTGCAAGTGCACCAGCAAGACCGCCACAGAAAAGTTTGGCCGAAATCACCAGTACTACATCCCCTTCATGGTCTGGACATGGCCGGCCGAAAATCTCCGGAAAGTATTCCAGCATCATAGCTTTGAGGGTCTCAAAACTGTAGAATGACAGACCTGGAGGTAAAACAAAGCAAAATGTATTCAATATTTGTGCCAGCTGATGCAGCAGTCAGTAATGTTTTAAAATTTTCCATGATGTCTATCATTTTCCATGTGAAATTATACAAAAATAATATAAATGAAACCAGCAATTAGAAAATAGTTTTAAGAATTGTATTTTATTTGTGAAATTTGCATGTGCACATTAAAAAATATGTATTAATGTGTGATTACATAATTATCATGACATGTATACCTAGTCAGAGTAACCTAATAGGGAATACACAGTTTGAAGACTATTATATTCTAACAAACCAAAGTTATTTTAACATCTGATATAAAATATGGGTAGATGTTTAAATGTTAACAAACCTGCATATGGTGCCATGCCAATCATTGTGGGCACAATGCCCTTGTAGAGGGCCCGAAAGCCCCCTTCTCGAGTGATCATCACCCTGAAGGCATCAACCACCCCAGTGTATATGACCTCTCCTGCCACTTGGAAGGCAAGACGTGCTCGGATCACATCAAGCGGATAGGTGAGTAACACTGCCGTCATACCTGCAAGGATCACATCAAGCAGGATAGGTGAGTAACACTGCCGTCATACCTGCAAGGATCACATCAAGCGGTTAGGTGAGTAACACAGCCGTCATACTTGTAAGGATCACATCAAGCGGATAGGTGAGTAACACAGCTGTCATACCTGCAAGGATCACATCAAGCGGATAGGTGAGTAACACAGTCGTCATACCTGCAAGGATCACATCAAGCGGATAGGTGAGTAACACAGCCGTTATACCTGCAAGGATCACATCAAGCGGATAGGTGAGTAACACAGACGTCATACCTGCAAGGATCACATCAAGCGGATAGGTGAGTAACACAGCCGTCATACCTGCAAGGATCACATCAAATGACTAGGTGAGTAACACAGCCGTCATACCGGCAAGGATCACATCAAGCGGTTAGGTGAGTAATACAGCCGTCATACCTGCAAGGATCACATCAAATGACTAGGTGAGTAACACAGCCGTCATACCGGCAAGGATCACATTGAGGGGATAGGTGAGTAACACAGCCGTCATACCTGCAAGGACCACATCAAATGACTAGGTGAGTAACACAGCCGTCATACCTGCAAGGATCATATTGAGGGGATAGGTGAATAACACAACCATCGAACCTGCAAGAATCACTTTGAGGGGATAGGTGAGTAACACAGCCGTCATACCATCAAGGATCACATTGAGGGGATAGGTGAGTAACACAACCATCGAACCTGCAAGGATCATTTTGAGGGGATAGGTGAATAACACAACCATCGAACCTGCAAGGATCATTTTGAGGGGATAGGTGAATAACACAGCCATCGAACTTGCAAGGATAACTTCGAGGGGATATCAACTTGATGTGAGTTTTGTGTTTAACCGGTAGTCCATTTTACAGATTAATGCTACACTTCATATTGTTGATGTTTTTGAATACCTGTGACAGTGCCTACAAGGTGAAAGTCTTTGTTTAAATAGTAATAAATACACACACCAAACTTTATGTAAGACCATGACGGTTCAATTATTTCAACAACAAATTTCAAAACAGTTGCATACAAACACTACGAATGTTTGTTGAGTTAGTCATGTAACGTAAACTATGGTTTTTAGATGCCTTACCTGCCAGCGACCCAGCCAACAGTTTTGTCCAATGATGACTTCCAAACCGTTTTCGTAGATACTGCAATCAAGGAAGCACATGCTTAAAACACCCTCATTAAAAATTATTTACTACATCACGTGTTGTGTTATGTCAGTATTTAGTGAAAACTGAACTGTTGCATTTACCTTTCTTCATAAACTAGTTTACAGACATGTTGCCATGTTGCCAAGATATCTCTATTTTAATATGCTCACTACATAACAACTTGTTTCAATACACGATTGCTTTGTTACATTTAAAGGATTTTTATAATATTCTTGACAATTTTTATGGGGGCTGGATTTTCCATAACACACATTTGTATGACAGTGGCTGGCCACTGGTATACCCTGGTATAATACCCACCACCTTGTACTGTTCATAGCTGGCGAACTGTGTGGCAGCGTACGGAAAGATGCGCACCATCTGGGCACTGTTGCCACGGAACAAACCCTGCAACCCCTCTCTTGTGACCACATGACTCACCGTCGATAGGACCCCTACAAGAATATATAAATAGGCCAAAATTATCCCTACAGGAACATTTATAAATACATGCTGTTAGGATCATTACATGAAAATGTATTTACCTAAGCCTATAGGATCATTACAGGAACATTTATATAATTACACAAATAGGATAATTACAGGAATATTTATTTAAATAATCGATAGGATCATTACAGGAACATTTACATATCTAAGTCAACAGGATCCCTACATGAGTATTTGTATAGCTATATTGATAGGATTCTCACAGGAGTGATCATGATTGATCAGCCGAGAGCATTGCTATAAGAATAAAGAATGATAACACACATAATTCACTGGATGCTTACACAACAATTTATGTAGGACATTGTAGGTGTATATTATAATATATAATACAAACGGAATAATTACAATCCAGAGTCAATATTCCTGAGCATTGAAAAATAACTATTATATAGTCAGCTGGAGTCATTCTGCATGGACCAATTAAGACTTGTATACTATAATTCATAGTCAATTAGATCCATCAAGGAATGTGGATAAGATACTTGGTTAATTAGGTCCCTACAATAAACATTTTGTCTATTCTTGGATACCATGCACTTAGATGAACACTTACCTAAATGGCGGTAGTGGGCATGATGAGCCTGTAGTAGAATCTTGACCCTGTCAAATGGTGCTACAGTGGACTTGGCACAACAACCAGCGACACCTGCAGACACAAATGATGTTTAACATTAATCAAATTAATCATACTGCATAAAAATGCCTAACCAGTCAGTTTGTAGAACTTCCAGTATTACATGAAAAAACACATGTAGCAAGTATAGTTAAACATTGAATTCATACTTAAAATGTAAATCTAAAATACGAAACTTAATAGTTGATATAAGAACCACTGTGAACCAAAGCGAGAGAACTGAATCAACGTAGAGTGAAAAAAATTCAAAAAGCTTCTAAAGCTCAGTAGCTCAAGGATTTTATTTTAACAAATGCAGTCTACAAAAAATTGAGTTTTGGTATTATGATTGTGATCAAAGACACTACAGTGTATTCAATATGCTGTTTCCCAGTCTTGGCTGAAATAATAACTAAGGCTGAAATTTACATTCTTATTCTTACAACCAACTTCAATGTATTGTTGATTATGATATATGGAGGTTGCAATGAAGATGGTGTAGTTTGAAGATCTTCGGAAGGTGTAGTTGGCAGAAAGGAGAGGTAAGACAGGTAACAGACAAAGATTAAGGGGAAACAGGGGGAGTGGAGGGGAGGTGTGTAATGATTTAAAGGTGGGCGGCCAGCAGGCCTGGATTTAAAACAGTCCAGGGACTCGGCAGTCACTACTTCCTGGGGTAGACTGTTCCATTCAGGTATGGTTTGTGGGAGGAACGAAATCTGTCTGAGTGTATGTTTATTGAACATTGATTAGTCACACAAAACAGGAATGTTGAAATGTGTCACTGTTGCTTTTGACGTGTTTATCGATTCCGTGTTTACTAGTTAGGCTTTAGTTTAGTGTTTAGACCAATTAGTTATCATGCTAGGTACCACTTTTACATAAAAAAAACTCAGTAATATTTCTAAATTCTGTATAGGAAGCATGCACAGTTAATGAAACTTTATGCTCAGGTTTAGGCAATATGAGGAAATGCTACTTGCATGGGCGGAGGATTGAAAACACGGAGGCATAAAAAGATCGGCCAGAGATTTTATGCATGGCCATGGGCATCATAACAGAATTGTCAACAACAGGCAACTGAAAAAGTCAATTACGTGATTCACAATGCGATAATAAACAGTAAAGTCATACACGTAGAATGTTGTCAGTCACTAGTTGGTGGCGTGGAAAAAGTTGTCTTGAATAGAAGCAATACCGGCAACATGTGCTCCTTATTTGGGTGTTATTTATTTCGAACCTATTTATTTACCCTGACGAAACGACCTATTTGGCAACGTGCCGTATTTGCGTCATTACATTTCATAACAAGTTTTTGATCGCGCCTTGCGAGTATTTTTCGTCATTTTATTGACATTTTTGGTAGTGTTTCCTGTCAATATCGCACAAACATACCCCCAGCTAGCAATGTTTTCAGAAAAATCTCTCTGGGACCAATCGATTGTCTTATTTTCTTGGACATTGTCAACACCGCATTCTTCCCCGTTCACCATTTTTACGTCGTGGGGCAGGTGAATGAAAACCAGAACGTGTTGGTTATACAATAATAACATGGAATAGGGTAAACGAAATAAACTCAAAAATGCGTCACATGCCTTATCATCGCAAACACTTTTACACCCATATTTCGTTTACTAGGACCAGGCGCTCTTTTTCTATGGAAGGACACTGTGTCGCCACCTACCGGGGTACCATCGATCCAAAGGGAATGTAGATTGTCGATAAAAACCAGAAATATGTCAGAACTACAGTCATCTAGCAATGCAGCAGACATGGCAAAGCAGCGACGTGAACAACGTAGGAGGCGGCTACTGATGACATCTGAAGAAAGAATGCGAAAAATCATGGGACTTTCTGAAGGTAATTAAAAAAAAAATCGTGGGCGATAATTGCGGCTATTTATTAGTATAGTATGTTTATATCCATATGTATATCAATTTCTATACATAAAATACAATATAATTTGTAAAAACAAATACTTAAAAAACAACTAACGCAATTATGGGCTACGTGTAAAATAATAAATAAGTGAGTGATACAAATAAATAAATAGGTCATGAAATACAAATTAATAAATGATTAAAATAATTATAAAAAATTGGGTAAAAAATACAATACAATATGTGTACAATAGGGTTCTTGCATCCTAGCATCTTCATCCATCCATTGATGACTCGAGTTTGTTTAATCCCTTGGTTTTGTTGCGCCACTGAGCTTGATCTTCGAGGATATTGGCGCAAAATAAGTCTATTATTATTATTATTATCTCCAGTATGTGTACATCGAGCTTCTAAAATGTATATCAGTATGAAAGTAATTGACAAGTAAAGGGTTTTCAGACTGATGAAGACGACATAAAAGGCTAAATATAGATGTATGAATGCTTTCATTAAAGGATTAATATAATTGGTGGCAAACATAAAACTTGCACTACATGTTGATGGTAAATTAAGTAAAATTCTGAGACTGTTGTTGTATGCGACGGTAATGCTTTGCAAGCTCAGATTTTTGAATTTGCACCAAAGTCTAGAACTTCTCTAGAAGTGTACATTGGACCACAGTATGCTTGAAATAAAGTAATTTTGGTGGAAGTACTACAAAGACAGAATTGTCGAGCTAAATCATTAGCTTATGCATAAAGGCATCTTTTTAAATTTTGGTTTTAATAATCTGTGTATAATACATGGTCTTATTGCTACAGAGAGTATCAGTGAGAAACAGGACTCCCCAGAGACAGCAGTACAGCCATCAGTTCTACCAAATAGCAGTTTACATGAAGCAGCAGATGTGCCTCACATTGCACAGACAGAGGTCTCACAGGAAGAGACACAGCAACAGACTACATCTCACACCCATCCAAGGAACAGAAAGGTGCAACATTCCTCTGTCCTCGGTACCAGTACACTGGATGATAGCACAACTTCACTACTGTCGGGAGGTGGTGACCCATTGAGGGGCGAGCCAACCACATCAGTGGAGCCGCCAAAACAGGATTCCATGCTGCTAGCATTCCGCAAATTCCGGACAATGTTCGTGTTGTTGGTTGGCTTCCTTGTTAGAGTGGCGTTCATGTATGATTTCGGAAAACTTTACATTCAGGTGAGTTGTTCCTCCCCATCTTTACCAAACACTTTTAAACTGACTTTTGACCGATTTCATCATCTACAATACACGCTTGAAGACTACAGATTATGTTTGTACATAGATTGTTTGTACTTTGTAGAAAGTTGCTTTAGCTTTACACACAATGTATTGTTGTTCTTAGCGTGTGGACCTCAATACTTGTATGTGACTTAAATATATTTTGTTCTCCTTTGTCAATGTTGCACCAACTATTTCTACTTCTCTGCGCCTTTCACTCTCATTCTCCCAGACCTTTATTTGGAGGATAATATTTTTCCTGTCTGAAATGTCTTGGCATATACATGTGATTGTACAATCCAATTTAAACATGCACAGAGCAAATTATATAGAAAATTGCTTACAAAATGTTCATCCATTCATATTTTTACTTGTTAAAACCAAACTTTGTCCATCCAAAATGTGGGTGGACACTAGACAGGTCTAAAAAAACTACATTCCTTTCATGTGCTCTCAATGCACTGACTGGGGTCTAGGGCTCCAGGGTGTCTGAGTGTCTGCTCTCATTGCCAACCAGTCTTCCATTGATTCCACATGTCCAGTCAAACAATTACTAGCTTTTCTTTTAAACCTCCTCCCTTATCTATTCTTCGCTTGTCGATTCTCTTCAATCCTACAATTCTCTTGATACGGTTATTTTCACAAATGTATACTCCTATTTTTCATGTCATTGCCATACAGATATGCTGGTGAAAGATACACAGTTTGTGTTTATTTATAATCATCCCTTTCACATTCCTGTGGCATTCACTGATGTGAGGCTCTTTGTATTGCAGACAATCCTCAATCCATTCGTTGCATTAGAAATCTCAATACTCGGCTTCCAGAAATCAGCTGGCATGGTAAGTTATTCCTTGCATAATTGTTGGAACTCCCCAGGCAGAAACTTGTAACTTGTGCATCAATAAAAAGCTTGGTTTATATGATTTTTAATGTATATATTTGTTACTGATGTGTTTGTAAGCATGTTACTTAAATTATTAGCTACATGAAAAACAAATCATATGTAATAAAGATAATATCCCACGTAATTTTCCTAGTCATTGCCAATTCAGTGTATTAGAACTAGGACTTTCTCTGTTGCTGCCAGACTCTGGAACTTGTTCCCTCTTAGTGTTAGAATAGTTGAAAATATTACCAAATTCCATCATCACTTAAAACATCATTCTTACTTCATCTGTTTGGATAACTTCAATATTGGTTATAAACTTGGAGATTTAATCAGCCTTGTGTTGTGAAGCACCTCTGAGCTTGGTTTCTAGGGTTGCAGCGCAAAAACAAGTTATTTCTACAGAAAGATGTGAATCCATATTTTACCAATTTGGGAGCCACGTCTGCTAATCCACTGTGTCAGAGGGTTGTTACTGATGAATGTGACATTCTGTTATGTTGCAGGAGTTTGGTGGTCAAGCGAACAGAGGGATCATATCTGCACTGATTCTGCTTGGAGTACGACAACCAATCATAAACATCTACAAACAAGTACTGGGAGCGTCAACAGATGTTTGCCAGGATTTCGCTCTCTATTTCTTTGCATTTGTCATTACACATGTTCTCATTTGAACGATTTCTGGTCTACAACAGTGTATGTGGAAGTGTATTGGTAAGGTTCTCATGAAATCGTGTGCAAGCTTTTCAAATTGTCCAGGTTGTGGGTCATTTGCAACTATATTTGCTTCATTATAAAAAAAAGATTGCATCATAGTTCCAGATGCAATTCAGATAACATGACCAGTGATTTTAAACGTTGTTAAAAAGGTCATTATTAAATAATTAGTAGCATATGACATTACTCTATCATGTTGCTCTGCAAAGAAAATTCAACAATAAAGTTTGTAATGTAATTATTCATCATTATTTATTTTGCCAACTGGAAATTTATCAGTGTACACGATACACATAACAAACAGTCCACATAGGCTAAGCTATTCTTCTGCATGCTGTGTATGGCTGTGTATACAGAAACCTACATGAATAATCTACAGATATACATATTATAAAAAGTTTTAATAATTCTGAATGACAAATAAAACAGATATATCATATGTACACGAACTTGTCTGCAAAGATACACAGACCCTACTAACAATACAGTTCCTGAAACATATTGGAAACAAACTCGAATATCTATAAGTAAGGTTTCTGACCATTACCATGTTTTCAGTTACTTTGTTATAAAATAACTGCACTGTTGCATGTTGTTCGATGGTTAAAGTTGCATAACTTCTCAACATAGACTACATAATTGAGATGATCTTCAGAACATCTTCAGCAGAATAGCACAGTAACATTCCAACCAACATTATGATGTAGTTTTGACCATATTTGGATTACAATCCCTAATTCCCATTACAACATATATCCCATACATGGGATGTCAGCTTTGCGCTTCCATTTACACCCACTAGTGGGGAGCGGTGGTCACGCGGTAGACTGTCAATCGAGGGGACGGTGGTTCAATCCCACCTACCGCCGTTTCAAAACTTAGGCAACTTAGTTTGCCCCACATTTGCCTGTCTTTCGGAAGAGGCACTAAAAGCAGGTGGTCTCTTCTATCTGGTGCCTAAGCCAGGGGAAGTAAAATGTGTAACCTGTAGTGGACTCACTAATTCTACAGAGTACTCCTGCGTTAGCCAAATTTTGGCCTGTTTGGAGGTAAGCTACCTAAGACCTAACTTAGATGTTACAGCTAAACTTACAGTATGGCAATGATGGAACTAGATACTGCAGTAATAAAATACATAAAACAATTCACATACAAAAATATGCACCATAGTTGCATATGATTATTTTGCAGCTGAGCAGATATATACATCCCAGAAAAAGAGTGTACTTATTCATTATAAATAGCCCAAAGGATTCCCTACAAATTAGAAACCATCTCAAATCAAGTTTGCAAATTAAACCAACTGTACTAATCATGTTCCAGTCTCATATACTTATTACAGTATGACAATGAAAGTAATTGTACAGGTACTGATTTCCATGTGCAAACATAGCTGATACAAAATAGCTTTGTTATTGTTTCATGATAATAAGTTTTAAACTGTTCCCATGTTTTCTTTAAAGAAAAGTATATAAAATCTACGGTTGCATATTTGCCAATTTCACCTCTAAGGCAGACACAGATATAAATGCAAACTTGCAACCTGCAATGTATAACAGTTTCTGATTTGTTCTCTGGAATGTCCATTTTACAAGTTGCGAAACAGTCCGTGATCTGCTAACAGCACCATATATTTTCCATCGCATGGCTGTCTTGACGTCCCTCATCGTATCATGACGGTCACCATGGCAACGAGAAGTGTCACCAGGACAGTGTATCCAGTGACAGTGTGGGCGTGGTTACAGTGGTGGCCCTTGCAGGTGTAGATGCAGGCCCTGTAGACGCGGTCGTGGTCAGGGTACCGGATGAACTGACACTGGTTGCCCATATCACGGGAACTGCAGAATCGGGTCGTTCCAACGACACCTGTAATAGATTGGTCTCTCAAAAACATGTTTATCATATGCAACATTCTAAAATATCAGCTGATGTCTCCATTAGAAATACTGCATTCACGTGAAGGATACCATAATGGCAGTATGTAATCCGTTATCGGATATAAAAGAAAACACAAAAATAAATTTGTATAATAGGTGGCTAGAAACACAAAATAATTATTTTTTAATAATTTCAGGGTGTCTGTAAACAGACAATTTGCAATTATGTACAGTGCCTCTTCTGGTTATTCTGGGTGACATAATCAATGTGAAACAGCATCATGAGGTACTGTGTATTGTTTGTGTACAAATGGTTTGAGAAACAGCCCAACTTCTGTTATGATAGTCATATTTCGAGGTTTAGTACTTTGTGAATGATTTAATAGAATCCTGATGTCCTCTTTATCTTTAAGGTTTCTAGAAAATGTCAATACTCCAGGGTATATGTTGACATGACAAACTTCTAAGTCAGTAAGCTTGGCCACCTCTTTCCGAAATATGCCAGCAATATCATCATTTTAACAGGGCTTTGTGTTGATTTGCCAATTATGTTTTTATCCATTCAAAACAAACTTTGCACGTCCAAAAGACAGCCTCTAAATGAAGCTGTGCACGCAAACTAGGGTTGGGTTCAAATACATATTTTTGGATTGAGTACTACTCAGCAAAATTTAATTAAAACACCAGGGTAAACGGCTTTTCCAGATTTCAGTTAATACAAGTACAGTTTTTATTCAAATACAAATACATCCACTTATGATTTTATTAGAAATTGGAGGAAAACTGGCTTCTTCTTTATGGCCGTGGATGGTGAGCCACGTCACTGTTTCCAATTCATTCATTGATGCTAATGTTTTATTAGCAACTTAATTGTAGGCCAATGTTCTCAGTGCCACCTGCCTTCTATTGGCCCTACTATGGTTGTAACAAACATTCTACCTTGATTCTTAAGCCAGTCAGACTGTGAGGCAATGCTTTTCTTTTTGTTGGTAAAAATGTTTGTATTTGCAAATACTTTTCAAATACATGCACTTTTGTGATCTCAAATACACACAATTGCAGACTCATTAGACTACACAGTAGCCCTACCCACCTCCCCACACTCCTGTCGTCTTGATGCAGTACTTGGAAGCATCGACCGTACACTCGGACGACTTGACGGTCAGCTGGTCCTTGTGGGCGTGGTCAAACTCCTCCATGCAGTCTGTTTGGACCGCCGAGTCACACTGGTAGCAATACAACGCCATGCCACCTGCAGACAGGACAACGTGTTATAAAGTGGACCCTCTCCATTAAGGTGACCCAAGGGGCTGGACAAAGGTGACCCAAGTAATGAGGTGGCCACTTCAGGAGGACTCATTTCATTTATCTTATACAGAGATAATTTGGCATTGTCCTAGGGTGACCTTAATTAAAGAGGAGTTGAAACACTTGAACAGGCATTGTAGCATAAGAACAGACCATCTAGAGGATGTGTGACCATGATTTAATAAGAATGGAGCCATGGTATATTTTAAGTAAATTTTCAGACTTGGAAATCATTGTCCAGTGGGGACTGTCATATTATATTCAAGCTGCATTCGGTTTGAGTAATGAGTAGCTCCATTCAATGTACATTTTTTTCCCGATTTACTTCATCAATTCAATAGACATTTCTGCAAAAAATTATAATATATATATAATTATGGTAGGCATAATATAGAACAATAAATCATTTGGATGTGAACAAAATAAAAAGTTAGATTAAAGTACAACAATTTACAACCAATGAAATAATATAAAATGCCACTAGTCAGTCCTCATTAATGTTCATGAAGTAGTGATGTGCAAATGTGTACTTAAGTAATGCACATATGTAGGATCTAGTGGATTGTGTTACGTACTGTAACTGTAAGAAAAACCTTTTGTAATCTGAATAGGCTTGAAGCATATAAGAAGTCTTGGGCTCATGCACTGTCAGAATATATTTGGAATTTATCCATAAATGCACATAAAATGGAACAAAAAAACATGAATCAAGCTTGCTTTATTACCCAGTTATTTAGTGCTGTATTTACAGTTATGTCAATTGTTTTTGTTACACATGACAATGTTGCACAGGAATATGATCAGTTATTCTAAATGCATTTTAAAAAGCTATATAAGGAGAAGGCCTCGGCCTCCGTAAGTATAATGCGAGAAGCGACATTTATTGTGTTTATATCACATTGTAACGAAGCTAACAATTGAGAAAGAATGTGTTTTGTTCAAATAACCTACATTTACCTGTCTTTTGGAAGAAAAACTAAAAGCTGGTGGCCCCTTCTGTGTGGTGTCTATGCTAGGGGAAGAAAAAGACCCCACACAGGGGGTAAATGTGTAACCTGTAAATGTGTAACTCACTAATTCTAGATAAGAACAACTCTAATAAAAAGTTAAAAACCAATGACAATAATGGTCTGCAAGCTGACCGAGGTCATTTAATGGAAGAAGAACCCAAGCAAGCAGATTCGTAAAATATGTAACGAATAATGTCTATGTTCAAGCCAAACTTGCATTCTTCAGATGTTACTCGGTCATGTCATATTAAAGAAAACGAATGTTTTCACAGTAACACAGTATTATTGTTTTGGTTTATTATACTTCACCAAAGCAACTTTTCAAACAATGTTTCTACATACATTGTATAGGTTTATAATACAAATTAGATTTTTTTGTTTCAAAGTTTTTAAACATAAAAAAAGGTTTTTAAAGCAGGCGACTGTACGTGTTAGCACTAAGTCGGGCATTCTGTATGCAGTGTCCGACGGTAAATAAAACGGAGGCCTAAATAAAACGGGGTTACATATTTCCAAGTTACATACAACAATTAATGGCTAGGACAGCGCTATCAGCCGTGACAGTTTACCTGTCCACAAGAAAAGACCCGATGTAAACTTACTTTTTAGAAAGCATACTGCGAGAACGCCAAGCAACGGCACAACACAACTTGACTTCATATTCCAGCTTTAGCGAGAAACTGTTCACTAAACTTGACCTCTCAACGTTTCCAAAACCAGATCGCTAAGTTACACCTGGAGCAGGTGAACCTTTCTCGGTGAACAGAAACTAGGGAGGATCCGTTAATTTCATTAATATGGTTTTGATTATTTTCATATATCCTCTATTGTTCAGCAAATATGGAACTTTTATATAGTAAACTATTTGTAGTTCTATCGTTTGTGATTAATTAAAATGGATTTGATATTATAATATACAGAACACGTTCGTTTTTACATTCTGCGAGCAATGCAATTAATTCTCCCTAACACTTTGTCGCCATCTAACGCACAGGTAATGAAGTATAATTTTACATGGCGCCACCTGCCACTTTCCACTGAAGCTCTGTAGTAATCAGAGCATGACGACTAATTTCTTGCGAGTTCCGCTAAGTATAGACTTCAGTGTGAATCGCCGCGAAACTCGACAACACAAATTTCGACTGAACGTTTTTCTTACTTCCCGAAAGTACATGCCACACAGGCGTCCGAAATGGGACAACGGGGTCCATCGATCTCGGCCTTCTTCGGAAAATACGCTAAATGTTGCCAAATGGAATTATACGAAGCCAATTATATTCTGGTAATTTTGAATATTAGAAATCAATGCAGCTTGGTATGTTACTGTATAGTTTAATTTCATCAGCCCTAATTCTGTGGCTAGATTTCTTTACTTGAGATTGTCAAGGTGATCGTACACGTGTGTGTGTGTTGTGTGTGTGTGTGTGTGTGTGTGTGTGTGTGTGTGTGTGTGTGTGTGTGTGTGTGTGTGTGGGTGTGTGTGATGATGTTGTGTGGCGCGTGGCGTGTAACAACTTGTAGTTTCTTCCTTCATAAACCATATGGGGCATGGTCCAACTGACACCTTCTGTCGGGTAAGGTACCGGGGGCGTAGTAATTACAACATAGGATTCTCAATTGATAATTGTATACAGATTAGCACACACACACACACACACACACACACACACACACACACACACACACACACACACACACACACACACACACAGCACACACACATGCACACACACACACACACACACACGTGTGTGTGTGTGTGTGTATGCATGTGGTGTGTGTGTGTGTGTGTGTGTGTGTGTGCGTGCGTGCGTGCGTGCGTGCGTGCGTGCGTGCGTGCGCGTGTAGTGTGTACGTAACTTGTAGTTTCTTCCTTCATAAACCATATGGGGCATGGTCCATCTGACACCTTCTGTCGGGTAAGGTACGGGGGCGTAGTAATTACAACATAGGATTCTCAATTGATAATTGTATACAGATTAGAGTTATTGTTCTCTTAACGGGGTTAGTTAGCCCGTAACCAATATGGTTATTTGATATAATAATAATACACTTTATTTATAAACTAAAATCCAAAGAACAAGCTCTGTTCAATAGTGTTCACATTGTAAGAAGTATAATATAATACAAGTAAAAAAGTTTGAATACGTATTATAAATCTAAAACCAATTAATAGAGGAACTAGACATTAAAAGCAATTTTTAAATAGAATGTCTTAAGGTGCGTTTTAAATTTGTTCGTGCACTCTGTGGAACGTATCTGTATCTGTATCTGTAACTGGCAAAATGTACCAGGGACACATCACGCCAATGCGCATGGTGGGTCGTCTGTCTTAATTGTTAAAATGTTGGATTACATTATTTTGAAATGAGTTTAGTGATTTACTTGAGACAGTGTTTGGGGGGAGAGAATTCCATTCTTTAATTGTTGTTGGGAAGAAGCTGTTTCCAAATATGTTTGCATAGTATCTAATTTGCAAGAACTGACTGTCATGTTTACGTGACATGTGAGGATCTAATGTTGTGTTGGATATAGTGATCTAGCGGGAAATCTATAAGGTTATGTTCCATTTTGTATATTATGATGTCCTTTAATTTTTCTTCTTGTTTGGAGGGTGTCCCACTGGAGGTCATTAAGAAGTTGGGTTACTGTTCGTGGTTCTCTATAATAGTTTTGTGTACAAAATCTGGCAGCTTGTCTTTGGATTCTTTCTAAGGTTTTTATATGTTTTAGGCAGTGTGGATCCCATGATGCTGACGCATATTCAAGTATTGCTCGGACAAGGGTTATGTAGGCTATTGACTTAATGTGGGTTGGGCATTTATTTAGATTTCACCTAATGACTCCTAGAGTCTGTTGTGCTTTCCTAGCGACTGAGTTGCATTGTGCTGTCCAATTTAATGTATTTGATATTTGTACACCAAGATACAATGTGATTGAACAGATTTAAGTTGTTGGCCACAGATCGAAGGTGTAAATATTTGGTGTCGGTTTTCTTGAGGCTAATGTCATTGTGAAACATTTGGTGGGATTGAATTTCATAAGCCAGGTGTTTTGCCATTCCTCAAGTTTGATTAGATCATTTTGGAGGAGAGAAATGTCATTGTCTGATTTAACTGGTTGATAAAGTAGGCAGTCATCTGCAAAAAGGCGAACGTTTAAAGTGAGATTGTTGGGTAGGTCATTTATGTAAAGTAAGAAAAGTAAGGGCCCCAGTACGGTTCCCTGTGGTACCCCTGAGGTGACTTGAATTGGTTTGCATGCTGATCCATTTATTACAACCTGTTGTGTTCTTTCTGCAAGGAAGCTTTCTATCCATGACGATATTAGGCCTGTGATGCCATAGTATTTTAGTTTGTGGATAAGGATATTGGTCTGTAGTTTAACGTTTCTGCCCTGTTTCCTTTCTTGAAAATTGCTGTTATGTTTGCTTCGTTCCAGGCTTTGGGGACTTGACCAGAGTCAACTGATGATTGGAAGATACCATATATTATTGATGTGAGGTGGGAGGCATATCTGTTTAGAAACCATGTACAGCCCACATGGAAAAATACCCAAACTAACAATTTCACTTAAAGGAGTACATGACCAACTATCAAAAATTAACACCTTTAAATCGAAGGACCAGATGGCCAATTGTTAGTTTGGGTATTTTTCCATGTGGGCTGTCGTTCAGATTGGGCATCTTGGAATTTCCTTAATGTGTGAAGACACTTTTGAACTGACTGCCTAAGGCTTCTGCTTTTTGTTTGTCATCGCTAATTATGTTTCCCGCAATGTTGAGGTCCTTGGTTATCTTGTCTAAGTTTGGAAATGAAACTCCAGAATGCTTTCAGTTTGTATGTTATTGCAGTTGTTAGGAATTGATTTATATAGGACAGTCTAGCAGAACGAAAGTGTTTGTGCATGTATTTCCTGATGTTACAAAACTCTTGCCAGTCTTCTGGATTTCTAGATATTTTTGCTTTCTTATATAATCATTTCTTTCTTTTGCACATTTTTTTCTCAAGTCTTTATTGAATCAGGGAAGGTTGTATCTGGAAGTTGTAAGACGTAACGTAAATCCTCAGGTAGTGCGTTCCACAGAGTTGGTCCTGCGCGGGAGAATGAGCGGCGTCCATATATGACTAGTTTCAATACCACCAACAGTCAGGTGTAATGTAGTGGTCCTTAGAGGGAAACAAAAACAAAACAACTACTTGGGGTTGATACCATATAAGCTTACCATTTGCAACTACAATCAACAATACACTTTTATACTGCCATACAGTGCATCATGTAGGCATGACGTTTGTTGTAGTTACAGCACCAAAACAAAAACTCAGCAATGTAAATTAAAACAATATTTTCAGTTTGGCAACTGACAAATTGAGTTTTTATCACAATAGTGCTGTCTCACCATCGCTAGGGTTAGTTGCACTGCGCTGTTGTACCCCTGACGAAAACTTTGGGATGTGACCTATACAATTATGGCAACTGACTTCACCAATCGCTACTGCGTCAACAACCTCTGTCTAGACTCTAGAGCAGCGTTAATTCCTATGTGGACAGTCTTCCGAGACTCTGCTTCTGGGGGATGTGAACGAAGCAACTGAAGAATAGGAGAGACGAAACTTAGATGACTTCTCCAAAGTCATTGACAAAGTTAATCTACCCTGCATGCCCACAAGTTACAAGGGAAATGTTAAATAATCCTGGTGGAAAGACAGATATCTGAATACATTCTTGTGAATCAGGATCAGTCATTGCCTTACAAAAAGATAGCAAAACTGTTTTCTCCCGTCTACCCGTTTTTCTTCGATTGTACACGTGCACACACTTGCGGACGCGCACTCTGTCTCTCATAACATCTCGTAAACTTGCAATTTATTTTCTGTATTTCTCTGGCGGATAGTGTCCCAAATGTCCACCTTCAATGGTAAAAGGTTAATGTTTTAAAATAACACGAATACACACAGAAATACGCGAACGCACCCGCGAACGTGCACTCACAGGAAATATAAGAATTGGCGCATGCGCAAAAGGTCACTGCTTTGTCAGGAAGTTGCGCATTGCGCAACTGCGGATTCTCACAATTAGTCGTCACGTGATTGTGGTTTCCGCCCAACAACGAGACAACGAGAATGGCGTAAGATGTAGACGAAGTCGATCCGCGTCAGGTAAGTTTTCTCAATTCTGTTGTCGTATTCTTCTTCGTCGTCTATAGCTGCTCGTTATTGATACCCATTACTATTAAATCGCTTCAATGTTGTTGTAGTAAACGGCCACGATGATATCGAGATGTGGAATATAGTCCCTGCAAACTATACGACGCCCGCAATGCGGCCATCGGATTCGAACACGAAGAGGCTTTCATATTGAACGTCGGTCGCAAGGGAAAGGTCATCGGATTCAATTCAAGTTAATGAAGCGGCTGCCGAACTGACGTTACAGTGACTTTATTCACAATTGTCGGACGTTAAATGTTAGGGTGTTATAGGGTGTAGATCGGTGTAATTTATTTTCGGTAACCATGGTCGGGAGGAGAGTAAACTCCTTTCGCTGTTGAAGCACTGGGAAATCAGACTTCCTCCTCCCCGAAAGGGGTTGGAGGTTCGCCGGCTTGCAGATTCCTTCGATGGTTTACCCGCCTTCTTCAACTGTCAGTTATTTTAACCAGATATGTTTCATATCTAATCTAAATGACTGGTTGATTGTTGACGGTGTCTTTTTCGTCATTCGATGTATCATTTTGTTAAGAAATAAAACTGAAAAAATGAAACAAGTGGTATTCCTATTGTTTCTTTCGAAGCGTTGTTTAATTCGAACGAAGCCTCTATAGACCTACGGATAGTAGAACCGAGTGAAGTGACGACTCCCAAAATGCACGTTGACCAAAATTACACAGGTCTAGATCTTCACGCAACCTATATTGAGTTTTACCAAAAATCGACCCGTTGATATGTATGTACGTATTAAGCAGCTCATCGTGAATGCTTATCCAGTCGTTGTAGTTAGCACCGGGAAGTCCGAGAAAACACCAGGTCTGGTAGTAATACAATATTTCGGGGAGGGGTGAGAGAACCATCGGATCAACCGAATTCAAAGAACAACGACTGCACATACTTGTGACTAGTGCAACAAAGATGTTCGCTGGACAGAATAACGAGCACGACTATTTGGACTATGGTTATGCATCTTTGGACGGATTACGCTGACTTAACCGACTGTCGGTCGGTTGCGGAACTACGCCGAGAAGACAGTCTGGTGATTTTACCGGCGTTTGATTGCTAACCAATGCTGCCACCTCACGGATACTGGCTAATCCAGTCGTATATCCGATTTGATAACCAACTACACAACTTATTTTCAATAATATGTGTGTTAATGTAAGTTTAATTTTGAATATTTTTAATAATACAACATTATCTTATAAAAAGTCATACTTATTTATTTAATTTGTTATTTCAAATTCGGCGCGAGAACCATTCAGCATCTCTACCCTAATCTGGGGTAAGGCCGCCCTGGCGGTTTTAACTGCAGCCCGTTAATTTACTAGACAGTACAATTATAGCAACTGACTTCACCAATCGTTACTGCGTCAACAACCTCTGTCTAGACTCTAGAGCAGCGTTAATTCCTATGTGGACAGTCTTCCGAGACACAGATTCTGGGGGATGTGAACGAAGCAACTGAAGAATAGGAGAGACGAAACTTAGATGACTTCTCCAAAGTCATTGACAAAGTTAATCTACCCTGCATGCCCACAAGTTACAAGGGAAATGGTAAATAATCCTGGTGGAAAGACTGATATCTGAATACATCCTTGTGAATACATTCAAATACCATTCAAATACCATTCAAAAACCAATGATATTCAAAAACCTGTGGTATTTGAATGGTATTTGAATGGTACTTGAATGGTCCTAGGGGGGTGTTATGGCCAAGGGTATTTGAATGGTATCTGACTGTTTTTTGAATGATATTTTGGATTCTTTGTACCGTTCAGTGGTATTGAATGGTATTTTAAATTGCCGTTGAGAGTACCACTGAGTCCTGTTGAAATATCATTGAATGGTCCAATGGTACTGAATGATACTGAATGGTATTCAATGGTAATCAGTGGTATAACATTGGCTCTTTTTTGTAAGGGTTGGCCGCCATCCGTAAGAGAAAGAAACGCTGCGTGAAATCCCTTTGGAAAAGGTCAGCACTACAGATACATCGGCATCGATATACCCGATCATGAAACAGAGGATCGTACATGAACAAAATCGGCTTTCTCAGACAAAATCTGACATAAGAAAATTAAAGAATTTGAATGCACCATTGAACACCCTTGTCCGTCTGATTATTGAATGCTCATCCACCGTTTGGGATCGAAATGCTACAAACGACGTCCAGACCGACAGAAAGTGTGACGCAGGGATACAAGATGTATCTCAAACAGACACTGCCAAACATCCTGCGTAGACTCCATCCTCGACTCCGTTGACTGCTCCACACTATAACAGCGTCGCAAATGTTCTTCACATTCCACCGACCTGCCAAAACAGAGAACAGGATGAGCCACAGAAATAAATAAAAATGCAGCTGCGACATCCTCTCTACAGGCAGATGTCTTAACATTCGTCTCTGCGTCTTTCGACAACGATACTTCTCATTACGGAAGGCAATAAAAGCCCACCGTTTGGTCATGCTCCTGCAGATGCATGGACTATGACTGGAATTCGGAAACTTGCTATTATTCATTGGTCCAACGAAGTGCCAATGACACTTACTGTAACCTTCTTTGGCCAAATTATTCGCGAATCCGGACCCCCGTGGATCCGGACACCTCTCCCTCCGTTAGTTCCACAACTCAACGTCAAGGCAAGGATATTTATGTTATCAAAAACGCGACTTACAGCGCACTTTAGAAGCCCCAAAAGATACACCGTGAATCCTTACCGAATCGTTGTAGTTAGCATCGCGTAGTCCGAGAAAACACCAGGTCTGGTAGTAATACTATATTTTGGGGACGGGTGAGAGAACCATCGGATCAATCGACTGCAGTTATTTGTGACTAGTGCAACAAAGGTGTACGCTGGACAGAATAACGAGCACGACTACTTGGACTTTAGTTATGCATCTTTGGACGGATTAGTCTCGCTTAACCGACTGTCGGTCGGTTGCGGAACTACGCCGAGAAGACAGTCTGGTGATTTTACCGGCGTTTGAATGCTATCCATGTGGGTTAACCAATGCAGCCACCTCACGGATACTGGCTAATCCAGCCGTATATCCGATTTGATAACCAACTACACAACTTATTTTTAATTATTTTTGTGTTAATGTTAATTTTGAATATTTTTAATAATACAACATCATCTTATAAAAAGTTATACTTATTTATTTAATTTGTTATTTAAAATTCGGCGTGAGAACCATTCAGCATCTCTACCCTAATCTGGTGTAAGGCCGCCCTGCCGGTTACAACTGTAGCCCATTAATTTGCCAGGCTGATTTGAGGGGCTGAAAAGTGCTGCCACCTCACGGTGCCTGGGTAATCGAAGCTACGGACATATGTTTGCGTTCATAGGCCTACATCATATATAGGGTGTGTTCAGGGATATCGTCACAATTGTGCCTCGCTATGTTTTCATTAGAATAACGTAGCCCATATGCGCTTCGAAGGTGAAGTGCCCCCACAACATCAAGACGTTCCGCCATGAACATTCTTCAGTTGTAAACGTCGCCGCGGACAGGTATCAAAACACTCCAACCCCCCTCCAATGCAGCGCCCCCATCTTGTCTTTCGATGTCAATATCCGACGACCGAGAATTTAGGAACGTCGTCGCGAAAAATATCAACACGTCCAATTCGGTGTCATGTCATGTTGAAAATACGAGTCAGCTCTCTTCGCAAGACTGCGCCGCCCGTATGTGAACACATGTTATTACAATTGCTCTATTTCACCCAAAATAACTTTTAGATAGATCAGTTACGAAAATGTATGCATAGTTAGTGCGCTCGGCTACTCCCAACGGAAATTCAAATTATCAAACATGAGACGATCGCACTATATATTACATATCATTGAAAGTATATATTACCTAACAAGTTATAAAAATAAACTATACGATACTTTACAAGCTGCTATATCATTTAATATTTGGCAGTTGTCACCATAATCGGGCCAAACGAGCACATGAGAAGGTTCACCACATACATGCAATACTTCAAGATGTGGCGATTGAAACTTTCTTTTTTGGTTTTGTATGCAGATTGTTGACGACGAAGACGCCACACCGGACCAGTTCAGTAAGTCGGCGGTAGGGAAGTCGATGAACACCCTTGCGTCCATTGTTTCCCGCAGTCAGTTGTTTCAAGGACAATCACGAACACTTCTAAACAGCCATGTTGTACAATTGTCTGACGAGATACAGATCGAGAGTGTGTCTAAATATCCGTCATAGCTGGCTGGCAACAAGGCCCGCTGACTATTTGCGACGTGTCACAGCGGAATTACTTCACCCCGACAGAGCACCACATCGGCAGCGCAGTGTACACACGCGACGACAGGGACATGTGTGCTCCCTCGATCGTCTTAAAACTTCCCCTTGCCTATAATGAGTTTGTTTAATCCCACATTGAAATAAATAAGTAGCTGTTACCAAAATATGTTTAAAAATATTATATAGCCAAGTGATGCCTGTAGCGAATTGCAGGTGTCGTCTTTCAGACGACCTTACTAGCTATTCTTTGATTTCCTGCCAAGTTTCTCCTAGATGCGAGAAATGTGTCGGAAACTGTGACACGGTTGCACCCAATTGACCGACTACGACCAGGGGTCAGAAGACATCTAGACTTCCTGGTCTGACCCATGCGAAAGTGTTACCCAAAGAATTGTGTTATTTAAAATTTTGAATAGCCATTTTGATGTGAAATGGGTACAAGAAAGCAGATACACCAGTAGATTAATTGCTACGATGTATCTGCAGTGTAATGACGCATGCTAGGCTGTGCTTAATTAGCATAGCGATTTTAAACCTTTTTTATATACGACTCTGCGGATGCAGAAATACGTGGTAAATTAGGTCAATATTGACGGGCAATGCACATGCTTGCATTTCAAAAGAGCTAGAGGTATGTGATTTTGATGAAAGGCGATGAGCATAACATAACATTTTTTTGGTACTGGTACAGTTTCTTTATAATCTACAAAACGTTAATATGGCCTGCAATGGGAAAATCAACTGTGCTCTGTGCCCACGATCGAGAAGGGTTATAGCGATATTAAGGTGACATTAGCCCATTACCCGAAGAAAGAGTTCGCAAACACATCGGCAATATGCACGTTGTTTGAACGTCTGTGACGACTGATGATGCCTTGTGTTGTGTTATGTCACTAGAAGTTACATTTTTGTTCAGCCAATGCGGTATTTCAGCTGTCAAACTAGTGTAAGTCCGAGGACACTGCGGTTCTTCGGCGTTGTGACACAGATGTAATTTTTATCGATGATATTATCACGACCAATAACTCTCTGGCCTGAATAGAAATGGAGGGGTGACAGGAAGGAAAGTGATTTCTTGGAAAATTTGGTGTTCTCATTTCACGAATTTTCTACGGCAATTTTGTCAGTGCATGTCATATATGCAGTGGGTATTTCTGGAGACGTTCTTAACCATTGTTAGGACACGAAGAAACGTTGTAATAGACGCGTGTGGCGAAAGCAAAACTATTTCCTCCCGTCTACCCGTTTTTATTCGATTGTACACGTGCACACACTTGCGGGCGCGCCTTCTGTCTCTCATAAAATCTAGCACACTCGCAATTTGTTTTCTTTATTTTCTCTGGCGGATAGTGTCCCAAAAGTCCACCTTCAATGGTAAAAGGTTAATGTTTTAAAATGACACGAATATACACAGAAATACGCGAACGCACCCGCGAACGTCCACTCACAGGAAATATAAGAATTGGCGCATGCGCAAAAGGTCACTGCTTTGTCAGGAAGTTGCGCATTGCGCAACTGCGGATTCTCACAATTAGTCGTCACGTGATTGCGGTTTCCGCCCAACAACGGAACAACGAGAATGGCGTAAGATGTAGACGAAGGCGAAGTGGATCCGCGTCAGGTAAGTTTTCTCAATTTTGTTGTCGTATTCTTCCTCGTCGTCTATAGCTGCTCGTTATTGATACCCTTACTATTATATCGCTTCAATGTTGTTGTAGTAAACGGCCACGATGATATCGAGATGTGGAATATAGTCCCTGCAAACTATACGACGCGCGCAATACGGCCATCGGATTCGAACACGAAGAGGCTTTCATATTGAACGTCGGTCGCAAGGGAAAGGTCATCGGATTCAATTCAAGTTAATGAAGCGGCTGCCGAACTGACGTTACAGTGACTTTATTCACAATTGTCGGACGTTAAATGTTAGGGTGTTATAGGGTGTAGATCGGTGTAATTTATTTTCGGTAACCATGGTCGGGAGGAGAGTAAACTCCTTTCGCTGTTGAAGCACTGGGAAATCAGACTTCCTCCTCCCCGAAAGGGCTTGGAGGTTCGCCGGCTTGCAGATTCCTTCCATGGCTTACCCACCGTCTTCAACTGTCAGTTATTTTAACCAGATATGTTTCATATCTAGTCTAAATGACTGGTTGATTGTTGACGGTGTCTTTTTCGTCATTCGATGTATCATTTTGTTAAGAAATAAAACTGAAAAAATTAAACAAGTGGTATACCTATTGTTTCTTTCGAAGCGTTGTTTCATTCGAACGAAGCCTCTATAGACCTACGGATAGTAGAACCGAGTGAAGTGACGACTCCCAAAATGCACCTTGACCAAAATTACACAGGTCTAGATCTTCACGCAACCTATATTGAGTTTTACAAAAATTCGACCCGTTGATATGTATGTACGTATTAAGCAGCTCATCGTGAATGCTTATCCAGTCGTTGTAGTTAGCACCGGGAAGTCCGAGAAAACACCAAGTCTGGTAGTAATACAATATTTCGGGGAGGGGTGAGAGAACCATCGGATCAACCGAATTCAAAGAACAACGACTGCACATACTTGTGACTAGTGCAACAAAGATGTACGCTGGACAGAATAACGAGCACGACTACTTTGACTATGGTTATGCATCTTTGGACGGATTAGGCTCACTTAACCGACCGTCGGTCAGTTGCGGAACTACGCCGAGAAGACAGTCTGGTGATTTTACCGGCGTTTGAATGCTAACCAATTCTGCCACCTCACGCATACAGGCTAATCTAGCCGTAATTCCGATTTGATAACCAACTACACAACTTATTTTCAATTATTTTTGTGTTAATGTAACTTTAATTTTGAATATTTTTAATAATACAACATTAGCTTATAAAAAGTAATACTTATTTAATTTCTTATTTCAAATTCGGCTTGACAACCATTGACGATCTCTACCCTAATGTGGGGTAAGGCCGCCCTGGCGGTTATAACTGCAGCCCATTAATTTGCCAGACAGTGTTGAGGGGCTGAAAAGTGCGGCCACCTCACGGTGCCTGGGTAATCGAGGGTACTGACAGATATATATATATATATATATATATATATATATATATATATATATATATATATATATATCTGATCCATGTGAAAGTGTTTCCCAAAGAATTGTGTTATTAAAAAAATTTTAATAGCCATTTTGATGTGAAATGGGTACAAGAAAGCAGATACACCAGTAGATTAATTGCTACGATGTATCTGCAGTGTAATGACGCATGTTAGGCTGTGCTTAATTAGCATAGCGATTTTTAACCTTTTTTATATACGACTCTGCGGATGCAGAAATACGTGGTAAATTAGGTCAATATTGACGCGCAATGCACATGCTTGCATTTCAAAAGAGGTAGAGGTATGTGATTTTTATGAAATGCGATGAGCATAACATAACATTTTTTGTACTGGTACAGTTTCTTTATAATCGACAAAACGTTAATATGGCCTCCAATGGGAAAATCAACTGTGCTCTGTGCCCACGAGCGAGAAGGGTTATAGCGATATTAAGGGCCCATTACTCGAAGAAAGAGTTCGCAAACGCATCGGCAATATGCAGGTTGTTTGAACGTCTGTGACGACTGATGATGTCTTGTGTTGTGTTATGTCACTAGAAGTTACGGTTTTGTTCAGCCAATGCGGTATTTCAGCTGTCAAACTAGTGTAAGTCCGAGGACACTGCGGTTCTTCGGCGTAGTGACACAGATGTAATTTTTATCGATGATATTATCACGACCAATAACTCTCTGGCTTGAATAGAAATGGAGGGGTGACAGGAAGGAAAGTGATTTCTTGGAAAATTTGGTGTTCTCATTTCACGAATTTTCTACGCCAAATTTTGTCAGTGCATGTCATATATGCAGTGGGTATTTCTGGAGACGTTCTTAACCATTGTTAGGACACGAAGAAACGTTGTAATAGACGCGTGTGGCGAAAGCAAAACTATTTCCTCCCGTCTACCCGTTTTTATTCGATTGTACACGTGCACACACTTGCGGGCGCGCCTTCTGTCTCTCATAAAATCTAGCACACTCGCAATTTGTTTTCTGTATTTTCTCTGGCGGATAGTGTCCCAAAAGTCCACCTTCAATGGTAAAAGGTTAATGTTTTAAAATGACACGAATATACACAGAAATACGCGAACGCACCCGCGAACGTCCACTCACAGGAAATATAAGAATTGGCGCATGCGCAAAAGGTCACTGCTTTGTCAGGAAGTTGCGCATTGCGCAACTGCGGATTCTCACAATTAGTCGTCACGTGATTGCGGTTTCCGCCCAACAACGGAACAACGAGAATGGCGTAAGATGTAGACGAAGGCGAAGTGGATCCGCGTCAGGTAAGTTTTCTCAATTTTGTTGTCGTATTCTTCCTCGTCGTCTATAGCTGCTCGTTATTGATACCCTTACTATTATATCGCTTCAATGTTGTTGTAGTAAACGGCCACGATGATATCGAGATGTCGAATATAGTCCCTGCAAACTATACGACGCGCGCAATACGGCCATCGGATTCGAACACGAAGAGGCTTTCATATTGAACGTCGGTCGCAAGGGAAAGGTCATCGGATTCAATTCAAGTTAATGAAGCGGCTGCCGAACTGACATTACAGTGACTTTATTCACAATTGTCGGACGTTAAATGTTAGGGTGTTATAGGGTGTAGATCGGTGTAATTTATTTTCGGTAACCATGGTCGGGAGGAGAGTAAACTCCTTTCGCTGTTGAAGCACTGGGAAATCAGACTTCCTCCTCCCCGAAAGGGCTTGGAGGTTCGCCGGCTTGCAGATTCCTTCCATGGCTTACCCACCGTCTTCAACTGTCAGTTATTTTAACCAGATATGTTTCATATCTAATCTAAATGACTGGTTGATTGTTGACGGTGTCTTTTTCGTCATTCGATGTATCATTTTGTTAAGAAATAAAACTGAAAAAATGAAACAAGTGGTATACCTATTGTTTCTTTCGAAGCGTTGTTCGGTCGAACGAAGTCTCTATAGAACTACAGATAGTAGAACCGGGGGAAGTGACGACTCCCAAAATGCACCGTGACCAAAATTACACAGGTCTAGATCTTCACGTAACCTATATTGAGTTTTGCTCAAATTGGACCCGTTGATATGAATGTACGTATTAAGCAGCTCATCGTGAATGCTTATCCAGTCGTTGTAGTTAGCACCGGGAAGTCCGAGAAAACACCAGGTCTGGTAGTAATACAATATTTCGGGGAGGGGTGAGAGAACCATCGGATCAACCGAATTCAAATAACAACGACAGCACATACTTGTGACTTGTGCAACAAAGATGTACGCTGGACAGAATAACGAGCACGACTACTTGGACTATGGTGATGCATCTTTGGACGGATTAGGCTCACTTAACCGACTGTCGGTCAGTTGCGGAACTACGCCGAGAAGACAGTCTGGTGATTTTACTGGCGTTTAAATGCTAACCCATGCTGCCACCTCACGGATACTGGCTAATCTAGCCGTAATTCCGATTTGATAACCAACTACACAACTTATTTTCAATTATTTTTGTGTTAATGTCAGTTTAATTTTGAATATTTTTAATAATACAACACTAGCTTATAATAAGTAATACATATTTAATTTCTTATTTCAAATTCGGCGTGACAACCATTGTGTATCTCTACCCTAATCTAGGGTAAGGCCGCCCTTGCGGTTATGGCTGCAGCCCATTAATTTGCTAGAAAGTGTTGAGGGGCTGAAAAGTGCTGCCACCTCACGGTGCCTGGGTAATCGAGGCTACTGACATATATATATATATATATATATATATATATATATATATATATATATATATATATGCTTTTATAGGCCTACACCATAGACATATCTAAGGTGTGTTGAGGGATAGATCGTCGCAATTGTGCCTCGCAATGTTTTCATTAGAATAACGTAGCCCATATACGCTTCGAAGGTGAAGTGCCCCCACCACATCTAGACGTTCCGCCAGAAACATTTTTCAGTTGTAAATGTCGCCGCGAACAGTTATCAAAACACTACCACCGCCCTCCAATGCAGCTCCCCCATCTTGTCTTCCGATGTCAATATCCGACGACCGAGAAATTGGGAACGTCGTCGCGAAAAATATCAACACGTGCAATTCGATGTCGTGTCATGTTGAAGATACGGGTCTGTCCTCTTCACAAGATTGCGCAGCCCGTAATAACACATGTTATTACTTCTGCTTTATTTCACCCAAAGTAACCTTTAAGTAGATCAGTTACGAACATGTATGCATAGTTAGTGCGCATGGCTACTCCCAACGGAAATTCAAATTATCCAAGATGAGAAGATCATTCTATTGGATATGATGGAAAAATATTTATTACCGAACAAGTTATAAAAATAAACTATACGATACTTTACAAGCTGCTATATCATTTAATATTTCGAAGTTGTCACCATAATCGGGCCAAACGAGCATATGAGACGGTTCACCACCACATACATGCAATACTTCAAGATGGTCTACGATCTTCCGTGTGGCGATTGAGACTTTCATTTTAGGTTTTGTATGCAGATTGTTGACGATGAAGACGCCACATCGGACCAGTTCAGTAAGTCGGTGGTAGGGACGCCGATGAACACTCTTGCGCCCATTGTTCCCCGCAGCCAGTTGTTTCAATGACAATCACGAACACTTCTAGGCACACATATTGTACAATTGTCTGACGAGAAACAGATCGAGAGTGTGTCTTCATCCGTCATAGCTGGCTGGCGACAAGGCCCGCTGACTATTTGCGACGTGTCACAGCGGAATTACTTCACCCCGCCAGAGCACCACATCGGCAGCGCGGTGTACACGTGCGACGACAGGGACACGTGTGCTCCCTCGATCGTCTTATAACTTCCCCTTGCCTATAATGAGTTTGTTTAATCCCACATTGAAATAAATAAGTAGCTGTTACCAAAATATGTTTAAAAATATTATATAGCCAAGTGATGCCTGTAGCGAATTGCAGGTGTCGTCTTTCAGACGACCTTACTAGCTATTCTTTGATTTCCTGCCAAGTTTCTCCTAGATGCGAGAAATGTGTCGGACACCGTGATATGGTTGCACCCAATTGACCGACTACGACGAGGGGTCAGAAGACATTTAGACTTCCTGGTCTGATCCATGCGAAAGTGTTACCAAAAGAATGGTGTTATTTAAAATTTTGAATAATCATTTTGATGTGAAATGGGTACAAGAAAGCAGATACACCAGTAGATTAATTGCTACGATGTATCTGCAGTGTAATGACGCATGTTAGGCTGTGCTTAATTAGCATAGCGATTTTTAACCTTTTTTATATACGACTCTGCGGATGCAGAAATACGTGGTAAATTAGGTCAATATTGACGCGCAATGCACATGCTTGCATTTCAAAAGAGGTAGAGGTATGTGATTTTTATGAAATGCGATGAGCATAACATAAATTTTTTTGGTACTGGTACAGTTTCTTTATAATCTACAAAACGTTAAAATGGCCTGCAATGGGAAAATCAACTGTGCTCTGTGCCCACGAGCGAGAAGGGTTATAGCGATATTAAGGTGACATTAGCCCATTACCCGAAGAAAGAGTTCGCAAACACATCGGCAATATGCACGTTGTTTGAACGTCTGTGACGACTGATGATGCCTTGTGTTGTGTTATGTCACTAGAAGTTACATTTTTGTTCAGCCAATGCGGTATTTCAGCTGTCAAACTAGTGTAAGTCCGAGGACACTGCGGTTCTTCGGCGTTGTGACACAGATGTAATTTTTATCGATGATATTATCACGACCAATAACTCTCTGGCCTGAATAGAAATGGAGGGGTGACAGGAAGGAAAGTGATTTCTTGGAAAATTTGGTGTTCTCATTTCACGAATTTTCTACGGCAATTTTGTCAGTGCATGTCATATATGCAGTGGGTATTTCTGGAGACGTTCTTAACCATTGTTAGGACACGAAGAAACGTTGTAATAGACGCGTGTGGCGAAAGCAAAACTATTTCCTCCCGTCTACCCGTTTTTATTCGATTGTACACGTGCACACACTTGCGGGCGCGCCTTCTGTCTCTCATAAAATCTCGCACACTCGCAATTTGTTTTCTGTATTTTCTCTGGCGGATAGTGTCCCAAAAGTCCACCTTCAATGGTAAAAGGTTAATGTTTTAAAATGACACGAATATACACAGAAATACGCGAACGCACCCGCGAACGTCCACTCACAGGAAATATAAGAATTGGCGCATGCGCAAAAGGTCACTGCTTTGTCAGGAAGTTGCGCATTGCGCAACTGCGGATTCTCACAATTAGTCGTCACGTGATTGCGGTTTCCGCCCAACAACGGAACAACGAGAATGGCGTAAGATGTAGACGAAGGCGAAGTGGATCCGCGTCAGGTAAGTTTTCTCAATTTTGTTGTCGTATTCTTCCTCGTCGTCTATAGCTGCTCGTTATTGATACCCTTACTATTATATCGCTTCAATGTTGTTGTAGTAAACGGCCACGATGATATCGAGATGTGGAATATAGTCCCTGCAAACTATACGACGCGCGCAATACGGCCATCGGATTCGAACACGAAGAGGCTTTCATATTGAACGTCGGTCGCAAGGGAAAGGTCATCGGATTCAATTCAAGTTAATGAAGCGGCTGCCGAACTGACGTTACAGTGACTTTATTCACAATTGTCGGACGTTAAATGTTAGGGTGTTATAGGGTGTAGATCGGTGTAATTTATTTTCGGTAACCATGGTCGGGAGGAGAGTAAACTCCTTTCGCTGTTGAAGCACTGGGAAATCAGACTTCCTCCTCCCCGAAAGGGGTTGGAGGTTCGCCGGCTTGCAGATTCCTTCCATGGCTTACCCACCGTCTTCAACTGTCAGTTATTTTAACCAGATATGTTTCATATCTAATCTAAATGACTGGTTGATTGTTGACGGTGTCTTTTTCGTCATTCGATGTATCATTTTGTTAAGAAATAAAACTGAAAAAATGAAACAAGTGGTATACCTATTGTTTCTTTCGAAGCGTTGTTCAGTCGAACGAAGCCTCTATAGACCTACAGATAGTAGAACCGGGTGAAGTGACGACTCCCAAAATGCACCGTGACCAAAATTACACAGGTCTAGATCTTCACGTAACCTATATTGAGTTTTACTCAAATTCGACCCGTTGATATGTATGTACGTATTAAGCAGCTCATCGTGAATGCTTATCCAGTCGTTGTAGTTAGCACCGGGAAGTCCGAGAAAACACCAGGTCTGGTAGTAATACAATATTTCGGGGAGGGGTGAGAGAACCATCGGATCAACCGAATTCAAAGAACAACGACAGCACATACTTGTGACTTGTGCAACAAAGATGTACGCTGGACAGAATAACGAGCACGACTACTTGGACTATGGTGATGCATCTTTGGACGGATTAGGCTCACTTAACCGACTGTCGGTCAGTTGCGGAACTACGCCGAGAAGACAGTCTGGTGATTTTACTGGCGCTTAAATGCTAAACCATGCTGCCACCTCACGGATACTGGCTAATCTAGCCGTAATTCCGATTTGATAACCAACTACACAACTTATTTTCAATTATTTTTGTGTTAATGTCAGTTTAATTTTGAATATTTTTAATAATACAACACTAGCTTATAATAAGTAATACATATTTAATTTCTTATTTCAAATTCGGCGTGACAACCATTGTGTATCTCTACCCTAATCTAGGGTAAGGCCGCCCTTGCGGTTATGGCTGCAGCCCATTAATTTGCTAGAAAGTGTTGAGGGGCTGAAAAGTGCTGCCACCTCACGGTGCCTGGGTAATCGAGGCTACTGACAATATATATATATATATATATATATATATATATATATATATATATATATATATATATATATGCGTTCATAGGCCTACACCATAGACATATCTAGGTGTGTTGAGGGATAGATCGTCGCAATTGTGCCTCGCAATGTTTTCATTAGTATAACGTAGCCCATATGCGCTTCGAAGGTGAACTGCCCCCACCACATCTAGACGTTCCGCCATAAAAAATTTCAGTTGTAAATGTCGCCGCGAACAGGTATCAAAACACTACCACCGCCCTCCAATGCAGCGCCCCCGTCTTGTCTCTTGTCTTACTATGTCAATATCCGACGACCGAGAAATTGGGAACGTCGTCGCGAAAAATATCAACACGTCCAATTCGATGTCGGGTCATGTTGAAGATACGGGTCAGTCTCTTCACAAGATTGCGCAGCCCGTAGGTGCACACATGTTATTACTTCTGCTCTATTTCACCCAAAATAACCGTTAAATAGATCAGTTACGAACATGTATGCATAGTTAGTGCGTTCGGCTACTCCCAACGGAAATTCAAATTATCCAAGATGAGAAGATCATTCTATTGGATATGATGGAAAAATATTTATTACCGAACAAGTTATAAAAATAAACTATACGATACTTTACAAGCTGCTATATCATTTAATATTTCGAAGTTGTCACCATAATCGGGCCAAACGAGCATATGAGACGGTTCACCACCACATACATGCAATACTTCAAGATGGTCTACGATCTTCCGTGTGGCGATTGAGACTTTCATTTTCGGTTTTGTATGCAGATTGTTGACGATGAAGACGCCACATCGGACCAGTTCAGTAAGTCGGTGGTAGGGACGCCGATGAACACTCTTGCGCCCATTGTTCCCCGCAGCCAGTTGTTTCAATGACAATCACGAACACTTCTAGGCACACATATTGTACAATTGTCTGACGAGAAACAGATCGAGAGTGTGTCTTCATCCGTCATAGCTGGCTGGCGACAAGGCCCGCTGACTATTTGCGACGTGTCACAGCGGAATTACTTCACCCCGACAGAGCACCACATCGGCAGCGCGGTGTACACGTGCGACGACAGGGACACGTGTGCTCCCTCGATCGTCTTATAACTTCCCCTTGCCTATAATGAGTTTGTTTAATCCCACATTGAAATAAATAAGTAGCTGTTACCAAAATATGTTTAAAAATATTATATAGCCAAGTGATGCCTGTAGCGAATTGCAGGTGTCGTCTTTCAGACGACCTTACTAGCTATTCTTTGATTTCCTGCCAAGTTTCTCCTAGATGCGAGAAATGTGTCGGACACCGTGATATGGTTGCACCCAATTGACCGACTACGACGAGGGGTCAGAAGACATTTAGACTTCCTGGTCTGATCCATGCGAAAGTGTTACCAAAAGAATGGTGTTATTTAAAATTTTGAATAATCATTTTGATGTGAAATGGGTACAAGAAAGCAGATACACCAGTAGATTAATTGCTACGATGTATCTGCAGTGTAATGACGCATGTTAGGCTGTGCTTAATTAGCATAGCGATTTTTAACCTTTTTATATACGACTCTGCGGATGCAGAAATACGTGGTAAATTAGGTCAATATTGACGCGCAATGCACATGCTTGCATTTCAAAAGAGGTAGAGGTATGTGATTTTTATGAAATGCGATGAGCATAACATAAATTTTTTTGGTACTGGTACAGTTTCTTTATAATCTACAAAACGTTAAAATGGCCTGCAATGGGAAAATCAACTGTGCTCTGTGCCCACGAGCGAGAAAGGTTATAGCGATATTAAGGTGCTATTAGCCCATTACCCGAAGAAAGAGTTCGCAAACGCATCGGCAAGATGCAGGTTGTTTGAACGTCTGTGACGACTGATGATGTCTTGTATTGTGTCATGTCACTAGAACGTACGGTTTTGTTCAGCCAATGCGGTATTTCAGCTGTCAAACTAGTGTAAGTCCGAGGACACTGCGGTTCTTCGGCGTAGTGACACAGATGTAATTTTTATCGATGATATTATCACGACCAATAACTCTCTGGCTTGAATAGAAATTGAGGGGTGACAGGAAGGAAAGTGATTTCTTGGAAAATTTGGTGTTCTCATTTCACGAATTTTCTACGGCACTTTAGTCAGTGCATGTCATATATGCAGTGGGTATTTCTGGATACGTTCTTAACCATTGTTAGGACACGAAGAAACGTTGTAATAGACGCGTGTGGCGAAAGCAAAACTATTTCCTCCCGTCTACCCGTTTTTATTCGATTGTACACGTGCACACACTTGCGGGCGCGCACTCTGTCTCTCATCAAATCTGGTACACTCGCAATTTGTTTTCTGTATTTTCTCTGGCGGATAGTGTCCCAAAAGTCCACCTTCAATGGTAAAAGGTTAATGTTTTAAAATGACACGAATATACACAGAAATACGCGAACGCACCCGCGAACGTCCACTCACAGGAAATATAAGAATTGGCGCATGCGCAAAAGGTCACTGCTTTGTCAGGAAGTTGCGCATTGCGCAACTGCGGATTCTCACAATTAGTCGTCACGTGATTGCGGTTTCCGCCCAACAACGGAACAACGAGAATGGCGTAAGATGTAGACGAAGGCGAAGTGGATCCGCGTCAGGTAAGTTTTCTCAATTTTGTTGTCGTATTCTTCCTCGTCGTCTATAGCTGCTCGTTATTGATACCCTTACTATTATATCGCTTCAATGTTGTTGTAGTAAACGGCCACGATGATATCGAGATGTGGAATATAGTCCCTGCAAACTATACGACGCGCGCAATACGGCCATCGGATTCGAACACGAAGAGGCTTTCATATTGAACGTCGGTCGCAAGGGAAAGGTCATCGGATTCAATTCAAGTTAATGAAGCGGCTGCCGAACTGACGTTACAGTGACTTTATTCACAATTGTCGGACGTTAAATGTTAGGGTGTTATAGGGTGTAGATCGGTGTAATTTATTTTCGGTAACCATGGTCGGGAGGAGAGTAAACTCCTTTCGCTGTTGAAGCACTGGGAAATCAGACTTCCTCCTCCCCGAAAGGGGTTGGAGGTTCGCCGGCTTGCAGATTCCTTGCATGGCTTACCCACCGTCTTCAACTGTCAGTTATTTTAACCAGATATGTTTCATATCTAATCTAAATGACTGGTTGATTGTTGACGGTGTCTTTTTCGTCATTCGATGTATCATTTTGTTAAGAAATAAAACTGAAAAAATTAAACAAGTGGTATACCTATTGTTTCTTTCGAAGCGTTGTTCGGTCGAACGAAGCCTCTATAGACCTACAGATAGTAGAACCGGGTGAAGTGACTACTCCCAAAATGCACCGTGACCAAAATTACACAGGTCTAGATCTTCACGTAACCTATATTGAGTTTTACTCAAATTCGACCCGTTGATATGAATGTACGTATTAAGCAGATCATCGTGAATGCTTATCCAATCGTTGTAGTTAGCACCGGGAAGTCCGAGAAAACACCAAGTCTGGTAGTAATACAATATTTCGGGGAGGGGTGAGAGAACCATCGGATCAACCGAATTCAACGAACAACGACTGCACATACTTGTGACTAGTGCAACAAAGATGTACGCTGGACAGAATAACGAGCACGACTACTTGGACTATGGTTATGCATCTTTGGACGGATTAGGCTCACTTAACCGACTGTCGGTCAGTTGCGGAACTACGCCGAGAAGACAGTCTGGTGATTTTACTGGCGTTTAAATGCTAACCATGCTGCCACCTCACGGATACTGGCTAATCTAGCCGTAATTCCGATTTGATAACCAACTACACAACTTATTTTCAATAATTGTTGTGTTAATGTAAGTTTAATTTTGAATATGTTTAATAATACAACATTAGCTTATAAAAAGTAATACTTATTTAATTTCTTATTTCAAATTCGGCGTGACAACCATTGAGCATCTCTACCCTAATCTGGGGTAAGGCCGCCCTTGGCGGTTATAACTGCAGCCCATTAATTTGCCAGTGTTGAGGGGCTGAAAAGTGCTGCAACCTCACGGTGCCTGGGTAATCGAGGCTACTGACAATATATATATATATATATATATATATATATATATATATATATATATATATATATATATATATGCGATCATAGGCCTACACCATAGACATATCTAGGGTGTGTTGAGGGATAGATCGTCGCAATTGTGCCTCGCAATGTTTTCATTAGTATAACGTAGCCCATATGCGCTTCGAAGGTGAACTGCCCCCACCACATCTAGACGTTCCGCCATAAAAAAATTCAGTTGTAAATGTCGCCGCGAACAGGTATCAAAACACTACCACCGCCCTCCAATGCAGCGCCCCCGTCTTGTCTCTTGTCTTACTATGTCAATATCCGACGACCGAGAAATTGGGAACGTCGTCGCGAAAAATATCAACACGTCCAATTCGATGTCGGGTCATGTTGAAGATACGGGTCAGTCTCTTCACAAGATTGCGCAGCCCGTAGGTGCACACATGTTATTACTTCTGCTCTATTTCACCCAAAATAACCGTTAAATAGATCAGTTACGAACATGTATGCATAGTTAGTGCGTTCGGCTACTCCCAACGGAAATTCAAATTATCCAAGATGAGAAGATCATTCTATTATATATAATGGAAAACTATTTATTACCGAACAAGTTATTAAAATAAACTATACGATACTTTACAAGCTGCTATATCATTTAATATTTCGCAGTTGTCACCATGATCGGGCCAAACGAGCATATGAGACGGTTCACCACCACATACATGCAATACTTCAAGCCAAGATGGTCTACGATCTTCCGTGTGGCGATTGAGACTTTCATTTTAGGTTTTGTATGCAGATTGTTGACGATGAAGACGCCACATCGGACCAGTTCAGTAAGTCGGTGGTAGGGACGCCGATGAACACTCTTGCGCCCATTGTTCCCCGCAGCCAGTTGTTTCAATGACAATCACGAACACTTCTAGGCACACATATTGTACAATTGTCTGACGAGAAACAGATCGAGAGTGTGTCTACATCCGTCATAGCTGGCTGGCGACAAGGCCCGCTGACTATTTGCGACGTGTCACAGCGGAATTACTTCACCCCGACAGAGCACCACATCGGCAGCGCGGTGTACACGCGCGACGACAGGGACACGTGTGCTCCCTCGATCGTCTTATAACTTCCCCTTGCCTATAATGAGTTTGTTTAATCCCACATTGAAATAAATAAGTAGCTGTTACCAAAATATGTTTAAAAATATTATATAGCCAAGTGATGCATGTAGCGAATTGCAGGTGTCGTCTTTCAGACGACCTTACTAGCTATTCTTTGATTTCCTGCCAAGTTTCTTCTAGATGCGAGAAATGTGTCGGACACCGTGATATGGTTGCACCCAATTGACCGACTACGACGAGGGGTCAGAAGACATTTAGACTTCCTGGTCTGACCCATGTGAAAGTGTTTCCCAAAGAATTGTGTTATTTAAAAGTTTGAATAGCCATTTTGATGTGAAATGGGTACAAGAAAGCAGATACACCAGTAGATTAATTGCTACGATGTATCTGCAGTGTAATGACGCGTGTTAGGCTGTGCTCAATTAGCATAGCGATGTTTAACCTTTTTTATATACGACTCTGCGGATGCAGAAATACGTGGTAAATTAGGTCAATATTGACGGGCAATGCACATGCCTGCATTTTAAAAGAGCTAGAGGTATGTGATTTTGATGAAATGCGATGAGCATAACATAAAATTGTTTTGTACTGGTACAGTTTCTTTATAATCTACAAAACGTTAATATGGCCTGCAATGGGAAAATCAACTGTGCTCTGTGCCCACGAGCGAGAAGGGTTATAGCGAAATTAAGGTGACATTAGCCCATTACCCGAAGAAAGAGTTCGCAAACGCATCGGCAATATGCAGGTTGTTTGAACGTCTGTGACGACTGAAGATGCCTTGTGTTGTGTTATGTCACTAGAAGTTACATTTTTGTTCAGCCAATGCGGTATTTCAGCTGCCAAACTAGTGTAAGTCAGAGGACGCTGCGGTTCTTCGGCGTAGTGACACAGATGTAATTTTTATCGATGATATTTTGACGACCAATACTTCTCTTGCTTGAATAGAAATTGTGGGGTGACAGGAAGGAATGTGATTTCTTGGAAAAAAATTGTTCTCATTTCACGAATTTTCTACGGCAATTTTGTCAGTGCATGTCATATATGCAGTGGGTATTTCGGGACACGTTCTTAACCATTGTTAGGACACGAAGAAACGTTGTAATAGACGCGTGTGGCGAAAGCAAAACTATTTCCTCCCGTCTACCCGTTTTTATTCGATTGTACACGTGCACACACTTTCGGGCGCGCACTCTGTCTCTCATAAAATCTCGCACACTCGCAATTTGTTTTCTGTATTTTCTCTGGCGGATAGTGTCCCAAAAGTCCACCTTCAATGGTAAAAGGTTAATGTTTTAAAATAACACGAATATACACAGAAATACGCGAACGCACCCGCGAACGTCCACTCACAGGAAATATAAGAATTGGCGCATGCGCAAAAGGTCACTGCTTTGTCAGGAAGTTGCGCATTGCGCAACTGCGGATTCTCACAATTAGTCGTCACGTGATTGCGGTTTCCGCCCAACAACGAGACAACGAGAATGGCGTAAGATGTTGACGAAGGCGAAGTGGATCCGCGTCAGGTAAGTTTTCTCAATTCTGTTGTCGTATTCTTCCTCGTCGTCTATAGCTGCTCGTTATTCATACCCTTACTATTAAATCGCTTAAATGTTGTTGTAGTAAACGGCCACGATGATATCGAGATGTGGACTATAGTCCCTGCAAACTATACGACGCGCGCGATACGGCCATCGGTTTCGAACTCGAAAAGGCTTTCATATTGAACGTCGGTCGCAAGGGAAAAGTCATCGGATTCAATTTAAGTTAATGAAGCGGCTGCCGAACTGACGTTACAGTGACTTTATTCACAATTGTCGGACGTTAAATGTTAGGGTGTTATAGGGTGTAGATCGGTGTAATTTATTTTCGGTAACCATGGTCGGGAGGAGAGTAAACTCCTTTCGCTGTTGAAGCACTGGGAAATCAGACTTCCTCCTCCCCGAAAGGGGTTGGAGGTTCGCCGGCTTGCAGATTCCTTCCATGGCTTACCCACCGTCTTCAACTGTCAGTTATTTTAACCAGATATGTTTCATATCTAATCTAAATGAATGGTTGATTGTTGACGGTGTCTTTTTCGTCATTCGATGTATCATTTTGTTAAGAAATAAAACTGAAAAAATGAAACAAGTGGTATACCTATTGTTTCTTTCGAAGCGTTGTTCGGTCGAACGAAGCCACTATAGACCTACAGATAGTAGAACCGATGACGATTCCCAAAATGCACCGTGACCAAAATTACACATGTCTAGATCTTCACGTAACCTATATTGAGTTTTGCTTAAATTCGACCCGTTGATATGCATGTACGTATTAAGCAGCTCATCGTGAATGCTTATCCAGTCGTTGTAGTTAGCACCGGGAAGTCCGAGAAAACACCAGTTCTGGTAGTAATACAATATTTCGGGGAGGGGTGAGAGAACCATCGGATCAAACGAATTCAAAGAACAACGACTGCACATACTTGTGACTAGTGCAACAAAGATGTACGCTGGACAGAATAACGAGCACGACTACTTGGACTATGGTTATGCATCTTTGGACGGATTAGTCTCTCTTAACCGACTGTTGGTCGATTCGGAACTACGCCGCGAAGACAGTCTGGTTATTTACCGGCGTCTGGGTGCCATCCGTGTGGGTTAACCAATGCTGCCACCTCACGGATACTGGCTAATTAATTCTGCCGTAATTCCGATTTGATAAACTATACAATTTTTTTTTCTCAATTAATGTAATGTAAGTTTAATTTAGAATATTTTTAATAATACAACATTATCTTATAAAAAGTTATACTTATTTAATTTGTTATTTCAAATTCGGCCTGAGAACCAATCAGCATCTCTACCCTAATCTGGGGCAAGGCCGCCCTGGCGGTTGTAACTGCATCCCATCAATTTGCCAGACAGAGTTGAGAGGCTGAAAAGTGCTGCCACCTGACGGTGCCTGGGTAATCGAGGCTACGGACAGATATATATTATGGGTTCATATTACCAAAATAGTTACGAAAACTTCACCACGTGTACAATATAAACACAAGCAGAACCACGTGGAAACATTTTCACGTGTTCCGTGTAAACAGAGGCTGTCGACGTGGACACATACTCGTTACTAATTGGTACAAAAAAGCCCTGTTGCGGAATCTACCTGGTAATGTTTAGTTTTGTGACGAGGGGGTTGTTACGGGGACCGTTGCAATTCCCGGATGAGAGCTTGGCCTAATCGACTGAGCGTCCTGAAAAGTTCGCGCTGTTGGATGGATTCTCCTGTTGTCTATCCATACCTGATGTTTGTGGTGGTTTGTGGATGGGACAAAGGTTGCTTGTCTGTTCGATTTGTGTCTGTTACATGTATCTACTGTGTTTTGTTCAATTCGCTGAAAAAGCCGAAATACATGAAAGCGTGACTGCAAATAGACAATACAAATGCTGCATTATCAGGGACGATTGAAATCTGCAACATGAAACTGTTGCAATACAAAAGGACAACATGTGTTGCCATGGTGACTACTGTTGTGTATCATACGGAAACACGCTTACATGTGTTCAATAAAACTGAAAACGTTTAATAATGCCTGTATTGTATTTCTATACAGTGCTCGTCCAAACCGTTGGCACAAAAATGCATCTTACGACCCCCACTAGCATAATTAGCTATCGATGTCTCACACGCTGACATGTTCATTGTGACTGATGCAAAATACCCCGTTAACTGTTAACGATGGCAAAACTTGATTCTTAGTGATTGATGTAAGAAACAACAAGAGGTGAACAAGAGTATGCATCACGCCTTAGTCCGTTAAATCTAAGCGGTGTCATTCATAGATTACGCATGCGTTAATGATGTTATATCGATGCCTGTGGGTCTTTTTCGACGAATGTAGCCTCGTTCTGAGTCATTCAGATACAGGTAGTCTGTATTGTAAGAGAGGAAACACACCACAGCAATCCTCGCACACCGTGGGTTGCTGCGGCTGATTACAACTGGCGAAGTCAAATGCTACAATGTTATAATTCGACTCCGCCCACTTCCTCGATTTGAGGAGACGATCAGCCAGGGATACAGTAGCGCAGCCATGACTGTTTATATATATTATATATATATATATATATATATATATATATATATATATATATATATATATATATATATATATATATATATATAACTCGCTTTAAATGAATACCAACATGATAAAGACAACGAGAGAGTGTTTACTGACCAGTGTAGCTAGCAGTTTAGCCAAAAAACAGTCACAGAAGGCATAGGCGTAATTAAATTAGAAACTAACACTAACACAAGAACGACAGAGTGTTAAAGATACATGAACTCATAAAACTTACATTATATCTGCCTTAAGTCGGATCCCTACGATATTCTTCACGCTACATCTCTAGCGAGGAGTAGGCTGAAATGGGCCGGACATGTGGAAAGAATGGGAGATGAAAATGGGCAAAGAGAGCAAATGCCCAGAAAGTGGAGGGAAAAGGTGGGAGGACGGAGAACAACGGTAAAAGATAGAAGGAGATGGAGACTAATGATAAAGAACGCAGTGAGAGAAAAGTGATGAGAGGAAAGAAAAAACGAAGTAAAAGATGACAGTAAGGCAAACTTTATCGCTATCGTCGACAGGGACAACAAGAAGGGGACAATATAATATCAACCAAACACTGCTGCGCTACGCCCTCGTCTTCATTTGTCTACAATGTCGTCGTCAAGGATGCCATAACATGACCATGCTATAGAAACAGACCCGTCTACGACAAAGTGAACAAAGAGTACAAAGCTAAGTTCAGCTGTGACTCCAAGAAACGTATACATACAACAATGTCGGAGTCTGAGGCTAGAGCGTCTGACGATATGCAGTGGCGCCATCTAACGGGACGTGGATCACCGAGCCTGGTTAATGTCGTGAAAACTGGCCCGCTCTGCGACAAAATAAAGAAGGAATTATTTTGTTCAGTTACGTGCCACCACACAATTCCTACGGAATTATGTATATAATGATTAGTAATGTGACCATGATTAAAGTGCCACTTTAGGAATAATCATTGTTATCGTAAAAACAATGTCGTAAATCATGAACTTATTTTCGGCCTAAGCCAAGAAAGAAATGTGTTAGTCAAACGTTTGTTTTTCGCAGACAGAAATTCATCTTCGTCATAACATCACACACCTTTTTACTTAAAGGGATCATTGATGTTTGCACAATAGCATAACAATGCCAAGAGAAACCAGGTATGTTAGACCTCAAAGCTGTTAACTGTCGTCGATTCACCGCCATCGCACCGGGTCCACTTTTTATTTTAGTTTTTAATAACGAAGCCAATACGCTATACAGGGGAGTATAGGGAAACCCGAAGATCAAAGCAAAAGGATACCATTAAAAATATGCGATTTGAGCTGTGCATAGTTGCACGTAGACACACCGGATCACTCCGAATGTCATGGCAATACAGAGTACTTTATTTAAAGGACGATACTATCAGTATCACTATGGATGGAGTATTCGCTGAACAGTGACGTCATTGGCTGTGAATTAGGGCACACTTACAACTATTGCAGAACAGTGACGTCACAGCTCTGCGAATTAAAGAGACATCACTGCTTTGCGAATTAGGAAGACTTGTGGTATTTGTAGTCGTAGAGCAGGTACGAAAGAGCGTTTACAAGTTCGAAGTGTCTATGCGTACGTGAGCTGTATCTTTAGACCCGTGGCCTAACCGTACATGAGGATGCGCACGTATCCTCTTTTTCAATTCTGCGCAAGCATGCTGCGTCCATCTCACCACACCGGTACAGCGGAATTACACGAGGGAGCGATTTTTTTCGACATTGACTTTGTTAGATTTACTGACTGCCATAGGGCTATATATGTCAACTTGCGACAAAATAACACGCACAAAATCTCACGTATATTTAGAACTGAGTGCCAAAAGAGCTTCCGTTCGTACGCACATCAACATGCATGCGCGGAAAAACTCACGTACTTTTATATTTGTTTGCTAAAGATACGGCATGCACGCGCGAAAAAACTCACCTATGCCTACTTTTAGATCTTAGTGCTAAAGATACAATAGAGCTTATGTATGTAAACATGCATATGCGGGGAAACTTTTGGAACTGACAGCTACTAAAGATAAGGCTCACGTATAGAAATCATGCGCATGCGCTTATCGAATGCCATACCTTTTAGATAAACGATGCTAAAATAGAGCTCACGTAACCAAAAATAAAAGCATACGCATGCGCAGTATGAATGCCGTACTTTTAGACTGGCGGCCTAAACGTACGGCTCACGTACGCGTAGCCACTGCCTTACAAGTTGCTATGTCTGTTGTAATAATAGTAAGAAATGTTATTTAGACACTAAAATCTAACGTAAATCTTTGTTCAGTAGTGTCGACAATAGTATTTAAAAGTTATAAAAAAAATGTAAAGTATGAACACGTGTAGCTAAATCGTTGTATCAAACTGAACTAGAGAAAATTAAACTAAGCCAAAGGTGGCATTGTTGTAATTTATATTATAAATTTATATACCAATGTAGTCAATAAATCAAAATATCTATTTATATAAAATACATAATTTATTATATACTATATACCAATCGCAAAAATATAATATATACCATGGCTGTGGTGACTGGGGATGGAACCCGGGCCACCGTTATGAGAGGTGGAAATGCTACCCACTACACCATCCATGCCTCTCGCTTAACTATCTATACTTCTTTCCTTGACATTGTTATGACAGAATAGTATAAATTTAGAAAAGCTTCAATAAAAACAAGCCAGCTGTATTTAACAACCAGCTAATAAAACTTACTCACTGAGGCCTAATTACCAAATAAACACCCTTTCCCACCTGCTCTCAGTGCTCTGTGAATACCGCAAGTCTTTCCCTAATCTGCAGGAAAAGTGACTTTTGTTCTGCGAATACTTGCACAATTTCCCTAATTCGCACAGCAGTGACGTCACTGCCCTGTGAATAGCCAGAGTGTTTTATAAAAGGGGATCAGTGTCGGTGATCCATTAGAAGTGATTCATTACATGAATAAGCTTTCAGCTATCAGGGTTAGAGACAGGGGACTCTGTGATTGTAAATCCGAAGTGGCAGGACATCTGATAGAAAAAAATTGAATAATTGTACACTATGCAGTTACCCTAGCATTTGGGGTTGCCTTGAAGTAAATATTTAGATGGAGCATGGCTATTTAGTAATCAGTGATTATTACTAAGAAGCAAACTTTTTCATCCATTTACAGTGCTTCACATTTGAAAAATGATACATCGCTCGCCTAAATGCGAAATAATTTGAGGGAGTGATGTTTACTTCTTTTTTATCCACCAGGGGGCATTATATGTTATCTGCATGGAAGCGCCACTGTGTAATCATGTCATGCGGCTGGTTTTGCAAAACGATCTTTTCAGTTACGCAGTTACTTACTTAGCACCTCGTAAACATCTGGATCGCGTATGTACATCTAAACACATAACTTACTATGTCAGTCATCTTATTAGCGTTAAGAACGTTCTTAGTCGCTTCATGAGACCAGCCCCTGGCATGTTGTAGACAGTCTTTATATAGGTCATTGGTTACAACCATGCGCCCAGCTGCCCACCCATAGCGAGGCTGAAATAGTAGAGTGGAGCCTCCTGCTGGAATTGTCCTTCATGGTTTGCCGCTAGTTGGCGCCACGTTCCACATGGTCTGATGATGGGAGTGATTATTGTAATTAGCGCGAGTGATAAATCACTCCCTATATGGGTGACTTGTGCGAGCGATAGGGAGCGAGAGTGATCGCTCGCCTTAAAAATGAAGCACTGCATTTAAATTAAATATGTCACATGTTTATGTGTAGGTTGTATACTACTAGCAGTGAAGTCTTTCTTCAAAATGGCAACACACAAACCAATTAATCAGCGATCTGTTATGGTAAACCAATGATAAATTTTGATTTCAAATGCTAACTAAGACACAGTGTGTAATTAGTAATTTGCTGTGATTAATATAGTTAACACATCTTACCATAATCCTACAGATCTTATAGGAAACGATCTCGGTCCCGGTCAAAATCTAAATCTCGGATAGAATCACGATCTCGAAGATCACGGAGCCGAGACCGCACAAGACGGAAGTCTCGAGACAGGAGCAGAGATCGGGAGAGGCGGAGATCACGTGAAAGGAGATCAAAGTCACGAGACAGAAGGTCAAGGTCACGGGACAGGAGGTCGAGGTCGCGTGAACGTCGGAGAAGCCGGGATAGAGATAGGAGGCACAGTAAGGAGAGGCAAAGGTAATTTTTATAAATTTTTAGTTCCTTTAACGTAAATCTATATATCATTCTAAACATTTAAAGTTGATGTATAAATTTTTTATTGCTGTTTTTGTTGTTGTAAATTAAGAAAGTGTTTGAGTATGTGGTAATGACTATTGTAGTTTATTATCAAGACCAAACCAAATTTTGTTTGTTACCCATGATTTCCTAGTCTCGCTTAACCGACTGTCGGTCGGCTGCAGAACTACGCCGAGAAGACAGTCTGGTGAGTCTCCTGGCTTTTGAATGTTTATCCGCGTGATCTATACAATGCTGCCACCTCACGGACACTGGCTAATCCTGCCGTAATTTCAATTTTTATAAACAACTGCAAATTTTTATTACTATTTATTTTGTGTTAATATAAGTTTAATTTTGAATAGTTTTTATAATACAGCATTATTTGATAAAAAGGTATCCTTAGTCAATTTGTATGTTATTCGTGTTGGGCTAAACAATGCTGCCACCTCACGGATACTGATTAATCCTGCTGAAATTCTTATTTTATAAACAACTGTAAATTTGAATTTTTACTTATTTTTGTGTTAATATAACTTCAGTGTTGAATACTTTTCATAGGATATCATTATCTTGTAAAAAGTATATCTTTATTCTAATTTTTATTTCATAGTTGGCCTGAGAGCCAATCAACGTCTCTACCCTAATCTGAGGTAAGGCCATAACAAATGAAGAGCGTTTGTTTCCTCAGGCAGAGTTGAGGGACTTAAAAGTGCTGCCACCTCACGTAGCCTGGGTAACCGAGGGTAATGATTTCCAAGACACTGTTGTCAAGTATTAACTTGAGAATATTACCAACCAATAACTAGCCCACTTCGCCAGTGTGTATTAATTTCACAAACAGTTCAAGCGTGTCAATGACAATCACAATAAATCATGCTTACTATACCTCAGGATGGTGTTTTTTGAATGTGTCATGTTTTTTCTACCTGTTACCCGTATAGGGAAGATGATTCAAAGTCATCAAATCACGACAGAAAGTCACAGAGTCATGTAAAGCATGTGGAAGGAGCCATCAGTGTGAAGGATGAACCTCTCGATAAGGTATACAAACTGTGGTGGTTATAGCCTGCAACCTCGCATGGTAGATGGGGGAAGAGGTTCACAAGGCTGGAAATAATATTTTTTACTCATTACACAGTGACGAGGTCAGTTTGGTTAAATAAATAAATAAAAGAAAATCGCATGCATAGGTGTTCAAAAACATTAACAATGGTATTACATCTTGAAGGTTATGTTATTGAAAAATTTAAGTGAATGTGCCAATTTCTGACAAAAGTATACCATTAAAGTTACGATAAATAGCTTTGATTGCACGGACATATTTTGAGAGTTTGTATCGCATCAATGCCGGAAACATTGATGCAGTGAATATTTGCCCCGACACACACACGGAAGATAGCGCTTGATGTTGTCAGGGGGTAGACTTACTAACACGTTGACTGACCTCACAGCTAATGAACTTAGAGCGCATTAAAGCCAAATCTTAATATAGACAAAATAATCGATAGGAGTTACTTGGTGCAACTGTCATGTTTATGATCAATTAAATAAAGGTTTCAGTGGCCTTGAAGTGTAATGCTGTTGTTATGCAGCTATGGAGAAATTTGGGTGGTCAGAAGAATGGTCACATGACTGGCCAAGTGGCGAGAACTCTGAGTCATTATCAAGGATATGTAAAGGGATGGTCTCGTAGCATCATGTAGCCAACAAAACTACATTCATTAACCTTGTTTAATCCTATACTGCCTCCCCATGCCCTATGCAGTTTTTCGGATTCAAAATTGATATTAAGGTCATTTTTCAAGCAACTTATGCTTCACTATGACAAGTTAAGATAAATCCACCATGTATTTTGTTATTATTTGAACCGTTGCAACTACCTCCAAGTGATGTCGCCGTGTGTTTGTGTTGACAGGAGGCAGAACAGAAGCGTCTCGAGTCTGAGATGCAGAAGCGTCGAGAACGTATTGAACAGTGGCGCACTGAACGCAAGAAGACATTTGAGGCGACGCAAATTGTCATCACGCCAGCGTCGAAAAAATGGAGTCTGGAGGATGACGACGATGAGGAGGAACCACCAGCAGATGGCACCAACAAGGACGCAAACGGTGAAGAGGATGACATCGACCCACTGGATGCTTATATGCAGGTTTGTGCGGTATAAAATATACACAGACACATCACAGTTTGATGTCATTGATATTCTCCATTGTGGCTTTCATAACTATAACTTTTAAATTGTGAGCACTCATTTTAGCAGGCAGTAGTCTCTCGGTGTATTTATTCTAGTCATTGTCGTTGTTTAGCACCAGTGTTTCCAGGCGGTGCGTGGTTTACCTTTCTCCCAAAGTCCCAGTTGCTTTCCTCCAACTGTCACGGCCCTGAGCATCCCATGTGTTGATACCTGCAGGCACAGACACCTGTCAGGTGTTCTTGGGCCTGCTGACAGGAGCTGTCTCCTCTACCACTAACTTTGAACATCTCTTTACCTATTCTGCATCATCCTTTCACTCTGTATGCCCGTACACCTCAGCCTGCTTCTTCGGATCCATTCCCCATCACCTCTACAAGTAATAGGGTCAGTACAGATAGTAAACCAACTAAACAAAGAACATGCATTATACCCTTTCACACTTACATTTTATATTTTTTCAAATGAAAATTAGCAACACAAGTATACTGGTGTTCCACTATTTTAAGTTCCGGTAGATAATCCAGAATATTATCTAAAACTTGTTTCTTTGTTTTAGTGTATCACATACCCAAAATTGGTTGACACCAAAGTTCGTCTTCAGTTCTCTCCATCTTTGTGATTTGTAGTGAAATGCTATAAAACCTGAACGCGTTTGTTTTTAAATGTGACATTAAAAAACATGCCATGCTCACATTTCATGGAATTTGACCATACATACTATCACTAAAATTGGTTGAATCAGTGATGTATGTATATTTTATATATTCATAATCATTATATATATATATATATATATATATTATATATATATATATGTATATATATCATATTTTTTTTTTTATTTAAATGTGACATGGGTTAAAAGTTAACTAAATGTATTTTCCTCTTGTTACAGGAGCTTCAGCATAACAAAAACGGCAGTAAAGAAACGAAAAAGTCAACAGTAAGGAAACTGCATGTTTTTATTAAGCTGTTTTCATGCAAGCATTTCCAGCAATATTTGTGTTTTTGAATTTGTATTTTTTTTCATTTTCAGCCATATTTATTTGGACAGTTCGGGGTGGCATTTGCTGATAATGCATTACATTTTATTTAAATTCTTTTTATTTATTTATTTTCAAATTGTAATATAATAAACTATTATTTATCAGTATTAGTATTTTAGTATTATTGACTAATATTATTAATTTATACTGAATTTTTTTACTTATCTATTTATTTTACAACTACGTCTATATTTGTTTACTTTAAGGTAATCTGTATGTTCCTGTAACGTGTAATGCGCCTCTGAATGGTTTTATTGCTGCTAGATATATGGCGTAGACAAATACTGTTATTTATTATTATTATTGAAAAAACAATTTTTTCCTTGGAAATACCAAAACCTACCGTTTGACACCAGATGGCATGTTTTATTATCAAACACCCTTTAATTATCTGTGTGAATTATTGTACATTTTTTATTTTAATAATTGATGCTGGTTGATGATGTCCAGGATTTCCCCCATTGACAATCATAAACGATTAGGTGTTATTGTTATGGCTCGCAATCATGAATATTACAACTCACACTGATGACTGCTATTTGTACTAATAATCCAATAAAAAAATTAATATTGAGTTTTTATTATTGACATGGAATACGAAATCCACGATGGTGACTGTACATTTGAGAACATTTAACCAATTTGCCTAACCTGTCACCTGTAGATTCCTGACGCGGATGACAACAACAAGTCAAAGGTAACAATGGTGATGGCTGTTGCGAAGAAGAAGGAGGATCCGAGCAAGACGAAAGGCGAACTGATGCTGTCAAATATGGACGCCATGGAGGTGCGTGTGTGTCTCATTCAGGGGTTCTTACACTTGGTGTTGGGAATCAGGCTTGATTTTTATATCCGGTCATCAGTTTAGTCAGACCAATTGATGAGACATTGTATTATCTACTGGTAAATGTTTAACTCTTAGCTCAGCGTCAGTTTGTAGACGTTCCACTGAATTTTCAATTTTGGTGCTTATATCAGTTGTAGACATTCCAGTAATGTTCAATGTTGGATGGTTTATATGGTGATAAATTTAGCATATTTATTAATGATTGATTGAATGCTGTTATGTTGTTTTGTATCCAGTATTCATCAGAGGAAGAGGAAGAGAATCTAGATGATACGATGGCGAGATTAGCCAAGAAGAAAAAGGTATCTGTAAACATGAAATTTAATTTGATCTAAACTTGGATCATTTCAAAGTCATTTTGATACTGAATTGATAAAGAGTTCACTAAGATCTATGAGCCTATATATTTTGGTGAAACCATTACATTATGTTGAAGCAGTTCTGATCAGAAGTTGGTGGAAAATAGAAAAACCTTCTCCCCCTGTAGGTGTGTATTGAAATGTTCAGAGCAATTGAGACAAAAAGGCATTGTACGAATGTTCGTGATTGATTCATTGATTCTTTGATTCATTGTAATTAATGCATGTTGTGTGGTATGTCAATGATTTTAGGACTTGATACAAGTTGACCATGAGAAAATCTACTACCGACCGTTCAGGAAGGAATTCTACATAGAGGTGCCAGAGATTGCACGAATGACACCTGAAGGTAAATGTTGTAGTTAGCAAGCTCAAAAGTGTGTGAGACTCTACAGAGGGGCTGGGTGGCTCTATCAGTGGGCTGGGTGGCTCTATCAGTGGGCTGGGTGGCTCTATCAGTGGGCTGTGCACATCTATCAGTGGGTTGGGTGGCTCTATCAGTGGGATGGATTGCTCTATCAGTGGACTGGGTGGCTCTATCAGTGGGCTGGGTACTTCTATCAGTGGGCTGGGTGGCTCTATCAGTGGGCTGGGTGGCTCTATCAGTGGGCTGTGCACATCTATCAGTGGGTTGGGTGGCTCTATCAGTGGGATGGATTGCTCTATCAGTGGACTGGGTTGCTCTATCAATGGGCTGGGTACTTCTATCAGTGGGCTGGGTGGCTCTATCAGTGGGCTGGGTGGCTCTGTCAGTGGGCTGGGTACCTCTATCAGTGGACTGGGTGGCTCTATCAGTGGACTGGTTGGCTCTATCAGTGGGCTGGGTACTTCTATCAGTGGACTGGGTGGCTCTATCAGTGGGCTGCGTGGCTCTCAGTGGACTGGATGGCTCTCTCAGTGGGCTGGATGGCTCTATCAGTGGACTGGGTGGCTCTATCAGTGGACTGGGTGGCTCTATCAGTGGGCTGGGTGGCTCTATCAGTGGGCTGGGTACTTCTATCAGTGGGCTGGGTGGCTCTATCAGTGGGTTGGGTGGCTATATCAGTGGACTTGGTGGCTCTATCAGTGGACTGGGTGGCTCTATCAGTGGACTGAGTGGCTCTATCAGTGGACTGGGTGGCTCTATCAGTGGGCTGGGTACCTCTATAAGTGGACTGGGTGGCTCTATCAGTGGGCTGGGTACTTCTATCAGTGGGCTGGGTACTTCTATAAGTGGGCTGGGTACCTCTATAAGTGGACTGGGTGGCTGTATCAGTGGGCTGGGTGGCTCTCTCAGTGGCCTGGGTGGCTCAATCAGTGGGGTGGGTGGCTTTATCAGTGGTCTGGGTGGCTCAATCAGTGGCCTGGGTGGCTCTCTCAGTGGGGTGGGTGGCTTTATCAGTGGGCTGGGTGGCTCTATCAGTGGGGTGGGTGGCTCAATCAGTGGGCTGGGTGGCTTTATCAGTGGGCTGGGTGGCTCTATCAGTGGGGTGGGTGGCTTTATCAGTGGCCTGGGTGGCTCAGTCAGTGGCCTGGGTGGCTCTCTCAGTGGGCTGGGTGGCTCTATCAGTGGGGTGGGTGGCTTTATCAGTGGGCTGGGTTGCTCTATCAGTGGGGTGGGTGGCTCTATCAGTGGGCTGGGTGGCTCTGTCAGTGGGCTGGGTACCTCTATCAGTGGACTGGGTGGCTCTATCAGTGGGCTGGGTACTTCTATCAGTGGGCTGGGTGGCTCTATCAGTGGGCTGGGTGGCTCTGTCAGTGGGCTGGGTACCTCTATCAGTGGACTGGGTGGCTCTATCAGTGGACTGGGTGGCTCTATCAGTGGGCTGGGTACTTCTATCAGTGGACTGGGTGGCTCTATCAGTGGGCTGCGTGGCTCTCAGTGGACTGGATGGCTCTCTCAGTGGGCTGGGTGGCTCTATCAGTGGGCTGGATGGCTCTATCAGTGGACTGGGTGGCTCTATCAGTGGACTGGGTGGCTCTATCAGTGGGCTGGGTGGCTCTATCAGTGGGCTGGGTACTTCTATCAGTGGGCTGGTGGCTCTATCAGTGGGTTGGGTACTTCTATAAGTGGGCTGGGTACCTCTATAAGTGGACTGGGTGGCTCTATCAGTGGGCTGGGTACTTCTATAAGTGGGCTGGGTACCTCTATAAGTGGACTGGGTGGCTGTATCAGTGGGCTGGGTGGCACTCTCAGTGGCCTGGGTGGCTCAATCAGTGGGCTGGGTGGCTCTCTCAGTGGGGTGGGTGGCTTTATCAGTGGGCTGGGTGGCTCTATCAGTGGGGTGGGTGGCTCAATCAGTGGGCTGGGTGGCTCTCTCAGTGGGTGGGTGGCTTTATCAGTGGGCTGGGTTGCTCTATCAGTGGTGTGGGTGGCTCTATCAGTGGGCTGGGTGGCTCTACAGATGGAGTGTTTGAGTCTGTGTAGGACTGGTTTCTGCGTAGAAGGGCTGGTGGCTCTACTTGGAATGGCTGGATTGCACTGTGGAGGGACAGGGTGGCTCTACACAGTGCGGTCTGTACAGAAGGGTTGGATGTCTCTATGGAAGGGCCACAGCATTTCTGGCGTCTTATTAACACAATAGCAGTATTCATAATCACCAGAAGTGGCTGCCTACAGACTTGTGTTACAGAGGTGGCTGACTACAGACTTGTGTTACAGAGGTGGCTGACTACAGACTTGTGTTACAGAGGTGGCCTGACTGTAGACTTGTGTTACAGAGGTGGCTGACTAGACTTGTGTTACAGAGGTGGCTGACTACAGACTTGTGTTACAGAGGTGGCCTGACTGTAGATTTGTGTTACAGAGGTGGTTGACTGTAGACTTGTGTTACAGAGGTGCCTGACTGTAGACTTGTGTTACAGATGTGGCTGACTACAGACTTGTGTTACAGAGGTGGCCTGACTGTAGATTTGTGTTACAGAGGTGGTTGACTGTAGACTTGTGTTACAGAGGTGCCTGACTGTAGACTTGTGTTACAGAGGTGCCTGACTGTAGACTTGTGTTACAGATGTGGCTGACTGTAAACTTGTGTTACAGAGGTGGCTGACTACAGACTTGTGTTACAGAGGTGCATGACTACAGACTTGTGTTACAGGGGTGGCCTGACTGTAGATTTGTGTTACAGAGGTGGCTGACTGTAGACTTATGTTACAGAGGTGGCCTGACTGTAGACTTGTGTTACAGAGGTGCCTGACTGTAGACTTGTGTTACAGATGTGGCTGACTGTAGACTTGTGTTACAGAGGTGGCTGACTGTAGACTTGTGTTACAAAGGTGGCTGACTGCAGACTTGTGTTACACAGGTGGCTGACTGTAGACTTGTGTAACAGAGGTGGCAGACTGTAGACATGTGTTACAGAGGTGGCCTGACTGTAGACTTGTGTTACAGAGGTGGCTGACTAGACTTGTGTTACAGAGGTGGCTGACTACAGACTTGTGTTACAGAGGTGGCCTGACTGTAGATTTGTGTTACAGAGGTGGTTGACTGTAGACTTGTGTTACAGAGGTGCCTGACTGTAGACTTGTGTTACAGATGTGGCTGACTGTAGACTTGTGTTACAGAGGTGGCTGACTACAGACTTGTGTTACAGAGGTGCATGACTACAGACTTGTGTTACAGAGGTGGCTGACTGTAGACTTGTGTTACAGAGGTGCCTGACTGTAGACTTCTGTTACAGATGTGGCTGACTGTAAACTTGTGTTACAGAGGTGGCTGACTACAGACTTGTGTTACAGAGGTGCATGACTACAGACTTGTGTTACAGAGGTGGCCTGACTGTAGATTTGTGTTACAGAGGTGGCTGACTGTAGACTTGTGTTACAGAGGTGGCCTGACTGTAGACTTGTGTTACAGAGGTGCCTGACTGTAGACTTGTGTTACAGATGTGGCTGACTGTAGACTTGTGTTACAGAGGTGGCTGACTGTAGACTTGTGTTACACAGGTGGCTGACTGTAGACTTGTGTAACAGAGGTGGCAGACTGTAGACTTGTGTTACAGAGGTGACTGACTGTAGACTTGTGTTACACAGGTGGCTGACTGTAGACTTGTGTTACAGAGGTGGCTGACTGCAGACTTGTGTTACAGAGGTGCCTGACTGTAGCCTTGTGTTACAGATGTGGCTGACTGTAGACTTGTGTTACAGAGGTGGCTGACTGTAGACTTGTGTTACAAAGGTGGCTGACTGCAGACTTGTGTTACACAGGTGGCTGACTGTAGACTTGTGTAACAGAGGTGGCAGACTGTAGACTTGTGTTACAGAGGTGGCCGACTGTAGACTTGTGTTACACAGGTGGCTGACTGTAGACATGTGTTACAGAGGTGGCTGACTGCAGACTTGTGTTACAGAGGTGCCTGACTGTAGACTTGTGTTACAGATGTGGCTGACTGTAGACTTGTGTTACACAGGTGGCTGACTGTAGACTTGTGTTACAGAGGTGGCTGACTGTAGACTTGTGTTACAGAGGTGGCTGACTGTAGACTTGTGTTACAGAGGTGGCTGACTGTAGACTTGTGTTACAGAGGTGGCTGACTGCAGACTTGTGTTACAGAGGTGGCCTGACTGTAGACTTGTGTTACAGAGGTGCCTGACTGTAGACTTGTGTTACAGATGTGGCTGACTGTAGACTTGTGTTACAGAGGTGGCTGACTGTAGACTTGTGTTACAGAGGTGGCTGACTGCAGACTTGTGTTTCAGAGGTGGCTGACTGTAGACTTGTGTTACAGAGGTGGCTGACTGTAGACTTGTGTTACAGAGGTGGCTGAGTCTAGACTTGTGTTACAGAGGTGGCTGACTCTAGACTTGTGTTACAGAGGTGGCTGACTCTAGACTTGTGTTACAGAGGTGGCTGCCTACAGGATAGAGCTGGAGGGGATCAAGGTGCGGGGGAAGGGATGTCCCAAACCCATAAAGACCTGGGCCCAGTGTGGAGTTGAGAAGAAGGTGATGGAATGCCTCAAGAAGTGAGTCCTGGCAGGGATGTTGGGACACAGCAGCGTGTGTTGATGTCATTCATGTCAATAGGACAAAGGATGTATGTGAAGGGTTTTAGAGCAAAACGTTATAAACCCTGTTTTTGACATTTTGCCCAAACAAAATATATGTTTAAACATATGTTGAGCTGCGATGTGCCATTTATCAGCTGATTGTGTAGGTGCTAGTAGTGTTAATATATTTAAAAAATAAAATCAACATATACCTAAGAAGGGTGGGGTACACTTAGATAGATAGGTTGGACCCTCGGTAAGCCAAAGGGCCTCCTTCTCCACCTGCTATCTAGAGTTGATTCTCTAGGTCAATCTTGTTAAATCTTTATACTGTATAATTTATACATGTGATAAAAACATTTGTTTTTAATATCACAATATGTGCCATCTGTCTTTTTTAGCGCAATGCGATGTATTCATATTCAGCCAATTAGCACCTCCGTTCCACACATACAGCTATGTGGAATGATGGCATGTACTGCATGGTCACGTCACATTTAAAAAAAAATCATTTATTATAATTTTGTGCAACAAATATGCGGCAAATATTTCAGACGTTGTTACTCTGTAATTTGGGATTGCTAATATACACAAACTTCATTTCAAGTTTTAAGTTAAACTTTGATGATGAACCACAAAAGTGACTTGATCTAAAAATGATGAAAATTTATGTATCATGTTTTGCACTGAAACTCTGTGTAGAATTTTTTTGAAATCGTAGAAATCTCATTTTCGTTGTGCCATTGGTCTGTTATTAGGGTGGAGGGCGTGGACACTCTAAACCTGACTGTGGCAGTGGTGTTTTTTTTCCTTCAGGTGGATCCTTGCAAGGTCTAAGAATTTTACAGACTTGGTAGTTATCATGTAGGTGTCAAAACATTGACAGTGACCTGGATTCATTACACCTTTGTATAATGTGATGTAGTTTGAGAAATATACTTCATGACCAATTGACCATTCGTATTCTGACTCCAGAGGACAGTTTGAAACGCCAACGCCAATTCAATCGCAGGCAATACCTGCCACCATGTGTGGGAAGGATGTTATCGGCATCGCCAAGACGGGCAGCGGGAAGACATTAGCATTTCTCCTGCCCATGCTTCGTCACATACTTGACCAACCAGCCTTGGAGGAAGATGATGGACCAATAGGTCAGTTGTCTAGTAGTAGCGCTGTCATTGTAATAACATATGTCACCCAAAATTGGGGAGGTTATTTTTGCCGTAACTGTCATTCTGCTGGTGTTAACAGCTGCAGCTTGGCCATTAGCTGTGTCAGTATTGGGTGACATAATGTGAACAGTTATTACATACTGGCAACTGATAGGTGAGATAGTTTAACCCATTATATCCGGAATACGATTCTAGTCGTAGTTACCCTTTTTATCCGGAATACGATTCTAGTCGTAGTTTCCACTTGACACGGCTTCCCTGCACTCTGACGTTTTGGAATCCCATTGGCTGGTTAACACCGAATGACGTCAGTATATCGGGATCACTAGGAAACTCATATTTTTCAACCAATCAGCGCCGTTCTTTGGGTATTTGCAGTACAAAGCGGGTACCCCCAAGCTAAAGTGAAATCAAAGATGGCGTTGAGTCGCAAAGATCGTTAAATGTTGACGTATTTTGAAGGATAACTCCGCTAATTTACTTCATACTGGTGATGACAAGAAGGCAGACAAGTGGATAGACGATATAAGATGGACGGTTATGGTATTTGATGCGACATTTGTCCGTGAAGATATACTTTGAAGCCATCGAAGTGGGTCAACCGACAACGGCATCATTTTTCGCCCACCTCGCTCCACGCCGTATTTTTGGCGCCAAACAAAGTTAAGAATATTTCCAACGACTGTAACTACTTCATAAATAAAGTGATGTTGAAATGTTGAACAAAGTTGTTACTTTAGAGTACTTCTTTATTAGTTATAAGAAATGAGCCACAGAATTATACATCGTTGACAGAAAATATTTCAAAAATTTGCATAATTCCGCTCAGCGGCGCCACACGTTGGCGATTCAGTCAACTGACGTGGGGGTATTACGAACAATTTTACATTATGAGCTTATTATCCAAGATGTGTGGACAAGTTATATACCTTTATTTTCAGCAGAGATTAATGCATAAAATAAACTCAACTTGCTCATTGACATGTTGCTTCCTTCATGGCGAAAATGTCGGGTGAAAAGTAATGTGACAAACCTCAACATAGGTTTGAATTTATTAGGCATGTTTTGCCATATGCCACATATAACATATATGATAAAACTATGAGTTTATCGATGCGACTGTATAGTTTATTTTATCTACTTTCTAAAGATATATCACATTTAAAAATTGATTGAGAAATAATAAAGTTATGTCCATTTTAAATGAAGGCCTGTCATTTTTTAATGCTGACAGATTGGTTTGAGGAAATGATCAGGAACTGGCTGCAACTCGTCTGCACTAGCTTCAGGATAAAATGGGTTAACGGAAATGCCAGCATAGGTTTATTAGTTATAAGAAGTAATTTAACTAGTTTATTTATACATTCACATACAGTGCAAGATCCTCTTCAGGATATGTTTCTTGTGACTTGAAACAATGATTAATATAGCTATCAAAATTAATCAGTAAAGGAAATAATAGTTTGACAAATGCTGCGGGGTTAACAATGCAGATATCTGGCAGATCCTTCATTGTATTTAGTTGGAGTGGCAATGCAAGTCTGATCACACACACGCACGCACGCACGAACGCTCGCACGCACGCACACATGCACACACACACACACACACACACACACACACACACACACACAATCAGTCATGAATATAATTGTACAGTCAATACACAGTAATTAAGAACACACAGGAAGACACTGGTGACATGTGGAGACCTACAGTCAGACGTAGACCACTGGTGACATGTGGAGACCTAGTCAGACGCAGACCACTGGTGACATGTGGAGACCTACAGTCAGACGTAGACCACTGGTGACATGTGGAGACCTACAGTCAGACGTAGACCACTGGTGACATGTGGAGACTTAAAGTTAGATGTAGACCACTGGTGACATGTGGAGACCTACAGTCAGACGTAGACCACTGGTGACATGTGGAGACCTACAGTCAGACGTAGACCACTGGTGACATGTGGAGACCTACAGTCAGACGTAGAACACTGGTGACATGTGGAGACCTACAGTCAGACGTAGACCACTGGTGACATGTGGAGACCTACAGTCAGACGTAGACCACTGGTGACATGTGGAGACCTACAGTCAGACGTAGACCACTGGTGACGTGTGGAGACCTACAGTCAGACGTAGACCACTGGTGACGTGTGGAGACCTACAGTCAGACGTAGACCACTGGTGACATGTGGAGACCTACAGTCAGACGTAGACCACTGGTGACATGTGGAGACCTACAGTCAGACGTAGACCACTGGTGACATGTGGAGACCTACAGTCAGACGTAGACCACTGGTGACATGTGGAGACCTACAGTCAGACGTAGACCACTGGTGACATGTGGAGACCTACAGTCAGACGCAGACCACTGGTGACATGTGGAGACCTACAGTCAGACGTAGACCACTGGTGACATGTGGAGACCTACAGTCAGACGTAGACCACTGGTGACATGTGGAGACCTACAGTCAGACGTAGACCACTGGTGACATGTGGAGACCAACTGTCAGACGTAGACCACTGGTGACATGTGGAGACCTACAGTCAGACGTAGATCACTGGTGACATGTGGACACCTACAGTCAGACGTAGATCACTGGTGACATGGACACTTACAGTCAGACGTAGATCACTGGTGACATGTGGACACCTACAGTCAGACGTAGATCACTGGTGACATGTGGACACTTACAGTCAGACGTAGATCACTGGTGACATGTGGACACTTACAGTCAGACGTAGATCACTGGTGACATGTGGACACCTACAGTCAGACGTAGATCACTGGTGACATGGACACCTACAGTCAGACATAGATCACTGGTGACATATGGACACCTACAGTCAGACGTAGACCACTGGTGACATGTGGACACCTACAGTCAGACATAGATCACTGGTGACATATGGACACTTACAGTCAGACGTAGATCACTGGTGACATGTGGACACTTACAGTCAGACGTAGATCACTGGTGACATGTGGACACCTACAGTCAGACGTAGATCACTGGTGACATGGACACCTACAGTCAGACATAGATCACTGGTGACATATGGACACCTACAGTCAGACGTAGACCACTGGTGACATGTGGACACCTACAGTCAGGCGTAGATCACTGGTGACATGGACACCTACAGTCAGACATAGATCACTGGTGACATATGGACACCTACAGTCAGATGTAGATCACTGGTGACATATGGACACCTACAGTCAGACGTAGATCACTGGTGTGTTATGACAGTTAATGTGACGTGTATTGTTCCTTCAGCCATCATCATGACTCCGACGCGAGAGCTCGCCATACAGATCACAAAGGACTGTAAACGCTTCACGAAGCCACTCAACCTGAAGGTTGTGTGTGTATACGGCGGCACGGGAATCTCGGAGCAGATCGCAGAACTGAAGCGAGGAGCAGAGATCATTGTGTGCACGCCGGGCAGAATGATTGACATGTTAGCAGCCAACAATGGTGAGACGTCATTGTGAACTTGGAACTCAGATTGGGCTATCATAACGCTATGTATGTGTGTACGCTATTGTGTGTAACATGGTTGATGTTTTCTCCTAGATACGTTGCATCTAAGGTTCCAAACTGTATGAGTTCATCTACAATCAGAATTATTTTGTATTCTTCATGGATTAAGTGTTCTTACTATGATATATGTGCATGTATAATTGTAACTTTGTTGAATGTTTATATGGTGATGCATTATAATTATATGTATATACATTTGATTAATATGTGTATTGTTTGTAGTTGTTTTTATTAATTTATGCAGTTTTATGTAAAACACCCTGAAGCATTTTATAAGTGGATTCAGGCATTATATTATACATTTAGATTATTGATATTCATACCAGTTGTCAGGTTAGACTGATTGCTCATAATGTTAGACAAAATGTCTGTAATTAATCCAAAGACTACTGCGTGAAACACATATTTTTTTATCTATAGAGGAACCCATCTTGTGTTAGTGTGCATGTAGAGCTGGAGGACGGGCAGGTTTGTTTGTTACAAGAGTTTGCAGCAGCAGTGTCAGGGTTGTGTGTTGTTATTATCATCTGGTCTGATGTGGCTGTCCTTCCGGCCCTGTAGGTCGAGTGACCAATCTCAGGCGGTGTACATACATCGTGCTGGACGAGGCAGACAGGATGTTTGACATGGGATTTGAACCTCAGGTAAGATAACTAAAAAACATTTATAACAGGGTGTTCACGAGTTGTTTTTGTTTGTGCCTTGGTGATGACTATCAATATGTGTTTACCAATCAATAGTCGGTGATGACTATCAATATTTGTCAGCCAATCAACATCCAGCGGATAAGGTTCCACTGAGTGATAGACTTTTTTCGAAATACAATGTATCATTAATGTTGCCTCTGTTTCATTATGCAGATACATGCAAATGGCCTCTATATAAATATGGCATGTGTGTACATTTATTATTTAAGAAAGTATACTTTCTATTGTAGACAAAAACATTCCTATGAAGAAACATCTTTTCATGGTTAGGTCAACAAGAATTTAAGCCCAGCTACTGATTTGAATTAATTCAAATGACATGTATGAAACAAAAACAATTGTAGGTTCACTTGAGTAATCATACTCCTTGGTGATAATAATAATTGTAACACTTCTATAGTGCCTTGAAAATTCATGCACAGAAGCGCAACAAACAAATATTTGGCATAATCATAAACAGGGACAGGCAAAAGCCGTCATTGGAAACTGAAAATTTATGGTGTAAAGCAATTTCAAACAAATATGTTTAGATTTTTTTATGATAGGTGGCTATAGTTTCATAAGATATACTTGTAATGGGGAGTTGATTCCAGATTGTCGGTGCAGCTACAGAGAAAACATGTGAATATTTGTGGCATGCCCTTCCATAACAGGACACATCTGAGAGCGTCATGTTTGTTATTTGTCTTAGAGTGTCCTTGGTCATCCACAGGTAATGAAGATTGTTGACAACGTTCGTCCTGACCGACAGACGGTCATGTTCTCGGCTACATTTCCACGTCAGATGGAGGCACTAGCAAGGCGTATCCTGAATAAGCCAATCGAGGTGCAGGTCGGAGGTCGCAGTGTCGTCTGCACAGACGTCGAACAGCATGTCGTACGTTTGTATTTCCTGTCTCTGTCGATAAGTTCAGTATGGAATTGATGTAGCACAGCGTTATAACCTAATGGAAAACTGCGGTTTGTGTGTCGAGTGCTGATGAAACTGTTGGCAGATGCAGGCATTCTCTGCTTGTTTTGAACTGAGCAGTTTCAGGAAAAGCTTAATAACTTCTTCATCGATTTTGTACTTGAAATATTACAAATCAGGCATGGATGTTTGTCACATGTGACAGAAGAAGATGATGTCGTGACAGATGCTTGTAGGTTGTGATAGAGGAAGATAATGCAGTGACAGATGCTTGTGGGTGATGATACAGGAAGATAATGCTGTGACGGATGCTTGTAGGTTGTGATAGAGGAAGATAATGCAGTGACAGATGCTTGTGGGTGATGTTACAGGAAGATAATGCTGTGACGGATGCTTGTAGGATGTGATAGAGGAAGATAATGCAGTGACAGGTGCTTGTGGGTGATGATACAGGAAGATAATGCAGTGACAGATGCTTGTGGGTGATGATAGAAGAAGATAATGCAGTGATGGATACTTGTGGGTGATGATATAGGAAGATAATGCAGTGACGGATGCTTGTAGGTTGTGATAGAGGAAGATAATGCAGTGACAGATGCTTGTGGGTGATGATAGAGGAAGACAATGCAGTGACAGATGCTTGTGGGTGATGATAGAGGAAGATAATGCTGTGACAGATGCTTGTGGGTGATGATACAGGAAGATAATGCAGTGACGGATGCTTGTAGGTGATGATAGAGGAAGATAATGCTGTGACGGATGCTTGTAGTTGTGATAGATGAAGATAATGCAGTGACAGATGCTTGTGGGTGATGATAGAGGAAGACAATGCAGTGACAGATGCTTGTGGGTGACAATAGAGGAATACAATGCAGTGACGGATGCTTGTGGGTGATGATAGAGGAAGACAATTCAGTGACGGATGCTTGTGGGTGATGATAGAGGAATACAATGCAGTGACGGATGCTTGTGGGTGATGATAGAGGAAGACAATGCAGTGACGGATGCTTGTGGGTGATGATAGAGGAAGACAATGCAGTGACAGATGCTTGTGGGTGATGATAGAGGAATACAATGCAGTGACGGATGCTTAGTGGGTGATGATAGAGGAAGACAATGCAGTGACAGATGCTTGTGGGTGATGATAGAGGAAGACAATGCAGTGACAGATGCTTGTGGGTGATGATAGAAAAATACAATGCAGTGACGGATGCTTGTGGGTGATGATAGAGGAAGACAATGCAGTGACAGATGCTTGTGGGTGACAATAGAGGAAGACAATGCAGTGACGGATGCTTGTGGGTGATGATAGAGGAAGACAATGCAGTGACAGATGCTTGTGGGTGACAATAGAGGAATACAATGCAGTGACGGATGCTTGTGGGTGATGATAGAGGAATACAATGCAGTGACGGATGCTTGTGGGTGACGATTGAGGAAGACAATGCAGTGACGGATGCTTATGGGTGATATGAGGAAGACAATGCAGTGACGGATGCTTGTGGGTGATGATAGAGGAATACAATGCAGTGACGGATGCTTGTGGGTGACGATAGAGGAAGACAATGCAGTGACGGATGCTTATGGGTGATGATCGAGGAAGACAATGCAGTGACGGATGCTTGTGGGTGATGATAGAGGAATACAATGCAGTGACGGATGCTTGTGGGTGATGATAGAGGAAGACAATGCAGTGACGGATGCTTGTGGGTGATGATAGAGGAAGACAATGCAGTGACGGATGCTTGTGGGTGATGATAGAGGAAGACAATGCAGTGACGGATGCTTGTGGGTGATGATAGAGGAATACAATGCAGTGACGGATGCTTGTGGGTGATGATAGAGGAAGACAATGCAGTGACGGATGCTTGTGGGTGATGATAGAGGAAGACAATGCAGTGACGGATGCTTGTGGGTGATGATAGAGGAATACAATGCAGTGACGGATGCTTGTGGGTGACGATAGAGGAAGACAATGCAGTGACGGATGCTTGTGGGTGATGATAGAGGAAGACAATGCAGTGACGGATGCTTGTGGGTGATGATAGAGGAATACAATGCAGTGACGGATGCTTGTGGGTGATGATAGAGGAAGACAATGCAGTGACGGATGCTTGTGGGTGACGATAGAGGAAGACAATGCAGTGACGGATGCTTGTGGGTGATGATAGAGGAATACAATGCAGTGACGGATGCTTGTAGGTGATGATAGAGGAAGACAATGCAGTGACGGATGCTTGTGGGTGACAATAGAGGAAGACAATGCAGTGACGGATGCTTGTGGGTGACGATAGAGGAAGACAATGCAGTGACGGATGCTTGTGGGTGCTGATAGAGGAATACAATGCAGTGACGGATGCTTGTGGGTGACGATAGAGGAAGACAATGCAGTGACGGATGCTTGTGGGTGACGATAGAGGAAGACAATGCAGTGACGGATGCTTGTGGGTGACGATAGAGGAAGACAATGCAGTGACGGATGCTTGTGGGTGACGATAGAGGAAGACAATGCAGTGACGGATGCTCGTGGGTGATGATAGAGGAAGACAATGCAGTGCCGGATGCTTGTGGGTGATGATAGAGGAAGACAATGCAGTGCCGGATGCTTGTAGGTTGTGATAGAGGACGATGACAAGCTCTTCAAGCTGCTGGAGCTGCTGGGCATCTACCAGGAACGCGGCAGTGTGCTGGTGTTTGTGGACAAGCAGGAGCGCGCGGACGACCTGATGAAGGACCTGATGCGTCACTCCTACCCCTGCCTCGCCCTCCATGGCGGCATCGACCAGTACGACAGGGACAGCACCATCTCCGACTTCAAGTCCGGAAACATCAAACTCTTAGTACGTAGCACCATTTCTTGTTGCCCTCTTCTTTTCCCCTCGGTGTCCGAGTGAGCCTGGAGCGTGAGGCGGGTCATCAATTTCTGTTTTTACTTTACTGTCTCCATCAGCCACCTCCATTCTGTCTCTTTCACTCCTGCTGCCCACTCCTGTCCTGGTCCCTCCAAGTCTCTCTCTGGTCCCTCCAATGTCTCTCTCTGGTCCCTCCAAGTCTCTCTCTGGTCCCTCCATGTCTCTCTCTGCTCCCTCCAAGTCTCTCTCTGGTCCCTCCAAGTCTCACTCCACTCCCTCCAAGTCTCCTCCACTCCCTCCAAGTCTCTCCACTCCCTCCAAGTCTCTCCACTCCCTCCAAGTCTCCACTCCCTCCAATCTCTCCAGTCACTCCAAGTCTCTCCACTCCCTCCAAGTCTCTCTCCACTCCCTCCAAGTCTCTCCACTCCCTCCAAGTCTCTCCACTCCCTCCAAGTCTCTCTCCACTCCCTCCAAGTCTCTCTCCACTCCCTCCAAGTCTCTCCATCCTCCATCAGTCTCTCCACTCCCTCCAAGTCTCTCTCCACTCCCTCCAAGTCTCTCCACTCCCTCCAAGTCTCTCCACTCCCTCCAAGTCTCTCCAGCTCCACTCCAAGTCTCTCCACTCCCTCCAAGTCTCTCCACTCCCTCCAAGTCTCTCCACTCCCTCCAAGTCTCTCCACTCCCTCCAAGTCTCTCTCCACTCCCTCCACTCACCCCCAAGTCTCTCCACTCCCTCCAAGTCTCTCCACTCCCTCCAAGTCTCTCCACTCCCTCCAAGTCTCTCTCCACTCCCTCCAAGTCTCTCCACTCCCTCCAAGTCTCTCCACTCCCTCCAAGTCTCTCCACTCCCTCCAAGTCTCTCCACTCCCTCCAAGTCTCTCTCCACTCCCTCCAAGTCTCTCCACTCCCTCCAAGTCTCTCCACTCCCTCCAAGTCTCTCTCCACTCCCTCCAAGTCTCCACTCCCTCCAAGTCTCCCACTCCAAGTCTCTCCACTCCCTCCAAGTCTCTCTCCACTCCCTCCAAGTCTCTCCACTCCCTCCAAGTCTCTCCACTCCCTCCAAGTCTCTCTCCACTCCCTCCAAGTCTCTCCACTCCCTCCAAGTCTCTCCACTCCCTCCAAGTCTCCCTCCCTCCAAGTCTCTCTCCACTCCCTCCAAGTCTCTCCACTCCCTCCAAGTCTCTCTCCACTCCCTCCAAGTCTCTCCACTCCCTCCAAGTCTCTCTCCACTCCCTCCAAGTCTCTCCACTCCCCAAGTTCTCCACTCCCTCCAAGTCTCTCTCCACTCCCTCCAAGTCTCTCCACTCCCTCCAAGTCTCTCCACTCCCTCCAAGTCTCTCTCCACTCCCTCCAAGTCTCTCCACTCCCTCCAAGTCTCTCTCCACTCCCTCCAAGTCTCTCCACTCCCTCCAAGTCTCTCCCTCTCAAGCTCTCCACTCCCTCCAAGTCTCTCCACTCCCTCCAAGTCTCTCTCCACTCCCTCCAAGTCTCTCCACTCCCTCCAAGTCTCTCCACTCCCTCCAAGTCTCTCCACTCCCTCCAAGTCTCTCTCCACTCCCTCCAAGTCTCTCTCCACTCCCTCCAAGTCTCTCTCCACTCCCTCCAAGTCTCTCCCACTCCCTCCAAGTCTCTCTCCACTCCCTCCAAGTCTCTCTCCACTCCCTCCAAGTCTCTCCACTCCCTCCAAGTTCTCCGTCCCTCCAAGTCTCTCCACTCCCTCCAAGTCTCTCCACTCCCTCCAAGTCTCTCTCCACTCCCTCCAAGTCTCTCCACTCCCTCCAAGTCTCTCTCCACTCCCTCCAAGTCTCTCCACTCCCTCCAAGTCTCTCCAGCTCCCTCCAAGTCTCTCTCCACTCCCTCCAAGTCTCTCCACTCCCTCCAAGTCTCTCTCCACTCCCTCCAAGTCTCTCCACTCCCTCCAAGTCTCCGGTCCCTCCAAGTCTCTCCGGTCTATCCAAGTCTCTCACTGGTCCCTCCAAGTCTCTCCGGTCCCTCCAAGTCTCTCCGGTCTATCCAAGTCTCTCACTGGTCCCTCCAAGTCTCTCCGGTCCCTCCAAGTCTCTCCGGTCTATCCAAGTCTCTCACTGGTCCCTCCAAGTCTCTCCGGTCCCTCCAAGTCTCTCTCCGGTCTACTCCAAGTCTCTCACTGGTCCCTCCAAGTCTCTCCGGTCCCTCCAAGTCTCTCCGGTCTATCCAAGTCTCTCACTGGTCCCTCCAAGTCTCTCCGGTCCCTCCAAGTCTCTCCGGTCTATCCAAGTCTCTCACTGGTCCCTCCAAGTCTCTCCGGTCCCTCCAAGTCTCTCCGGTCCTCCAAGTCTCTCCGGTCCTCCAAGTCTCTCCGGCTCCCTCCAAGTCTCTCCGGTCTCCTCCAAGTCTCTCCGGTCTCCAAGTCTCTCACGGTCCCTCCAAGTCTCTCCGGTCCTCCAAGTCTCTCCGGTCCCTCCAAGTCTCTCCGGTCCTCCAAGTCTCTCACGGTCCCTCCAAGTCTCTCCGGTCCCTCCAAGTCTCTCCGGTTCCAAGTCTCTCACGGTCCCTCCAAGTCTCTCCGGTCCCTCCAAGTCTCTCCGGTCCTCCAAGTCTCTCCGGTCTATCCAAGTCTCTCACTGGTCCCTCCAAGTCTCTCCGGTCCCTCCAAGTCTCTCCGGTCTATCCAAGTCTCTCACTGGTCCCTCCAAGTCTCTCCGGTCCCTCCAAGTCTCTCCGGTCTATCCAAGTCTCTCACTGGTCCCTCCAAGTCTCTCCGGTCTCCAAGTCCTCCGGTCTATCCAAGTTCCGGTCTCTCCGGTCCCTCCAAGTCTCTCCGGTCTATCCATCCAGTCTCTCACTGGTCCCTCCAAGTCTCTCCGGTCCCTCCAAGGCCGACTTCGATTGAGCTACATGAGTAACTCGGTAATCCGAGTCCCAGTCGAACAGCCGAGATCAGTTGAGCACGTGACCATTTTGGACCTAGATTAGCAAGGTGAATCTTCAAGGCCGCTGCTCGAGGCGATTGCGAGTTTACAGGTTTCACACGAGTAACTGATGTCATTAGCAGGGTATTGACGTTTCGATTTCCCACTAGGATTATTAATAATCCATGGTATTGGAAATTTCAGACATTAATTAGTCTCCATCGACACATGTCATGTATACAATTCGTGAAAATGACATATCTCTTTCTCCTACAATCCAGTCTCTAACCTGACACCCCTTCATTTTTGCTTCAATAAGCGGCCGATTGCCAATGTTGACACCTCTAGGCCAAATTACAGCTACCCAGAAATATAATTTCCATTCAACCAGTCCTACATTCAGTGCTTCCAGAAATTTACAAAAACTGCACAATGCAGTTCTTTTAAGCAAGACTACTAATGGCGTAGGAATCCATTTTTTGGTATGTCCCCAGCAGTGACAGCCAACAGGGAACGTAGTACATTGAATTGTCGACAGTAATAGTAACTAACAAGCAGATCAAGAGGGCTGCTTACTTCGCATATTCTTGTACTAGGTGAAATTCAATATATGAAGTATTGACGCAGTGTTTATATTACGTAGACTTATTGAAACGCGTCTAGTCCCTGGGATGACATTGTGTTCTGTTGTAGGTGGCTACGTCTGTTGCAGCTCGAGGACTCGATGTCAAAGAACTCATCCTTGTTGTCAACTACGATTGTCCAAATCACTACGAAGACTACGTGCACAGATGTGGGTAGGTGAAATGGAGTGGAGCACAGGCTGCAGGGTCAACTAACAGGATGACTTACAATGGGGCGCAGTAGAACCCTGGAACACCAGTTGAGGTCGCCAAGGTCGACTGAGTCAATCATATTTTAAAATCTGAGTCTTCTTTTACACAGACGAGATTTTTAGATGAAACACTATTAACAGTTATTCTCTTTGACCTTGTGTTTATACCAGGGGAAATGACAGAGTCAGTATGTACACCAAACCCCATCATGTTTTTCATCTGTATAGAGAACACAAACGTTGCGACAAGTTGATCACAACCCTTGAAGAACACTTTATTCTGAAAGCTGGTTGTTTCTTGATGTACCGGTGTCTAGGACACAGCTGGGGTGTAGAACCTTCCCTGTTGCTGCCCACACACTGTGGAACAGTGTACCTGACATTTTTATAATTGTTCAGCATATTTTATAGAGAGTCACATTGCATATTTATTTTAGAGATTTTTTTAATTTACATATCTTTTAATTTTATTTTGTTTTAATTTTGCTTTGTTTTTTTAAATACTGCAATTTTTAGTTTTAGTATCTATGACTAATTTTAAAGTTCTTGTATGTTTTTCTGTTAGTATTTGTAACTTGTTTTAATGACTGAACCAGTGAAGCGTGTTTGAGCAGTTTAGGGCGCTACATAAATTTTCATGTTGTTATTATTATCTGTAAACCAGTGCTGTGATTAAACCACCAAACAGAGTCCTATGTGTAGACTTAGACTGTGGTCGTACACTACAGGCGGACAGGACGAGCGGGGAACAAGGGATTTGCATACACATTCATCACATCTGAGCAATATCGCAACGCTGGTGACATCATCAAGGCTCTGGAGATGTCACATGCCACACCGTCACCCGAACTCAAGAAACTCTGGGAGGATTATGTCAGCAAATCTCAGGCAGTTAGTTACCTTCAAAGATGCTGAAGTTATATTGAGCTCATTCACAGTCTGAATTTATTTATTTGTTTTATTTTTGGCTATGGAAAATAGCTTTGTTGCTTACAAACAGAAATGTTGGTCATGATAAGATAGTTTTTAAGATATCACAAAGTTTATATTACCAATCTACTACTATCACTAACTTTGCTGCTCTGGATAATAATGTGGTTCCTATAATGATATTGAAATGTTTAGATACATCTAAAGATCTGTAGTACAGCATCTATAAACTGTTGGAAATGGTAATTAGAACTACTTTATTGTGAAAATTAATTCTGTGAAGTACGTTTAATCATCTAAGTTACTGTATCAGGAACAATGGTTGCACAGCAGAGCGCTGGACGGTCGACCTAGGAGTTAGTGCTATTTAGAAACTTACACAATTTTGTTCATCTCATATTGCATGTGACCTTTGGAAGAGATACTAAAAGCCGGTTGGCTGCTTCTTGTTCATGATTCCACATGTTGTTTGTTGCCATGGTTACAGGAGGGTAAGCGGGTGAAGAGCCAGAGTGGCTTCAAGGGCAAAGGTTTCAAGTTTGACGAGACGGAAGCGCACCTCGTTAGTGAGCGAAAGAAACTGCAGAGGGCAGCAATGGGCTTCCAGGACTCGGATGATGAAGAGAGCGGAATGGATGTGAGTGACATCTACTTGCACATTCTCATGGCTGTATTTGATAATAAATCTTGTCGTATTGCTGACAAACATGTTAGGACAACTTCAATAAGACAAGCATTGATTTCTGGTCTGCTGCTGATGGAGTAGATATGTGCCATTGAGAGGTCTCGGGTGCAGCAATTGACACCATTTCACTTACAGCATTCTTATGAGCTCATAAGCCTGGCTTTGCCCTTTATAATAAACGTTGCTTCTTAACTGAGATCTGGTGTGCTGACTACTGTCAATGTTCCACCAATGTGTTATGTAAATAGTGTACATGGTAAAAAAACATCCTTAAGCTAAAACAATACATTGGACTTACTTCATGAGCAATTAACCAGTCCCCAGCTGTCTTTACACTCGTGTCATGTTGTTGGCTTGCAGATTGTCAAGCTTAACAATACATTGTATTTAATGATGTATTTTCCTCATGAATGTAGTATCCCAGTGAAACACTCCCCAGCTGTCTTTACATTCGTGTCGTATCATTCATTTGCAGATTGACCAGCAGATTGAGGACATGTTTGCTAGCGTAAAACGTGTCACGGACGTCACGAAGCCGATGGTGAACCAGCAGGGCCCGCCATCCGCCAGCAACATGCAGAAACTGGAGCTGGCCAAGCGCCTGGCGTCTCGCATCAACATGGCAAAGAACCTTGGTGCCGAGGCCCAGGACATTACCCAGCAGGCCGCGGCTGCCATCTTCAAGGGCAGTATGCCTGCCCCGTCTGTCTCCGTAAGCACTCCAGTAGTTCACTGTAATGTGTGCGGGGTTTTTGTTCATTTGCATAACCACGTGATTGTTGAGAAGCTGTCATGTCACATGGTCAAAGTCGTGCAACAGTTGAGGATTGGGTAGGCTTGGCGTGTGCAGCATCACGCACGACTGGTTTATTGATGGTCATAACGTTGAAGACCAGATCCCTTGAAAACGTAAGACATGATGAATTCAATACAAAGTAAGGTGCTAATGATGATTATAAATCCACTGCACTGTTGTCAAATTAGAGCCTTGGCCAAGTTTGGGGCGCTATACAAAATATACCATACAACTGGGAAAACAATTGCAGCAGACATCAGTAATGTGGACACAGGTGATATTGTTGTAAAGGGCAAGATTTGTTTCTATTGAAATAGTATTTCTAACGAGCAAATACGGTAGTGTGGACATGACAGTGCCATTATACAGAGGCAAGATACAGCTTCTAAGAGATGTGGGGCAGTTGTAGGGTAGGGTTGACTTCTAATAAATTTGAGGCTTATACTGCACCCGTAATTGCGTGGGCATATGTGAACATGTTATGGCTGTAAAGGTCAGGCTTTGGTTACTAGTAGAGTGATATCATCTAATACTGTGTATACAGTAGCGAGGAACTATGAACATGATGACATTGTGGTTGTAAAGGTTGGGGTGAGGCTTCTAATAGAGACATGTCATCTAATGCAGTAGATACGGTAGCGTGGAGCCGGTGAACATGCCGAGAGTTGATGTTGCAGTCGAAGTCGATCGCAGAGCAGATGGCGGAGAAGATCAATGCGAAGCTGGGCTACAAGCCCCCCGTGGAGGAGGAGAAGGAGGAGGAGTCGAACGCTGGCGAGACCTTCAAGAGATACGAGGAGGAGCTCGAGATCAACGACTTCCCACAGACAGCCCGGTGGAAGGTCACGTCCAAGGTGAGGCCTGAGGTCAAGGTCAGCTGGTCTAACGGTTGTCCCGCAGCTTATGTGACGATGACAGTAGAAAGAAACTTGAAGTGGCCGTAACATTATTCTATACTCGCCTGTCTGGTATCAACAGCAGCATTTTAGTTTGTGCAGTTTTAGTTTTGATGAAATTCTGTAATTTGTTATTACAAAGGTGATCGCTTATTAAAATGATTGCAAGGTCATCTTCCTTGGACAACTGATCTAAAAATTGGCAGTGCTTTTAAAAAAAAATGTTTAGCATACATTAAATGATCACAAGAACCGAGTTTAAGTTCATAATAGCTTGTTGACAGTAACTACGATTGGTTTCTTGCTTTGTGGGAAATGTTGATGGCAAAAATCCAAGTCTGAAAGGGTTGTACTATTTTTGATAACATTTGTATTTGCTTTGTCGAAAGAGAGACATCATCACTTTTACTATAAGTTAACATTACATAACATTTCTGCACGTACCAGATGAAGTACATGCTTATATACTCTTCTGGGATAACGCGTCATGTTTGAAATTAAAGAGTAACAAGCACTGAAACATGTTTTTCAATTTCCTCCCCATAGGAGGCACTGGCGCAGATATGTGAGTTTTCCGAGGCGGGTATCACCGTGCGAGGGACATACCTGCCTCCGAAGAAAGAGCCGAAAGAGGGAGAGAGGAAGTTGTACCTCGCTATCGAGGCAACCAGTGAACTCGCCATACAGAAGGCAAAGTCAGAAGTGACCCGCCTTATCAAAGAGGAACTCGTCCGCCTGGTGGGTGTCTCAGACATAACATGTCCGGCTGGGTTATTCTGCAGATAAGCCCCAAGCTACAATTTTCCTTCATGGTTAAATGTGAAATGGGTCATATTCTCAGTTAAGGATTCTAAAAGTAGTACTTTATTGACTGAAAATATCTTATATTTGTACAGATCTTTACATAATAATAATATTGTAGTTCTTATATAGCATCCCATCCAAATAATTGTTCTGTGCCACTTTTATCATATGCATGTACAGTCACACACGCACATGCCAACGCACACAGACACAAGCTAGCGTGTCTATTAGGCCACCTTTGCATAAACGTTCTGTGTTGATGTTGTATGCCATGTTCCCCTTCACGTCATTACTCTATTTATGATTCCCTTTGCAGCAAAATTCATACCAACCCATCAGTCGAGGCCGCTACAAGGTGGTGTGAGACCAGAACGAAGATTCTACCAGAATGCAACAGTTTACGATGGATGTCTGTCAGCACCAGGAGCGTTTCAACAACGATGTTTGCCTGTATGTTGATTCTGTATGCATGGTTAACAGCTGCTGTTTTGGCAGTGTCTGGACTGAGGGTTGCCGGCATCACAGCTGTGTCGTCAGTGCCATGGCCTGGAGTATGATGAGGTTTATGCAGTGGCTACAGTGTGGTGGTACATCATAGAACACAGCCAGGCCGTGTTAGAGTAGTGAGGACAGTTGTATACATCAGTAAGACAGCTTGCTCGACATGTTCGACCATCCGCAGTTGTAACTGTGATGACTACAGCGAGACAGGGGTCGTGCACTCACAACTGGACTGTGTCGACTTCTACCCCATCACTCTCACTTCACAACTGACACCAGCACAGCTGGTCCAGTAACATCCATAGTTCATCTTGTATTCATAAGGTAAATGATGACTCAGGATGGAATCCCATGATCACGACGGCATCGGTATAGGGGTGTGTACAAGATAATGCAAGGGACACACGACAGCCACAGTGTCTCGGGGAACAAGTGTGACCAATCTCCACGTTGTATTTTTTTAACTACATTTTAATAAATGAATTCTTATCATTTTAAACTCAGTGTTTTATGTTAATGAGATACGAAATGACCTATGAAATCACGTAAGAAATTGTACATCCGGGTTGTGATTGTGCTGTACGTAGATGCAGCTGTCGTGTTGAATACAACTAATACTGTTTCTTATTCACTTAGAAATAGCTGTTACTGACTTGAGAAGAGTCTGTACTGTTTCTGCGAGTCGAGTTACTGAGAGTACTGACTCTGGATCTGGAAATAATTTCTAGACTCAGGGAGTCGAGTTTCTACTGATTCAAAGTTAACTGAGAGATCTGCAGGAACAGAGTTTAGTGCTGACTTAGGCAGACAATTTATTTATCGGGTCTGGTTACTACCGACATTTGGAATTGTGTTTCTCGCAATGCTATCAGCAACTATGCAATTGTCATAGCTGAAATGATTATCACACAGAAACAAGTAAGAGTGTAGTTGGACTACTGTAACAAGTGGAACTGGGACATTGTAAGCAGTAAGATACCTTTCTGGCCTTTTTTGTCAAACTGGTTGTACATAGTGTTTGGTAGAGACAGCATTTAGTAATTAGTTATAATGGATACAGTGACTGGTCATTTGTAGGACTGGAAGCTAATTAAAGGCAGCATCAACTCACCGATTACACACTTCTCTTTGTTGACTTTTTATTGACAATCTAATTTTTATAAATAAATAGTTCCATTAATACTTGTTGAACATTAAATAATTAATCCCTGTAACTGTATAGAAAAACACCTTAAAACTGTTATATGAACTGTATTTTTGTACAAATTGCAGAACTACTGGAGTTACAATATATACATATTACAGTAATGAGAAAGCTAGTTGGCTATCACAGACATGCAAAATTTAATAATATATATGACTTCATAATACATTCCTCAGTGTGGTATATTTATATGTGGAATAAATATGTGGATTATTTCAGGTTAGGAAATTGGGCATGAATCAGACTATAGATACAAATGTTTGTCATGCTGGTTACCCAACAGAGTGCATACTTATATTATAATCACCAAAGGAATAAACTTGAATATTTAAGAGATAACTTGCAAGAGAGTAAGCAGCTTTATGCCATAGTCTATACAGATACAGGCAAACCACTCCCATTTACGTCAAGTTCCATCAAAAATAATTTACTAGTTTATCTGATGGTTTCCTAAAACTAAACAACACATTTTCCCAAACTGGACACTACATTTTTGGCCAAGATAGCTTGAAAGTAAGAGAACAAATTCAAGTAGAGGAACAACAATAAATACACACACACACATATATATACAATGCAGCAATGAAATGCTTTCTCAGACATCTTTGATGTTATAGTTCCTTATTTTTGCCCTCCTGGTCTGGTTTCTCCTTCCCGGCCCGAGTACGACAACAGATGAGTTCTTGCCCCGTCCAGTGTCATCAGGCTGAGACTTGACCCTCCTGCCAGTCATTGCCCACTGGTCTGATTGACCAGCCATGACCACATTCTGATATGGTCCTGCAGGCAGAAAGAATAGTCAAAAACAATTGGTTACTCTCCAAGTGTGGTCAAAAACAATTGGTCACTCTCCAAGTGTGGTCAAAAACAATTGGTCACTCTCCAAGTGTGGTCAAAAACAATTGGTTACTCTCCAAGTGTGGTCAAAAACAATTGGTCACTCTCCAAGTGTGGTCAAAAACAATTGGTCACTCTCCAAGTGTTGGTAATCGTAAACTACATTTTTTCATGTCATTTTTTTTCTGTGATCTACAATTGTTTCTAATAAAAGAGGGTGCCAGCTCCTCTGCCCACAATTGCCCAAGCAGTAATTTGTAATGGGAAGTCTGCTGTCTAGAACGTGGGAAAGTTAAACATCAAAGGGTATTGCAGTTAACTCTACTTGCCTCTACATTATCAATTTTGTTTTGACACTGAATGTTTAACACCTTTGAACAGTTTTAATATTAGGAAACATGGCGCTATATCAAATAAAGTTATTATTATTATTATGTTATTACCAGGACGCAATTGCCACCAGGAAATTATTACTGTCGGTTGGATGCAATGTCTGAAAAGATGTTCGGATAACACCTACCATCACCAGCTCCCATTGGCACGGAGGGTTTGGGACTGAGCCCATCATCTTCCAACATGCCCCATATTTCCTGCAGGGACTCGCCCCCCAGGGAAGATAGGCTCGTCCTGAGGTGTGGCTGGGGGCTCTGGGGAGTGGCAGTGTCTCGGTGGGTCTCCTCAGGTCTAGACACACCACCTGCAACATGGACATCACTGTGACCATGCGTGCGTGTGGTATATGTAATATGTGCATTGTACTACTACATTTGTTTTACACATTTGAGAAAAAATACATTGAAACTTTTTTGTTATTTCTAAACTGATGATGCATGGCATTCAACAGCATCTGTAGCCAAGGTGTGCCTTGTGGCAGTGCCTACCCCGTGCCTCTACTCTCTGGTTGTGGCCAGCATCCTCATCTGTCGTTGAACATTCACCAGAGCTGCTCATGGCCAATGTCATTGGCGTGACCTTCATGGGGTGACCTTCACCTTGCTGGGCAAATGCCAGTTCCTGAATCATTGCAACAGACACATAAGCAAAAATGGTAATTCTACCAACATACATATGTCATAATTAGTTGTTTTAATGACAGCATTATGTTAGTAATGAATGGCACCTGATATGGCTGACATAGTTTATATATCAATATGCTAATTTTGTTGCATTTAATTCAATCTCATCTCGGAGTCTGAGGTCCACTCATTTGCTTCCAACCAATGACCTCTGATCGAATATGTAAATGACTAATATTTTTCTATTACCAACCTTCAAAGCTTAACCTATAACATTTCACATAGTTTTTTTCTTTAAAAAATCATTTAACCTTTGGTGATGGTTTGTATCATATATGATATAACTTTATTGATGGACGTAAATGAATTGTTCGCAACATGAATATTCCCTGAGAAATGTCTTTCATTTAGCAGTGTTTTATGACACATTAAAGCAGAAAACTTCAAATGTACATCATAGCAGATATAATTTACAAAGACCCCCGGAAAGAGCGTGTTTGTACATGAATGGGCATTTTGCAAATAGTAATAATGAACAGGCCTAATATTGTCCTAATATTGAGAGAGCCTGTTATGTTTCACTGCATGTGGGTCATTCCTAGATGAGCTCGTGATGATCATGTGACCTACCTGCTTAGTGAGTTGATACTGAAGTTTCTCGAGTTGTGACAGTTTCGTCTGAATCAGCTGTGACAACTGGTTGGATCTGGCTGTGACGGACTGAGAACCGGTTTGAACCAGATCTGACTGATGCAGAACTGGCTTGATGTGGTCAGCGTTGTCATTTGCTGCCAACTGTTGCTGTGTTGACTGGGGGACCCTGAGACCTGTGACAGTCACATGTACTCAGTACTTTTCTACACTCTGGGTTCATATTAATATTTTCAATATGTAAAACATTACTACTACATATAAACAACCATGTTATTTATTTTTTAAATGTGAGAGAAAACATGAATAGCTCGTTCAATTTAAAAAATAATTAAAAAGCTAACTTCTTATATGGCACATATCCAATCTTCATGACTGCCTAACATGAATTTACGTTGGCAGACCTGTTCAATCAAATACAGTCTTGAATTCTCTGGGAGGCATCCATCCGTGCTGCAATCAATGCATGATTTTTACATAAACATCAACCACTGTCTATATTCATACAACTGAGTGAAATGGAGCGATGTTGAGTGACCAAAGTTGCTCAAGGTTTGACAACAGTACAGGGTTCAAACCCAGGTTCTCTTAGTTAAGAGTCTGAAGCTCTAGCCACTGCACCACTACATTAAATCTAAACAACCACTGCTTAGCGGGTTGTGTTTTCTTAGTTAGAAGGAAGTCCCCCTGTTTCCCATGAAGTGCCTGTCACTCACCAGACTTGTGGAGTTCTCCCCTCAACCTGTTGCCCATCTCAATCAGCTGCTGTTTCTCCCTCGTCAGCTGTGATATGTGTTTTGCCGCCTGACGTAGCTTCTTATGCATCTCAGCCATGGCGGCATTGCTGGTGACGCCCTGCCCCCTGGTGGCTGTCGTGCTGTCATCAGAAAATGTCATTTGTTGGCACTTCAGTAACCTCTTGACCTCGTCCTGAAGTTGCTGAATGAGCAGCTCCTGATGACAGAAACATTATTCTTACATAACTTCCAGGTACAGAAACGTAATAAATACAGAACACCTACCCCGGTACATATATTAGTGTTGTTATTATATTGTGTTTTATCAAAAAACATTAACAAAAATATTACCTGCTTATTTATTTTTTATATGTATTAATTGTACTTACTTATATACTTAATTTAAAATTTTTTAGTGCTCATTAATATTATTACCATTCTAATGTGTCGTACGTGGCGTGTCGATCACCAATCTTATCGCTGGCATTTTAATGTGTAACTGAAGAACAATTTCATTTTTTGATGTAATGTTTAAAATGGACAATAAAATGTCCTGAATCTTTTAATAACATCTGGCAACAGAAACACTGCTACACAATGGATGACTAGTCACGTTATTTTTATGTAATAGTTGACTACATGTATTGACATTACTATTATAAAATGGTTGACTAGTGGCATTACTATTACCCCCAGTATGTAATGATTGATTAGTGACATTACTCTTAATTGGCTAGTGACATTACTATTGTGTAACGGTTGACTGGTATCATTGTACAGTGAGACTGGCAAATCTTATCACAATAATTAGACAATTATATTAACAAAAACCTGATGTGGCAAGACAATGACACTTTGCAAGCATGCATGTGTGAGTGCATTGGGCATGCATGTATGTGTGAGTGCATTGGGCATGCATGTATGTGTGAGTGCGTTGGGCATGCATGTATGTGTGAGTGCGTTGGGCATGCATGTATGTGTGAGTGCGTTGGGCATGCATGTATGTGTGAGTGCATTGGGCATGCATGTATGTGTGAGTGCATTGGGCATGCATGTATGTGTGAGTGCATTGGGCATGCATGTATGTGTGAGTGCATTGGGCATGCATGTATGTGTGAGTGCATTGGGCATGCATGTATGTGTGAGTGCATTGGGCATGCATGTATGTGTGAGTGCATTGGGCATGCATGTATGTGTGAGTGCATTGGGCATGCATGTATGTGTGAGTGCATTGGGCATGCATGTATGTGTGAGTGCATTGGGCATGCATGTATGTGTGAGTGCATTGGGCATGCATGTATGTGTGAGTGCATTGGGCATGCATGTATGTGTGAGTGCATTGGGCATGCATGTATGTGTGAGTGCATTGGGCATGCATGTATGTGTGAGTGCATGTTTGAGGATAACCATATGAGAGAATTGAGTCTCACCTGTGCTCCAAAACTAACTGTTGGACGATCTGATGCTAGCTCCATCTTCAGAGCAGACACCTGGTAATGATAAACAACCAATATTGTCAACTTAAAATAGTCCCTTAGTTAACAATTATTTGCTGTTTTTTCTACATATAAATGTAATAATAACTATATATTCTTGAAGAAACTGGTAAACAAATGTTCCTGAAGAAATTGGTAAGCCAACAGTACCAATGCACTCTGCAAATACTGGACAGACCCACTGACATGATAACAACTACATGACTGGTTAAACTAGATATGCTCACATAACTGTACTAAATCTAAATGTACCACGCCAAATTATAACATTGAGCCAGGATTGCCACATTTCATGTTTTATTATTATATACTTTACCTAAATGTGAGAAAGTGTATGTAAGTAAAGTGCTACCTCATTGCTGATTGCCGTCACTTCGAGGTTCCTCTCAATGTTCACCCTATGGTATTCATCTGCTTCCTTCCTTGCCTCCGTCAGTTCTATCTCTAGCTCACTCACTCGGTGGCGCAGACTCGCTACCAGCGCCTCCTGGCGACGGGTCTCGGCATTAAGCTTGTACTGAAGCTGTTCCACCTTCGCCTGCTTCTCTCTCGGCTGAAACATGGCACAGTGAGTGTGGTGTGTGTGTGCGTGTGTGTGTGTGGTATGGTGTCTGTGTGTGTGTGTGTGTGTGTGTGTGTGTGGTGTGTGTGTGGTGTGTGTGTGAGTGTGTGTGTGTGGTGTATGTGTGTGTGTGTGTGTGTGTGTGGTGTGTGTGTGTGTGAGTGTGTGTGTGGTGTGTGAGTGTGTGTGTGGTGTGTGTGTGTGTGTGTGGGGAGGGTGTGTGTGTGTGTGTGTGTGTGTGTGAGTGTGTGTGTGTGTGGTGTGTGTGGTGTGTGTGTGGTATGTGGTGTGTGTGTGTGTGTGTGTGTGTGTGTGTGTGTGTGTGAGTGTGTGTGTGTGGGGTTGTGGTTGTGGTTGTGGTTTGTGGTGTGGTGTGTATATTGTGTTTTGGGTGCATGTGGGTTGGATTTTGACTGTGTATGTGGCGTGTTGTGTGTGTGCATGTTTGCACGTGTGCGTGCGTGCGCGTGTGTGTGTGTTCCTTACAACAATCCAGCCATGTTTTTGTTTATTTTGTGGTTGGATAAGTTGTTCCTTGAAAATGTACTTATTTAACATTTTATATATTTACCAAATTCATATAAGTTTTTGTGTTATGTGAAAATGCTGAGAAAAAAAACATTATACAAACACATATATAGAAAATTTATTTTTCAGAACCCTAGAAAATAGACAACTAGCCTCTAACTTAGTTACTTGATTACTGTAAAGTCATTAATACAATGTTTTTTTATATATGGCATATTACAAATGTTTCTTTATTCTAATTACGATTTTAATAGCGAGAATGTATGCATGAAGCTGTTACAACACATGACCCCCCACCTGTTTGCCGAGCTCTGTCACTGTCCTCTCCAGGTGTTGTATTCGAGCCTGTTGCTTCCTCACCTGGGCTGTCAACTCCACTTTGTCTCCCCTCAGTTGACCTGTCACAGCAGTCTACTCATGTAGTCAGTCAAGCGTAACATCTTCAGTCAAGTGTAACGTCTTCACATTTTTAATATATAATTTTTTTAATGTTCATCGCTGTTCATTACGAGATACTTGTCAAAACACCACAGCACAAATTTTTTTTTTCAATGTTTCAATCGTGCAATGGTCTGGCAGAGACAACTTTTCACGTTTAGTCAACAAATGGTACAAATGGCACCTAATGAAGCAATGCACTCCCTTCTGATAAAATATAAATAGCTATAGAAGATATACTCTATTTGTAAAGCAGTATCTATGAAACAGCGCTGTTGCATGGGAAATAGACTTCTATTTCAAATATACAATTTTGTATGACTTGTGATTACAACAGAAATAAGGCTGAGAACTTTACCGATGCTAGAGTTGAGCTCCTCAATGTGTCTCAACACCTGTGGGTTGTCATTGGCAACCAGTTTGTTGTCCTTAGCAACCCCTTTATGACAGCCATCCCCAGTGTCAAGGTCGTTCCTCTTCATCATCTCAAGGGCGTTGTACTTTGCCTTCAGTTGGATCAGTTCATTCTCCATATTCTTTACGTAGTCTGCCGGAAAAAAGCCAGTGAGAGAGGATATAGGCCGTGTGAAATTAATGTTCATCCCCACTTGCATAGACCTGCACCATATTAAATGCTGGCGGCTCGTTCTTCAATGACATCACTGCCGTCACTAGATGTCACGATAAACTGTGCAGAAAGTGTCCGCAAAAATGCAACCAAAACAGGCATTGAACTGGGTGACAGAGAAGACTGAAATATGATTTGAATACTAGGACACTATTTGGGAATAAATAAGTTCCTCCTATGTAGTCTTTAAAGAATGAACTCTTTGTTAATAGTCATTGCAAGATAAACACAAAAGTCAAATGGCATGTGTAGCACCTCTCCTGTTTTAACAGGAATATTAATAATTAAGCCATAAATAAGAGAGTAAATTTAAAAATAATTTTTTTATCCATAAATAAATGCAATTATCTGTGTTTGTATATATTGTAAGAATGATATAAAACATACAAATATAAATAATTCACATTGCAAACTAAAACCCATAAGACATTGTTACCGTCTGATGCGATAGGCTTGCGCTCAGGTAAATGGGTCACAGTTGACTGGTCTGTCGGCATCTGACTGCCCAGTGCCTCCATCTGGCGACGCATCTGGTGGACAACACCACGCAGTGTTTCATTCTGTTTTTGAAGCTCTCTAACTCGGGAGGTGGAGGAATGTGACAACTGAAACAGGCAACTGGGCTGATCAATGATTAATTTTTCAAATATACAGAACGTTACACTGGATAACCCACATCTAACTCGTGTTTGTGCGAGTGTGTGTGTGTGTGTGTGTGTGTGTGTGTGTGTGCATGTGCGTGTATGTATGCATGTGTGTGTGTGTGTGTGTGTATGTACATGTGTGTGTGTGTGTGTACGCGTGCGTGTGCGCGTGTGCGCGTGTGCGCGTGTGCGCGTGTGCGTGTGCGTGTGCGTGTGCGTGTGCGTGTGCGTGTGCGTGTGCGTGTGTGTGTATTAATGCTTTCTTTCTAGGGATGGTTTGCATTTCAGATGTCAAATTTCCACGGCTTCATCTATGATACCTCGAACAAAAGGCAAGTTACATTAAAATAAATATCCTGTAAGGAAATGGTAATTTTAAGGGATCCTACTGAACATTACATGGATTTAGTCAATTGTTTGCAATTTTGTGCAATGTGCTTAGTAATTGTGACAGCTACTAGCAAAATAAACCAACAACTGGAGGATGGACTTTTGCAAGTACAGTTAAACTGCATATAAATAATAACTCCAGCCTCAAAACTTGGAATAAACAACAAATAAGTTTCTCCAAAAATAAATTAACAAAATGCTGCTCAAGTGTGAACGAAACAAAAACGAATCTGATGAATCTTAGGTACTTACATCGATGTCGTAGTTGGGAGCCAGCCCATGCTGTCTGAGGGTGGCCTCCGCCCTATCTCTCTCTTCCCCCACGACTCTCATCCCCTCCTCCTTCTCCTCCCATTCCCTCTCCCTCTCGCGCAGCTCTGCCACAGCCTGCAAACAACACGCACAAACATCAATATGGACTACAACATTTTTTTTTTTATTCTATGCAAGGAACACAAACACAAGAATAGATATGAAAAAGGCCAAATGGATGATGTTTGTTTACTATGGGGAAAAACTGAGTATAAGTCTTTTAGACACACTGTAATAATTATGCGAAAGAAACGTGGACTCTGCAACAAGATGCCAGGCTGTCACTTGAGCCCCTACTAGTCTCCTGAACCTCAGGCGGCTAGAGCACACATTTCTACATAGAAAGTAGCAGTATTCCTAGAACAATTGAAAGGAATTACGCAGAGTTTTTTATGTGTTAATCTGCTCAAACCCAAAATTATTAAGTAAAAAGTGCTTTCTGAATACCAGGCTGCCTGAAACACTAAGCGTACAATTACAATAGACCCAAATGTGTGGGGTATTTCACCACAGGTCACCAAACAGGTGACCCCGATTTTTTAAAAATTATGTTAGATTATATTGTTCATTGCTCCAGGGTCATACTGTGACCATGCAAATGATCATACTGTGACCATGCAAATGATCATACTGTGACCATGCAAATGGTCATACTGTGACCATGCAAATGGTCATACTGTGACCATGCAAATGGTCATACTGTGACCATGCAAATGGTCATACTGTGACCATGCAAATGGTCATACTGTGACCATGCAAATGGTCATACTGTGACCATGCAAATGGTCATACTGTGACCATGCAAATGGTCATACTGTGACCATGCAAATGGTCATACTGTGACCATGCAAATGGTCATACTGTGACCATGCAAATGGTCATGGTATGTTATATAACCATGCAAATGGTCATACTGTGACCATGCAAATGGTCACAGTATGTTATATAACCATGCAAATGGTAATGTAACATACTGTGACCATGCAAATGGTCACGGTATGTTACATAACCATGCAAATGTAATGTAATGTAACATACTGTGACCATGCAAATGTGTTTTAATATCCCACATTTTGTTGTTGAATATATGATCAGCACATCTATTATTACATGACTGCAGTGGCTATGTGTGAATTTCATATATCTGAATGGTACAGTTCCTTTATGATCTGACAAGACGTTAACATTGCCATCAATGGGACAGGTAATAGCGGTCTGTGCCCAGCTGTTCGAGTGATCAGACTTACCTGGTCCCTGGCCTTGGTGAGTCGCCTCACGAGGTCCTCTGACCTCTCGTACTGCTGCCTCTCTACGTCCTCACACCGCCGCTGCCAGTCGACCTCTGCCTGGGCCTTGGCTTGTTGCAGGGCCTCCTCCCTCTCTAGCGCAGTCCTCACTTCCTTCTTGTACCTGGACACACAGTTTACACTTCTATAGTGGGTGTCTGGAACATGTGTTCAACGTTGTGGAAATAACCTGCTGTAGGTCATTTTGAGAAAAGTACTTCTGAAGAGTTGGCAAAATCAAAATCTCATAAAGACACTTTCATCACAACCATGAGTCCTATCTCCACTGTCTAGATAATCCTACATCCTGGGAATGTCACATAAATGGGTGTGAGATCAGGCAATCTATTAACTATTTCTTTATGATAGGCCCCTTTTGTGGCCACACAGTGTGACATCTGAATACGACAGCCCCTACTGACGCATTGACAATGTCTGCTATTCAAACTTTTTACGCGCTATTATCTCCTATGTGGAGGCATATGGTCTATATCACGCTTATGTTTGTTTGTCTGGGTTTTTTACTGCGGAAGAATAATGTCTGAGAGTCTTCTCACACACACCTCTCCACATCTTGCTTTAGCTGTTTGACTTCCGCCTTCTGCTTCGCCTCCGTATCACGCAGCGCCTGTAGCTCCAGGTCACGTGACACAGTGTCATGTGACATCGCTGCCAGATGACTGTCCCACTTCGCCTTCACTTCAGTCAGTTCAATGGTCAGCCTGGGCCAAGCACAAAAAATATCTAGCACTGCTTATTATACTCTTACAGTCTAACATTAGTTATTTTATTTCTATTCGTAGTCATTTTCAATCGAATGCTAGGAAATGTTGGTAAGAAATGTGAAATTGTTTTAATTTGTCTTTTTGTAACTTCCATAAATACAGTTAAGTCCCAGATGGTTCTGACACCATGGTTAACCTCATTAACAAAACAATAGGTGTAAACGTTTTAAAATGTCCACTAACTATCAATACTTACATAGTTCAAGAAGTTCTGACTGTCTCTTTGTTTTGATAAAACTATTTAGAATTTAATTAATTCATCACTTATCCTGAATATACAGTCAGTCAAATAAATGGTGGTCACGCAAGTTTGCAACATCGTAAAATACATTAATAATTACATGGGCAGAACTTTTTGTCATCACTAAGTGCCTGAGGTAACATATATTGCTACAATGTAGCAAGTGAAAGATAGGGTATTTCCAAACTATTGGTTTGAATCGATAATAAATGTGTCATCCTTTATTTCAAACTACACATTTTTTGTCTCACGTCTCAACTGTCGTCTCTTTGTCCTTCTTGAGGTCAGTGACCGTCCACTCCAGCTGTCTCCGGGCCACTTCCACTTCCTCCAACTGTGTCCGTAGACTCTGTATTGTGCCCTCCAGGTGGCGCTCTTTGTCCCTCGCCGCTTCCCGCAGCTTTGTCAGTTCAATATCTTTCTCTCGACTGCTTCGATCCAAGTCTGCATGCCTGGTCACACACACACCATTGGTTAATGATGTACTACTTCTTATAGGACAATGGGGAACTGACAGGATTGCTAGGTGGCGCTGATATGCTACTCGGGCCTGTGACGTATTCACGTTCTTTGCACACGTGCAGTGTTTATTTTTTAATCCACCTTTGAGTTATTTTAGACTCCAACTGTTATTATAACCACGAGGCATATCTACAACGTGTGTTAACAAATGCTGGATGTAAAGAATGAATGCTGTGGAGGCAGGTAACGGGATGCGGACAGTTGACGGCACAAGGTCCAAGTTGTGTAATGGCGCCACCTGGCTGATTAGTTATGTAGGTTCCCCATTACTCCATGTATTCCTGCATTGAGGAGATTGTATAAAGAGACGTAAGTATTTGTGGAAGGAGTGGAGAATGGAAGCGAAAGACAGGACTGGAGACAGTCGATGACGACAGCATGAACCGTGAGGGGGAGGAAAATAAACAATGACTCAAGAAGTCCTGAAGTCCTTTCGACCATATTGGTGAATCATAGTGGCATTACAACGTGGAGTGTCAACACAAAATTAGAGAAGGCATTACTACATTTTTTAATAGGCATACCATAAGAAATTGCATTTTGGGTGGCACTTTGATACCTTCAGAAGGATGCCGGAAATGCCTGTGCATCAGAAAGCCAGTTATGCTCTACACTGTCTGACAGCACCCTAAAAAACGTCTAAGCAAAATTTGAAAAATATATTTGAGAGCAGAGTGCTGCTATATGTCTGACCAAAAATGAAGAACCAGTATAAGTCATCCTCACACATGCATGCATGCTCGTACACAAACACACAGACATGCATGCACGCATGCATGCACGCACGCTCGCACACACACACACACACACACACACACACACACACAGGGATGAAGCAAAACAACCAGACAACAAAGTAGATAGATGCACATGTTACACATGGACACAAGGTTACTGACTTCCTCTTGAAGTCGTCTGTCAGTCGCTGGGTCCGTGCCTCCATCTGCTCCAATTTTGCCTCCAACTCGTGGATCCTGTCACAGAGACAGGGAACACTGCGGTAGCTAGAGACAGTCTCATCAGTTTGGAGAGCCAAAAAAATTGTATTTAAGATTGATTCAGACTCTCCCCGGAATGTGCTGTGTGGGACGTGCAATTTTTACAATATAAAATGGCTACAAACATTAATTTGCAGTAATGCATGTTTTTTCACTAGGCATTACTAGAAATTATTATTATGGGGAAATACATTGTACCAATGTATTTCCCTGTAAAAGTACTGTTATGTAAATTATTAATATTTTGACAATCTTTTCATATAGTCGTTATGGTTAATTGGAACTTAGAGTGAATTTGACCCCCCACCAATGATGCAGTGTGACCCCCACCAATGATGCAGTGTGACCCCCACCAATGATGCGGTGTGACCCCACCAATGATGTGGTGTGACCCCCACCAATGATGCGGTGTGACCCCACCAATGATGCGGTGTGACCCCACCAATGATGCGGTGTGACCCCACCAATGATGCGGTGTGACCCCACCAATGATGCGGTGTGACCCCACCAATGATGGGTGTGACCCCACCAATGATGGTGTGACCCCACCAATGATGCGGTGTGACCCCACCAATGATGTGGTGTGACCCCACCAATGATGCAGTGTGACCCCACCAATGATGCGGTGTGACCCCACCAATGATGCAGTGTGACCCCACCAATGATGCGGTGTGACCCCCACCAATGATGCGGTGTGACCCCCACCAATGATGCGGTGTGACCCCACCAATGATGCGGTGTGACCCCACCAATGATGCGGTGTGACCCCACCAATGATGGGTGTGACCCCTGATGTGTGTGACCCCACCAATGATGCGGTGTGACCCCCACCAATGATGTGGTGTGACCCCCACCAATGATGTGGTGTGACCCCCACCAATGATGTGGTGTGACCCCACCAATGATGTGGTGTGACCCCACCAATGATGCGGTGTGACCCCCACCAATGATGTGGTGTGACCCCACCAATGATGCGGTGTGACCCCCACCAATGATGTGGTGTGACCCCACCAATGATGCGGTGTGACCCCCACCAATGATGCGGTGTGACCCCCACCAATGATGTGGTGTGACCCCCACCAATGATGTGGTGTGACCCCACCAATGATGTGGTGTGACCCCACCAATGATGCGGTGTGACCCCCACCAATGATGCGGTGTGACCCCCACCAATGATGCGGTGTGACCCCCACCAATGATGTGGTGTGACCCCCACCAATGATGCGGTGTGACCCCCACCAATGATGTGGTGTGACCCCCACCAATGATGCGGTGTGACCCCCACCAATGATGCGGTGTGACCCCCACCAATGATGTGGTGTGACCCCACCAATGATGTGGTGTGACCCCCACCAATGATGCGGTGTGACCCCCACCAATGATGCGGTGTGACCCCCACCAATGATGTGGTGTGACCCCCACCAATGATGTGGTGTGACCCCCACCAATGACTCACTGTGAGTCCTTCATGGCGTGTGTGTCGGCCAACTGCCACTGGAGCTGTTTTGCCTCCCTCTCCCTCTCCCTCCTGCTCCCGTCTGCCTCCTCCCACTCCTGGGAGTGGGCCGCCGCGGCTGCCTTCAGTGCCTCCACCTCCTTCCCCATCAGCTTCTCCTACAGCACACACAGTACAGAGGTACCTCTACATTAGGGTCACCCACCAGCAGCAGGCACACACAGTACATATACCTGTCTATTATGAACACCAGCTGCAAAAACCAACAGCAAACACACATAGCATGTAAGAACCTGCCTATTAGGGCCACCAACAGCAAACATGCACAGTGCACAGTACAGTGGTACTTCCCTATTTCCCTATTAGGGACACCATAAGCAAACACACACAGTAAATGGGAACCTCCCTATTAGGGTCACCACCAGCAAATTTGCACAGTATAGAAGAACCTGTCCATTATGGCCACCACCAGCAAACATACACCGTAAAGAGGAACCTCCCTATTAGGGTCACCACCAGAAAACATACACAATATACAGGGGAACCTCCCTATTAGGGTCATCAACAGCAGACATACACAGTAAAGAGGAACCTCCCTATTAGGGACACACAGTACAGTTACCTTAAGTTCATGTGCCAGCACAGTACTGCTCATCTCATCCATGCGGACACGGAACTCATGCTCCCGCTTACGTAGGGCTTCTTCAAATCCTGCACATGTCAAATATAAACAACTGGTGTGACTTTAGAACACGGGTGAATTTACAAATGCCTGTACACTCCATTCCCAGTAATTAATGACCTTCCAGTCATTTAGGGGCTTTGCAAATATAAACAATTCCAATCTATTTTGTTTGTACAGGATGATGCTACCCACCCACTCACCCCCTCATCCAATAATACATTTGAAAGTTCAATAAACTGTAGTGACACATTGACATGTATCTGTGTCTTAAGTGATGGAGTTGCTAATATATTTACAGACAAAGTCCCAATTATTTATATTGAAAAGAATGGATAGGATGTGTTACATGTCAGTGAATTGCAAATGGTTTAGTACATCAAAAAGTAACCACACATTTACAGGCACAATTTAAAATGTTTGTTAGTGGGTTGCCAGTAGCATATACAATCATATATCCACAGTTAGTTAGCTGTAGATAAAAATAATAACAATCCATTACACTTGAATATAAACAAATAACTAAACATATAAAATGTAATTAAACTAAAATAAATACTCTAAAACACGAATTAATCTGTCAATTCGAGGAAGAAAGAAAATAAGGCAATAAATATAATGAGTTACAGAAACAAATTTACCAGTAAATATATATATCCAGTTATGCAGCCATATCAATTGAAAATGCTCACAATTTAATACAACTGACAAGGTTTAAAGACTGTATAAGACAGGTAAGACCTGCAGTGAGTTCACGCCTCTGGGTGTCCATCTCATTCTCAGCCTCCCGTAGCTGTCTCTCCAGACCACGCTTGAAGGTCTCCAGCTCCCCACGTTCCTGTGCTACCTCTTCATCCTTCATGCTGCATCACAGGCCACAGGGGTGTACGACTATACATACAGGATACAGCAATGGTGCAGTGTGTGTGTGTGTGACTGTGTGTGTGTGTGTGTGCGTGTGTGCGTGTGTGTGTGCATGCGTGTGTGCATGCGTGTGTGCATGTGTGTGTGCGTATGTGTACTAACTTTGTATATCTGATACCAAACTTTCAGGGATTTGCTGAGAAGAAACTTAGAAACTCACTAATGAAACTCACTCAATTATTATTTTGCAAACAACCTCATTACCAGGGTAGAAATAATTATTCAGCAGAGTAAACAATATTCTTTTGCTAAAATACATCAATATGTAATTCGTATAATTATAAGACTATGCTGATTGTAATTTATTTTTACAGTCATATATGACTGAAATGGAGATAACTCCTATTTGGGACCAATGGCTTTTTTATCCATTTGCCACTCTACGTATACGACCATGCTGCCCTGCCCCAGTACAATATGACACCATCACTGACGTCATAGTCACCTCCTGTACTGCTCCAGTTCAGCCTGTTTCTGCCTCACTCTCAGCTCATAGTGACTCTGGAACTCATCCCGTGACTTTGCCTCCCTGGCTAATGTTGTCTGCAGGTCTGCCACCTGGATCTTCAACTCACTCAACTCAGCCTCTTTGCCAGATGCCTTCGTCCGTAAATCTGCATAAAATGGTTATGAAACAGGTTGTTAATACTGCGACCATTATTTCGCCCATAAATAAAGACATTCCTGGCTCATGTTTGATTCCAATTTAAATTTATATTTCAGTTTGATTTACTATCTGGTCTGTTGAATATGTATTTACAATGTACAAATGTGTGTATCTATTAGTAAATACAATAGATGTGTCATTTCTTAAAAGAGCACATCAATTGTAAATAGCTAGTTAATTCCATTTGTAAAACATTTGTTGCAGTATACATTGTTGAATAAATGTATGTGTTCATCCTACATTCACTGTGAAGACCAAACTATGCACTTTTGCTTGGTGTGTCTAAATCTGAGCCACATTTGCAATTTATTTCGCTCCTTTAACAGTGATACTGTGTATTGAATACTATCAACACCAAGATGGGCCATGGTGAAACCTTTGTATTCTCAGTGAAACTGGACTGGCTTTTTGTAGTCTACAAAGCCAGCTGCTTAAATTTAATGATGCATTTTGTTTCACGACAAATTTTCCACATGAGCTCATCATCTCAACAACAAAAAACAGTCCCCAAAGTGTACCTGCAAACAAGGCATCATAGCGAGCTAACTCAGCATCCCTTTCTCCCAACAGTCTCAGGTTGTACTTGAAGTCTTCCTTCAACTTGTCAAACTTGCTCTGATGTTCCTTCAAGGCTGTATTCTTCTCCTGCAGCGCAACCTCCAGTGACTGGACCCTACAGGGCACATAACAGAAAGGGTTGTACTTAGGGTAAATCACATGCTCATATATAGAGGAATACCACACTGTGTGCACATTTAAGTGAAACAAATAAAGTGACATCTGGTGATGTACTGCCATCAAGTAACTACCTTAAATAGAAAGACAAATGTTTTTGCTTTCTAGTGGCCAGCTTACATCGGTACATAGCCACATATCCTGCTCTTACATATTTAATAAATTAAACCATGTCATTAATAAAATGTTTATGTAGCATTTGATATGAATGTGCAATTTTTTCAATAATTTATTCCAAAGAGACAACATTTATACTTTTAATGTTCCACTTGAATGTATACTGTTGGAAATTGAAATGGCACAAGAATGCACGACGTAACATTGTCTGACAAACCTCAAGTGTTGTAACTCCCTCCACTCCTTCTCTTTCTGCTCAGCCAAATCTTTGAGAGACTCTGTGGGGATCACCTCATTCTGTTGCTCGGTTGAAGCCATCCTCTCTACTTCAGTCAGATTTACTAGTTGAAGCGAGGTCGCATATTGTTCACTGTGTTGTAGCTAGAAGTAAGACAAAAATAAGTTAGAATTATGCAAACCATATAATAATACTTTTTATTAAATTTTGTAGCCTGTCAAATCACACATTCACTGAGAAACTTACTCAGTTACTGTGTGTGTGTGACGTGTAAATAATTTCAAACTTTCTCCAGCGAAAACCATTTCTACAATTTGCACTCGATTGATATGCTACACCACATTAGTAGTAGATTTGTCAATAATTGCTGTTACTTATTGCGTTGTATATGTATCGTGCAAATGTTTGTTTTTATTTTCCTGCACTAGCAGACGATCAATATTGGGCGATAATATGAGTTAAACCTCCTTTTCTACTTTTGTCTAAATTGCCACGTACATATCATAAATTGTACCTTTAGATATAAGTATACTGTAGTCGAAAGAATAAAATATAGCACATGAAATGTTCTAATATAACGGTGACGAAGTGAAAAATAGCATTGGCGCACTTGAATCGAAACCAACTACAGCCGACCAGTCTCGAAGAACGCAAAGCTGAAATCGTGTGGAGACATGTTTTTCTTTGTCATATTATAGCATGTCTATTTCTTGGCAATACAAAATGCCAAAGTTCTGATGTTACAATAGGTATCACACATGTTACAATGCAGCTAGTTTGCGTAAACATTTAATCAAATATATATTATCACAAAAAGCGGGAAATGTAGGTATGGGCGATAATAGAATACTTTCCAGCCCAGTGGCAGCAGAAGCGATGGCCATGGTGCTCTTTGTGCCAATACTAATTGGGATTATAAGAATAATCTTGCAAATTGATCCCACCTTTCATAATTGACCATTATCAGCGTTTGCATGTAAATAAAATATGTAATTATAACGATAGAAACCTGTTTTGTAATTGATGTTTTGAAATTTCTCGACCTATAACTAAGTCTAACCTAATAAATAACATATACAGTAACAATTTGATAAATAAATTAGTGACACCATCCTTTTATGGCAGAGGCCATTGCTGTTTTGTGAATCTATGAATTTAAGCTCAGTTCTTGAAATCGCTCACCTGATCAATGGTTGGCAGTACTTAGGAATCCGTACTGACTCTTACCGAGTAGGTCAGGTAGTCATAATATAATAAATTTCAGCCAAGTGATTACACAATGCCATTCAACTGTTCTGATCATGCTGTTTGGCAAATGGGCCATTTATTCGTCTTAGGGTAGGTATTTGGGCTACTTCTAAACACTCTGAGCCCCCATAAAGTGCCAGGTCCAGATGGCATTACCCCCCCTGAGTTTTGAAGGAACTGTCAGCCCTGTATCCCACATCGCTCCCATTCTTACTATCATCTTCAATCATTCTCTTAACACTGGAACTATCCCCATGACTGGTGGAAAGCAAATGTTTTTCCTGTCTACAAGAAGGGGAGCAAATACAATCCCGAAACTCATGGAACATATATAAAATCATATCAGTCATATCATGGCAAACACAGCAACATATTCTATCCCTTACAACATGGCTTCCAACAGCTGCTATAATTCACAGATTCTGGATTTTTCCAAGGCGTTTGACAAAGTCTCCCACAGTCTTCTTCTCCACAAGTTGAACCACTACGGCATCAAAAGAAACACCCACTGCTGGATACAAGCATTCCTGAATGGAAGAACCCAGTCCATAGTTCCCCAAGGCTCAGTCCTTGGATCCATTCTGTTGATATACTACATCAATGACATTGCATATGGTCTTGATGCAACAGTTCAGCTATTTGCTGATGACACCATTGTTTATCTTACCATTGCCATCAACACCGACAGTGCCAATCTGAAAAGAGATATAGATGGTTGGCTGTTGGCACAGTGGAAAAACAAGTGGAACATGGCCTTCCATCCAGACAAATGCCAGGTTCTGTCTATCTCGCAAAAGAAAACAACCACCCAATTCGACTACCAGCTTCATAATTAATCAATGTAGCATGTGAAATCAGCGAAGTACTTTGGAATCACCATCAACAATACATTGGCCTGGGGAATTCATCAACAACAGCATCAACAAAGCTAGCTGTAACTTAAATTTTGAACGTCAAAACTTCAACATTGCATCATCCTCAATAAAAGAACTTGCGTACATGGTACTTGTCCAGCTGCCAGCAGCGTCGTAATTTTTGAAGTGGGAACAAATATTTCTGTTGAAGCTGCTGTAATGACGCTAACTGCTACCCTTGGTTTATTACTGCATTTGTGGGTTTAAGCTACTCTTAAATTAACAGGTCACGTGCCACCAAGCTACTTCACTTCATGCTTGTGGTAGAATGGTTTTCTGTGTAAACGTAGAAATAATGCAGTAGTTTTCTTTAATAAAATATACACTTATTTTTTGTAGGCATATACATATAAATGATAATGGAGGAGGCCGAAGAACGCATCATAAAGCTGAAAGAGAGGCACTCTGACTGTCAAGATTGTGTCAAAGTGTGTCCCGCCACTGATGTCGATGGGCTGACACTAAACTTGGCGTCGCTGGATCTGTCCACTGTACCAGTGTCACTGTGTGACGCGTCGATCCTGACACAGTTGGACTCTCTGTATTTAGACTACAACGACCTCACTGAGTTGCCATGTGAAATGTCCTTTGAGCATCTAACAAAACTCTCGCTTATTGGGAATCGGTTGACATCTCTACCTCTGTCCATGGGAGAGCTGGAGAATCTGCAGGAACTCTATCTCAACGAGAATGAACTCGTGTCATTACCTGACACAATCACGCAGCAAAAGCGTTTGATGATTTTAAACGTTGTGGGGAATCACCTCGTCAGTCTTCCCGCAAACATCGGAGAAGTTGCAGCTGCTGAGGAAGCTGTATGCGGATGAGAATGAACTGAAACAGCTTCCAAAGACGTTCGGTCGATTGCGCTCGCTCGAGATCCTGGAGCTGGGCACCAATAGGCTGGTGCAGCTTCCAAAGAACTTTGGCTGGCTTGAGCGCCTGCAGGTGCTAAATCTGAGCTCTAACAAGCTTGATAGTCTGCCAGAAAGCTTTGCTGAGTTGTGCAGTCTAACTGAGGTGATTACATTTTCTTAAACCACGAAGAATTGTTTATTTTTATATCATTATTAATTGGCTAGGTTTTCTGGTCATGAATCAAGCAATGCTAAATGTTTTTCACAGTACAGTTACATAAAAACTATTACAGAAATATTGTTGCAATATCAGAATACCAGTAAGTAGTTGATATTTTGTACATGACTTAAATATGTTTTGCAAAGATGATGTTTTATAAATTTATCCTGGTTGCTATACAGCAGATATCTTGCCCAAAGGGCAACCATTTTGTCTCCCAGAGACTTCACCGCTTACTCGTCGCTTTACCATTTCACCAAGAGAGTTGTTCATATGACAAAATATACTAGTCTAGTAGTGTCTAATGAAGTCTTGATTGCAAAGTTAAACTTGATATGAGTCGATGGTTTTCTTTTTTATATTTTATAGTAGTACCTAATGTGGAACTAAAAGAGGAAACTGGTTGCATAATTAAAAGTGACTTTGTGAGTGTGTCTTTAGGTAATATTATATTCAATACAGTGTCTGTGTTTGGTGTCTTTTTGTTCTTAGATGGATCTCTCGGGAAACAATTTACGTCTTCTGCCGTCCACCCTAAACTCACACCGGACTTTGCGTAAGTTGTTTCTGGACAAGAACACACTGGACGAGCTTCCTCAGTGGATCGGTGACCTTCCCGAACTCATGGAGCTGTCCCTCCTAGACAACAAACTCAAGGGGGCACCACTGCCAGAGATGTTAGGCACCATATGTTCGCAGTTGACGGTATTAGAATTTTTGTAGGATCAATCGATTTTGCTGGTGGTTGAATGGGTCATCCTTCCAATTAATTAATTGACATTAATCGTGTAATGACTGTTTCAATGATGAAACATTTTTGAATGAAATGAGATTATAGAATGACCAAAACACATTCAAGTTTTGTGGAAAAAAAGATGCCAAATGCTAACAACTTTTAAAACTAATTCTTACGATGACATGTTCAAAAACTTCATGTTATAGAAATATGTAACACATTAAATGCACATAAACACTGTGAAGCCATTCAGTAAGTTTATGTGGTGATTATTACAAGTAGATACATACGGTTACGTCATATGTTTACATCATGGGTCGCAGTAATACTGTCTTCTGGTCATTAACGCTTTCTTAAAATAACAGTTCATATAAAATCATTATACAATCAATCAGTGCTGACAATCAATTGGTTTGGTCAAATGGATGATCTTTTAATTATTAATATCTAACCAATTTAACAGCACAGGATTATGATTCTGTTGATTGTTATTAAATACAAGTATGTTGATGATAGACCAAATCTGTGCAAAAAGTAATGACTTGTGTAAGACCCTACCGAGACAAAATTCAGCGAGGCTCTGACTAATATATATTAAATATATATATATATATATATATATATATATATATGTGTGTGTACTTTTAGGTATTGGCAAATTATATATATGTATATATATATATATTTATAATATATATATATATATATATATATATATATATATATATATATATATATATTGATATTGCAAGTCAGGTGTTGTTTCTAATGAAGTAAGACTTTGTCATCCATTGCCTATCAATAGTAATTCAATACCACATAAATCTGATTGGTGTGTATATAACATGCACATGGAAACATGGTGCAGAGCTTAACAGTTTTCTTTAAACCATCCTAGTATGCTACAATTGCCTGTGTGGCATTGATGTAACTTCCAGGTGCTTGATCTTGGTGGCAACTTCATCAGTCACCTCCCTGACACCCTGGGGAAGCTGAAACACCTCGAGAAAATCCACCTGGGCAGCGTCATTGATGAACTGGAACGGAGGAACTTCCAGAATGGCAATTGGCTTTGGTCACTGCCCGAAAACTTTGGTAATCTGACCAGTCTACGAGAGGCAAATATAGATGAAAATCAGCTGGAATCTCTCCCACAAAACTTTGGTGAACTCGTTAATTTGGAGTGGCTTAATTTAGGTGAGTGCCGTTTCAGCTTATCTGTTTTCGATGTTAACTACCTCAGAAGAATTTGGCTGTGAAAAACTCTTGGAAGATAATTTGGGTTCCCAAAGATATGAAAGTAATTTATATGTACCAGGTAGATATGAAATAATTAATTCTTTAATTTAAATTGCAGTAAACGTAGGGAAATTCTCCAATTAATGCTAATATACTGTACTACATGTAATATAAACATACACAGTGGGGTTAACATAACAATGTGTATGTATATATATATATATATATATGTATATATATATATATATATGTAACAAAGAAGGCAGGTCACCATGATGACCGAACGCCAAACACGGGTAGGGATATGCGACTAGTGGTCCAAATTTCCTGCAGGGCAGAACCGTATCTGTGAACTGCCTGCATCCTTCAGCCAGCTGCGGAGACTGCGAGTCTGCGTGCTCTCCAAGAACCATCTCGAGTTGTTGCCGTCGGACTTCGGTGAGTTGAGAAATCTAGAAGATCTGCGACTCGACAACAACAAGGTGGGTGACTCATTAGATACTACCAGGTACACAAGGTGGTTAGTTAGTCATGTCGTTGTTTCCAGTTACAAGTAAACAGCTGTCAGTGTTATATAACATGTTGTTGGTATTGGTGTAAGACGGGAGTGTAGACATTACTTAAAGGAACATGCAACCCAAAAAGTAAAAATTGCTCAAACCATTAAACTATGTTCATTGAATCATATCCCGTATTTTGTTATTTTTTTCTGAAATGATTTATGCAGTTTTAAGGATAATTAGTGAACCTCCCTGGAGGCTGACATTTTGGACATTTCGCCTGTGGGTGTGTGACGTCACACTTCCACAACCGCTAGCGCCTCGGGTGGGCAAAACAAAACGAACTCTTCACCCACTGAGTCCATCCATTTAATTACACTTACATAGCGTTATATATACAAACACGGCGTCCCTTACAATATAAATATTCATAAAGAATAGGATAAAGAATAACGATGCTCAAGTAGAGACTGCAACAAAGGCAATCGCGCATTCCTACTTGGACTTGGTCGGTTCGACGGAGCTTAATAACTGTTCTTATCGCCCACTTTCACATGTAAACAAATCGTTTATCTAACTAATTATTCCAGTCGACCGTCGCGCAGTGAATATCTTACTAATCATAGATTTATATTATTATAAAGGAAATACATTGAATGATATTATAGTATCCCATTTATAGTATTTGCATACATTATGTTCGTCCCTTTTGCGAGACCGCTCTTCGCATGCCATAACAACACCGACCCTTCGGCCCCGAACTTTTCGTTCTGTGCACAAATTCAGTAGGGATAGTACCTTCGTTCAACAGTCGTCTTTCACCCAATCCAAGCAACATGTGTTCCAGATCAATGGTGACATGGTCCTGGCAAACCATTTTCCAGTTGAAATTGAATTTTTCCACAGTATGAACCGTACCAATATTGTGGAGCCATTTCATCGCCAACTCGCACTTCGCAGAGAATTTATTGCAGTATTTGAAAAAAATCTCTTTCCTTTCACTCACCCTTCTCTTGCTTTACTGTACTATGCATACCGTATGCTTGACATCCATGTATTTCATTATCAAAGACTCATAAAAACAACTCAAATATGTTGCAAGGGCAGGTTACATGTTGACCAACGTCTATATCACTGAGAGTTGTGGATAGTCACTACACTCACGATTCTCTCGGGCGATACTCTTGTATCTTCGTGAATGGGCACAATGCATCCTTCATGCAGTGCAGATGATTGCGTCTTCAAGATTAATTTTATGATGTATAACATGCTTATAAAATTAAACAAAAAATGGGTACATATTTTACAACATTCTATCTTGAATGGCATGTGGGAATTTGAGGGATTTTAACGTATTTTCAACACTATGGTTGCATGTTCCTTTAATGTCATTTTGAGGACATACAGATTTGGAGTATATACACTCTGATATATAAAGCCGGATAATTATCAAAATAATAGTATAGGAAAATAACAGTAACAGGAAATAACAGGGGAAATAACAGTAAGGGGGAATAACAGTGAAGGGAAAATAATAAAACATTAAGTAAGTCTTATATAGCATGTATACAATCCTTAGTTAGTTCTGTTTAAAGAGTTAACAAAAACATCACAATAATTGTGTGTCCACATTAAACTAGTGACAGCAATTTTAAAAGGTGCATTTTCAGTGCTACCTGCCAGGTAGTGTCAACTTCTGTCACGTCTGTTTCATAGATGCCTCGTCTTTTAAGACCAGTGACTCGGCCATGTCTGCACGTGACATGGCCAGAACATACTGCTTCTATACGTAAACTAATTTAATATATCTTTGCTGTTTCTGCCATTAGTTTCATGCTATTCAAACATGAAACTTTATTTATTTCTTATCAATCTATAGTGATTGATACAAATGCAGACAATGTCATCATTTAGTAATCATTGTGTGAAGAAATTAATCGATGGTGAATGAAGCATTACCAGAAGAAGAGTTGACTGCAAAATAACTCAAGGGACTTTAGAGTAACCATCCTGTGTTTCAGATTGCTGAGCTGCCAGAGTCCTTTGTCCAGCTGACAGAACTCAAGACACTTGACCTGTTTAACAATCGTCTCACAGATGTCCCCGACTGCCTCCAAAGTCTTCCGAAACTCATCAGGCTTGACCTTGACAAGGTCAGTTTGGGAGCCGTGTGTTGAGAAGAGAGCCCTATCATAATGTCACTGTTGTGATAGTGTCATGTGTAAGACTAACAGAGCCCTATCATGATTTTCCTATCAGCCTATTTTGATAGTCTGATGTTCCTTCCATATTGAGCAAGTCAGTTATGACATGTAGAGTGATTGTGTCCACGGGACAAATGGAATACCCACCGAATCCACATCTAAAGGCGGAAAGTGCCCATATTTATTATCCTCTTTATAACTTAGTCGTTGTGTGTCACCTTTATCTGTTACTAGACTGCACTGATATGAGAATTTGTTATTGTATTCTGCATTTAGCCTACATCTAGACCAGTAGGAATTCAACCGTTGGTGTGGGAATGTTATTATGTAATAAACAAATGAACAATATCATTACGCTTGTCACCTCTGCTTTCAGCAACCATCACTGGCTAACTTCAGAGGAAAAACAAGCAGAGTAAGTAAGGCTTGTCGGCCAGTATGTATCCTCCTAAAAGCACTGATGGACACTGGTCATCACCCCCATTCATTAACTACTACAACATTCACCATGTAACGTGTACGGGTCACTCCACCGAGGTCTTACAGAGAATGGACAGTTCACAAGAGGAGCAGTTACTGGTTAACTCACGAAACATTGATTGACAGATAAACGCCAGCTGGGAAAGGCAGTGGTGAAGTTTGGCCATGTGAGAGGAGACAGACAGAAGACTGAGCATGTGTGACGCTTTGGAACAATCCTAGGTCTAAACTGGAATTATATAATATGAATTGAAGATAGCCTTTTGACAGCGCATTAGCTCTCTGTGCCATTGGTGTAGTTGCTGGGCTGGACACATCGGTAGAATGGACAAGAGAAACACCACGGCTGCTGCCATGTGTCAGCAACACAGAATGATATCTGACCTCAGCAACACAGAATAATATCTGACCTCAGCAACACAGAATGATATCTGACCTCAGCAACACAGAATGATATCTGACCTCAGCAACACAGAATGATATCTGACCTCAGCAACACAGAATGATATCTGACCTCAGCAACACAGAATCATATCTGACCTCAGCAACACAGAATGATATCTGACATCAGCAACACAGAATCATATCTGACCTCAGCAACACAGAATAATATCTGACCTCAGCAACACAGAATCATATCTGACCTCAGCAACACAGAATCATATCTGACCTCAGCAACACAGAATCATATCTGACCTCAGCAACACAGAATAATATCTGACCTCAGCAACACAGAATAATATCTGACCTCAGCAACACAGAATCATATCTGACCTCAGCAACACAGAATAATATCTGACCTCAGCAACACAGAATCATATCTGACCTCAGCAACACAGAATCATATCTGACCTCAGCAACACAGATTAATATCTGACCTCAGCAACACAGATTAATATCTGACCTCAGCAACACAGAATGATATCTGACCTCAGCAACACAGAATCATATCTGACCTCAGCAACACAGAATGATATCTGACCTCAGCAACACAGAATCATATCTGACCTCAGCAACACAGAATCATATCTGACCTCAGCAACACAGAATGATATCTGACCTCAGCAACACAGAATCATATCTGACCTCAGCAACACAGAATGATAACTTACCTCAGCAACACAGAATCATATCTGACCTCAGCAACACAGAATGATATCTGACCTCAGCAACACAGAATCATATCTGACCTCAGCAACACAGAGTCATATCTGACCTCAGCAACACAGAATGATATCTTACCTCAGCAACACAGAATCATATCTGACCTTTTCAGCAACACAGAATGGATATCTTACACTCAGAAGACAAAGAAACCAGGTCTGACCTCAGCAACACAGAATGATATCTGACCTCAGCAACACAGAATCATATCTGACCTCAGCAACACAGAATAATATCTGACCTCAGCAACACAGAATAATATCTGACCTCAGCAACACAGAATCATATCTGATCTCAGCAACACAGAGTCATATCTGACCTCAGCAACACAGAATGATATCTTACCTCAGCAACACAGAATCATATCTGACCTCAGCAACACAGAATAATATCTGACCTCAGCAACACAGAATGATATCTGACCTCAGCAACACAGAATGATATCTGACCTCAGCAACACAGAATGATATCTGACCTCAGCAACACAATGATATCTGACCTCAGCAACACAGAATGATATCTCACCTAGCAACACAGAATCATATCTGACCTCAGCAACACAGAATGATATCTGACCTCAGCAACACAGAATGATATCTGACCTCAGCAACACAATGATATCTGACCTCAGCAACACAATGATATCTGACCTCAGCAACACAGAATGATATCTGACCTCAGCAACACAGAATAATATCTGACCTCAGCAACACAAATGATATCTGACCTCAGCAACACAATAATATCTGACCTCAGCAACACAGAATCATATCTGACCTCAGCAACACAGAATAATATCTGACCTCAGCAACACAGAATAATATCTGACCTCAGCAACACAGAATGATATCTGACCTCAGCAACACAGAATGATATCTGACCTCAGCAACACAATGATATCTGACCTCAGCAACACAGAATGATATCTCACCTTAGCAACACAGAATCACATCTGACCTCAGCAACACAGAATGAATATCTCACCTAGCAACACAGAATCACATCTGACCTCAGCAACACAGAATAACATCTGACCAAATCAAGATAATGTCATCACAAGAACGTAGTCGTCAAGACACATCAGAGAGAGAGGCAGAGAGAGAGAGAGAGAAACTGGAGAGAGCAGAGAGAGAGAGAAACTAGAGAGAGCAGAGAGAGAAACTGAAGAGACCAGAGAGAGAGAAACTGGAGAGAGCAGAGAGAGAGAAACTGGAGAGAGAGAGAGAGAGAGAGAGAGAAAACTGGAGAAAGCAGAGAGAGAGAAACTGGAGAGAGAGAGAGAGAGAAACTGGAGAAGAGCAGAGAGAGAGAAACTGGAGAGAGCAGAGAGAGAGAGAAAAACTGGAGAGAGCAGAGAGAGAGAGAAACTGGAGAGAGCAGAAAGAGAGAGAAGCTGGAGAGAGCAGAGAGAGCAGAGAGAGCGAGAAAGCAGAGTATGGAAGAAACTGGAGAAATAGAGAGCAGAAAGTATTTCTTCAGAAATATCAACAATTGAAAATCTGTAATGTTCTTCTCATCTTTGTTCCAGTGATTAAATGTGAGGCTCACTTCACTGTTCCTTAAGCGTGGCTATTCCCAACACCCTCTCTTATCACTTGCACACATTCTCAGCCTACCTCCCAATCTGATCTTGATACCAATCAAGGGATATTAATCACTATGAACGAACTGTTCATGTTTTGATGTGTATTCACATAGCGATATTGATCACCAACTTTTCAGAATGACTTCGGGCTTGACATGCTGAAGGTACCTCAGAGGATGGTGCAGTCAATGTATGCTCCCCGTGACCCCGCTCTCAAGGACAACTGGCGAGGTCGGGGCAGAGAGGATCTTTGTAATGTAGAGGTCACCCAGGTAAGAGAATCAGGCAATCTGTTTGTGTTGTAGAGGGCATGACTAACATATAGATAGAAAACAAGGTACTTCATTGACCTGAAAAAAGTATTTCCTAGCTGAGGATTATGATGTAATTATCATAACAGTATGTGCAGTCTTAAAAAGTTTTAAATTAAACCTTTGAAAAGGTCTTGAAAATACTGATTAAATAAGTTGACAACTTAACTACTTTTGTAACTGGTTGAACTATTGAGTTATTGATTGACCTGTCTGGCCATTTATAACAATTGGACTACCTGATAACAGGTTCAACTATTTACCTGATCTACTTGGAAACTGAACGAACTATTTGATGATTAATTGAACTACTATGTATGCGTTTGGTAATGTAATCTTTATTGCCCAAAGGAATTCTGTTTGGTGTCAGAGCTAGACATAGATTAAGCAAAGATAACATACTGTTCATACACACAAACACACCACAGACAGTGTCACTGGTGTCACATGATACATAAACACGTATCACCACCAGACAGTGTACGGGACTGATACAGTAAACAGATAACACAAGACAAGCACAGTGTCACTGGTGCACAGATACATAAACTGATACACACAAACAGACCACAACTGGTGTACATGATACATAAACAGAGAAACAAACACACCACAGACAGGTCACTGGAGAGCAGAGAGAGAGAAGAAAACTGGAGAGAGCGAGAGAGAGAGAAACTGGAGAGTGAGAGAGAGAAACTGGAGAGAGCAGAGAGAGAGAGAAAAAAACTGGAGAGAGCAGAGAGAGAGAAACTGGAGAGAGGAGAGAGAGAGAAACTGGAGAGAGCAGAGAGAGAGAGAAAAACTGGAGAGTGCAGAGAGAGAGAAACTGGAGAGAGGAGAGAGAGAGAAACTGGAGAGAGCAGAGAGAGAGAGAAAAACTGGAGAGAGCAGAGAGAGAGAAACTGGAGAGAGGAGAGAGAGAGAAACTGGAGAGAGCAGAGAGAGAGAGAGAGAAAAACTGGAGAGAGCAGAGAGAGAGAGAAACTGGAGAGAGCAGAGAGAGAGAGAAACTGGAGAGAGCAAGAGAGAGAGAGAAACTGGAGAGAGCAGAGAGAGAGAGAAAAACTGGAGAGAGCAGAGAGAGAGAAACTGGAGAGAGGAGAGAGAGAGAAACTGGAGAGAGCAGAGAGAGAGAGAGAAAAACTGGAGAGAGCAGAGAGAAGAGAGAAACTGGAGAGAGCAGAGAGAGAGAGAGAGAGAAAAACTGGAGAGAGCAGAGAGAGAGAAACTGGAGAGAGGAGAGAGAGAGAAACTGGAGAGAGCAGAGAGAGAGAGAGAGAGAAACATTGGAGAGAGCAGAGAGAAAGAGAGAAACTGGAGAGAGCAGAGAGAGAGAGAGAAAAACTGGAGAGAGCAGAGAGAGAGAGAAACTGGAGAGAGCGAGAGAGAGAGAAACTGGAGAGAGCAGAGAGAGAGAGAGAAACTGGAGAGAGCAGAGAGAAAGAGAGAAACTGGAGAGAGCAGAGAGAGAGAGAGAGAGAAAAACTGGAGAGAGCAGAGAGAGAGAGAGAAACTGAAGAGACCAGAGAGAGAGAAACTGGAGAGAGCAGAGAGAGAGAGAGAAACTGGAGAGAGCAGAGAGAAAGAGAGAAACTGGAGAGAGCAGAGAGAGAGAGAGAAAAACTGGAGAGAGCAGAGAGAGAGAAACTGGAGAGAGGAGAGAGAGAGAAACTGGAGAGAGCAGAGAGAGAGAGAGAGAGAGAGAAACTGGAGAGAGCAGAGAGAGAGAGAGAGAAACTGGAGAGAGCAGAGAGAGAGAGAAACTGGAGAGAGGAGAGAGAGAAACTGGAGAGAGAGAGAGAGAGAAACTGGAGAGAGCAGAGAGAAAGAGAGAAACTGGAGAGAGCAGAGAGAGAGAGAGAGAAGCTGGAGAGAGCAGAGAGAGCGAGAAAGCAGAGTATGGAAGAAACTGGAGAAATAGAGAGCAGAAAGTATTTCTTCAGAAATATCAACAATTGAAAATCTGTAATGTTCTTCGCATCTTTGTTCCAGCGATTAGATGTGAGGCTCACTTCACTGTTCCTTAAGCGTGGCTATTCCCAACACCCTCTCTTATCACTTGCACACATTCTCAGCCTACCTCCCAATCTGATCTTGATACTAATCAAGGGATATTAATCACTATGATCGAACTGTTGATGTTTTGATGTGTATTCACATAGCGATATTGATCACCAACTTTTCAGAATGACTTCGGGCTTGACGTGCTGAAGGTACCTCAGAGGATGGTGCAGTCAATGTATGCTCCCCGTGACCCCGCTCTCAAAGACAACTGGCGAGGTCGGGGCAGAGAGGATCTTTGTAATGTGGAGGTCACCCAGGTAAGAGAATCAGGCAATCTGTTTGTGTTGTAGAGGGCATGACTAACAACTAGATAGAAAACAAGGTACTTCAGTTCTTAGCTTGGTCATTTTTTATTCCCTGTTGCCATAGTTCATTGACCTGAAAAAAGTATTTCCTAGCTGAGGATTATGATGTAATTATCATAACAGTACGTGCAGTCTTAAAAAGTTTTTAATTAAACCTTTGAAAAGGTCTTGAAAATACTGATTAAATAAGTTGACAACTTAACTACTTTTGTAACTGGTTGAACTATTGAGTTATTGATTGACCTGTCTGGCCATTTATAACAATTGGACTACCTGATAACAGGTTCAACTATTTACCTGATCTATTTGGAAACTGAACGAACTAATTGATGATTAATTGAACTACTATGTATGCGTTTGGTAATGTAATCTTTATTGCCCAAAGGAATTCTGTTTGGTGTCAGAGCTAGACATAGATTAAGCAAAGATAACATACTGTTCATACACACAAACACACCACAGACAGTGTCACTGGTGTCACATGATACATAAACAGTATCAATTAAACACACATTGACAGTGTCACTGGTGTCACATGATACATAAAGCGTATACACAAAATATACATGTTATGGTGTCACATGTTGACATGAAACATATAACACATAACTTTATCACCAAGTGACTGGTGTCACATGATACATAAACACGTATACACACAAACACACCACAGACAGTGTCACTGGTGTCACATGATACATAAACATGTATACACACAAACACACCACAGACACTGTCACTGGTGTCACATGATACATAAACACGTATACACACAAACACACCACAGACAGCTGTCACTGGTGTCACATGATACATAAACATGTATACACACAAACACACCACAGACACTGTCACTGGTGTCACATGATACATAAACACGTATACACACAAACACACCACAGACAGTGTCACTGGTGTCACATGATACATAAACATGTATACACACAAACACCACAGACAGCGTCACTGGTGTCACATGATACATAAACACGTATACACACAAACACACAACAGACACTGTCACTGGTGTCACATGATACATAAACACGTATACACAGAAACACACCACAGACAGTGTCACTGGTGTCACATGATACATAAACATGTATACACACAAACACCACAGACAGCGTCACTGGTGTCACATGATACATAAACACGTATACACACAAACACACCACAGACACTGTCACTGGTGTCACATGATACATAAACACGTATACACACAAACACACCACAGAGAGTGTCACTGGTGTCACATGATACATAAACATGTATACACACAAACACACCACAGACAGTGTCACTGGTGTCACATGATACATAAACATGTATACACACAAACACACCACAGACAGTGTCACTGGTGTCACATGATACATAAACATGTATACACACAAACACACCACAGACAGTGTCACTGGTGTCACATGATACATAAACATGTATACACACAAACACACCACAGACAGTGTCACTGGTGTCACATGATACATAAACATGTATACACACAAACACACCACAGACAGTGTCACTGGTGTCACATGATACATAAACATGTATACACACAAACATACCACAGTGTCACTGGTGTCACATGATACATAAACATGTATACACACAAACACACCACAGAGAGTGTCACTTGTGTCACATGATACATAAACATGTATACACACAAACACACCACAGACAGTGTCACTGGTGTCACATGATACATAAACATGTATACACACAAACACACCACAGACAGTGTCACTGGTGTCACATGATACATAAACATGTATACACACAAACACACCACAGAGAGTGTCACTGGTGTCACATGATACATAAACATGTATATACACAAACACACCACAGACAGTGTCACTGGTGTCACATGATACATAAACACGTATACACACAAACATACCACAGTGTCACTGGTGTCACATGATACATAAACACGTATACACACAAACACACCACAGACAGTGTCACTGGTGTCACATGATACATAAACACGTATACACACAAACATACCACAGTGTCACTGGTGGCACAGGATACATAAACACGTAACACAATAACACACCGTATACATGTCACTGGTGTACATGATAATAAACATGTATACACACAAACCACCACAGACAGTGTCACTGGTGTCACATGATACAAAACATGTTACACAAATCATACATGTTCACTTGTGTTTCATATACATAAACACGTATACACACAAACACACCACAGACAGTGTCACTGGTGTCACATGATACATAAACATGTATACACAAAAACACACCACAGAGAGTGTCACTGGTGTCACATGATACATAAACATGTATACACACAAACACACCACAGACAGTGTCACTGGTGTCACATGATACATAAACATGTATACACACAAACACACCACAGACAGCGTCACTGGTGTCACATGATACATAAACATGTATACACACAAACACACCACAGAGAGTGTCACTGGTGTCACATGATACATAAACATGTATACACACAAACACACCACAGACAGTGTCACTGGTGTCACATGATACATAAACACGTATACACACAAACACACCACAGACAGTGTCACTAGTGTCACATGATACATAAACACGTATACACACAAACACACCACAGACAGTGTCACTGGTGTCACATGATACATAAACACGTATACACACAAACACACCACAGACAGCGTCACTGGTGTCACATGATACATAAACACGTATACACACAAACACACCACAGACAGCGTCACTGGTGTCACATGATACATAAACACGTATACACACAAACACCACAGACAGTGTCACTGGTGTCACATGATACATAAACACGTATACACACAAACACACCACAGACAGTGTCACTGGTGTCACATGATACATAAACACGTATACACACAAACACACCACAGACAGTGTCACTGGTGTCACATAAGTCTCAAGATGGCAGTGCTTTGAATCTAAGATAGCATGTTTTTGATACCATTAAACTACAACTAATTATTTATTAACAATCTTTGTGCACAGTTACTAGGCACAACCAATATAGTATACATATGTAAGTTAATACTGTGAACCTCTCACTGACTGGAGTATCCCTTTAAAGCTCATTCATTGTATTATGTATGTTTTTTAAATGGTGATGGAGATCTTCCAGTTTCCTTTCCAGTTGTTAGGACTAGTTTCTCCAAACTATCTTTCTCCTACTTAGCCATTCCTAACAACAAAACTAGGATGCCAATACTTGAAACACTTTCTATTATGGCTGGGTAAAGGTCAGCATACCAGATTCTTCTTCTTCCATATACTGGACTGAGCCCTTTCAGGGCTTAAAAGTCCAATTGAAGCTTGTGCGCTTGGGGGGTGTATGCTCTCTTAAATATAAAAAATTAAAACATTAATAAAGTTATTCTATGGACCTCGGGTGATTTAAAAAAAAAATATTATTATGTACATAGCCATAGTCTTATGAACTTATGATTACATTTACAACAAAAGTAAAAGGTTACATTGACAACAAAAGTTAAATGTAAACTGTAAGATGCCATTCTGTCGATGAGGTGACTGCGGGTGAAGAGCAGGGAGACAGTGAGGGTGTGGAGGAAGAGGTGCACTACAACTACAATGCCCTGAAGAATGCTGTCAGTCGCAACATGGCCCTGTGGAAGTCACACGATGGTCCCAAGGACCGTGAAGTCTTTGTTCACCCTGTGCAATCAAAATTCTCCCAAATCAACTACAGCGATGAGGACAGCGAAGCATCAGACAGTGAGAGTGGTTCAGGTAAAAATTGTTATAAGACAATAATAATGTTGATAACAAGAATGCGGTACACTGTAGTATAATATTAGCTCATTGGCATAATTTACTCATTTCAAAGGCAAAACTGTACATGGTATAAGTGGGATAGAACCCTGAGGACTGTGTATCCCTTGTGGTTCAGAGATCATGTTAATGTTAGTTCCACCCCAGTTTGGTACTTAAAACACCCTGATAGTGACCAGCTCCAGCATAGAAAGGTTGGTTTGGTGATAATGGCTGACTAAATTGTATGTCGCATACAAGCATGACATTCTAATCACAATAATACAGACGTCTAGCCATTAATATAACTTTGCTGAATGCGGTAATTAACTAGAATAATGTCACGCTTATGGCATTAGATATTTATGGACAATGCCCTTTGGATGAGATGATTTACCCATATCTTTATTGGTGATGCAAAACATGATAGTTATTTTTAGCTTACATTTTTTGATATGCGTTGCTTTAATGGAGGGTATTTCTCCCAGCAGGCAGAATTTAGTGGTGATCAATGCACCAGGTGGCACCACTGTAAACAGGTGTCTTCACTCCATTGTCACATCATTGAAAGTTTGAAACATGAATAGTTTGAGTTACACCAAACTGCCGCAAATTCAAACTCCTTTTTGTTCAAGAAGATTAAGATTAGCTTGTGAGCAGACTGAATGTGATCATTTGGTTATTTTTAATGAGCGGCATCCTTTAGTATCCTGCCTGAACCTGCATTTTTTATTTCAGCAGCTACAGCCAGCCCACGTGAGGAAGAAGAGGGGGAGGAGAACGAGGAGAACTGGGATTTGGAGTTGGAACCAGTGCCACAGATCTGTTCTTATGGTTAGACAGTTTCTTTATAATTTCTCATCTTGAGACGTAAGTGATTGTTGATACCATTATGTGTTAGGTTATATATAAATATTATTTGAATTTTTAAATAACATGTAAATCCATGTTACCAAGGGTCAAACCTAAGTATACCGACTTTGATCTGCATAAAAATTACTTTGATCTGCCTAATATGGTGAACCATAGCATAAACGGACAATGTATGCTGCTATTAGGTGTATGATCTGTGTATATAATTCACCACGCAGTGTACATTAATTCACATGTCAAATGGCAAACTAATTTTAAAACATATTTAACATAATCAATGAACATGATATTAAATATAGTAATCAGTTTTAGTTTCCATAGATGTGGAAACGCAATGTGTTTTTGAGTTTTTTTGGCGAAAGGTGACTATAATTTCAGGTTTACTTGTAAAAGTGAGTTGGTTCTAAATTGTTGGTGCAGCTACAGAGAAAGCACATTTACTAAGATTAAACTTACTTTCAGGAACTTGTCCCAGGCACTAGACAAGTTGGAATTTCAAGAACCAGAATCATTGTTGCTGGAACCAGAGCATTTTCAGAAATAACGTCGTTAATTTTCGTGCTGTTTTAGTTGCGCCTGCCCCCTGTATGTCAACCGACACACTACCGACCACATGCATGCCCGAGCAGGACGTCTTTGTGCCAAGTGAACAACATGTGACGTCAATGCAGCGTCAGCCAGTGCCCTGCTGTGTCACTGATGGACAGTTTGATGACGCAGACGATGATGATGACATGGACAGCAATCGTTGAAACACCAAGATTTGTGAAAAACTGTGATAAGGGTCATAGTACATACCCCCGGTGCTTTGCATTTATTTTTTACTGTCTACAGATGAAAAATAATGCCCATTTATAAAATTCATTCATCTACCTCAGTTTCACCAATGTTAAAATGTTATATTGAGGAATCTCATTAATTTAGATCTTGATAATCTGAACCTTGCATATATGCCATTAAATCCAGTTGTAGTTCAGGGACCAAAGTTTGTATTAATGAAATGTTTATATATAAGTATTAAATCTCGTAATCCATTTATGGAAACTATAAGCTATAAGTTTGTGCCTAAAACAAAATGTGTCTTGTTTGTAATTTGTCCATGTTACCATTTAGTGAAAAGTGTATTAATACTATTGATATTACACAAGCTGTGTGGAGTGTGTTTAACTTACCCTTTGTGCTATGATCACTGAGCTCCAAAATATGTTTGGCCGCCAAATAATGTAATTAGGCTCGATAGTTCTTTTGATGAAGTAGTACACTGAATTGTTTGGAATTATATTTTAATTTCTTGTTTTTACCTATAATTCTTGAAATGAGAACAAAACAAATATATTGCATTTAGTAGAATATACGTTTATTGTTTAGCTAAAATACAACTAGTCGGGGTTTTGTATAATAATATTTAGTATAATAATATTGATTTCTAAATTCGAATTGTTATGTTACACATCTTAATCATTATTGCTTTAACGTGTGTTTCCTCTTATACATTTTGACTAAATGTGAAATTGACATCATCAGTGAAAACATTATACCTGGTATATCTTGCCTTTTAATTAAGATGAAGGTTTATTAGTTGGAATGGTTACATGTATTGGGTGGTCTTTAAATGCTGTAAAGCAGTATAAGTATATGTCACAAAAGTGTCATATTTTAATTGATCACTAAATTGGGTTTTCAAATAATATTTGTTAAGCAGTCATGATGGTAATTTTTGTGACTATTATTTCGAGCTAACAGTGATGTTATTAATCAATTAACTGTGACAACATCCTATAAGTTACCCATTTGGTTATGCATTGAGAATGGTTGTACTATCAATGAAAATGATCACGTTTTGTTCATTACTGCCACCCAGTGATTCATGCAAATAATTACTATATCTTAAAAATCCTGGCTTCTTGTGCCATTATATGTTAGATCCTGATAGTAATATTTGCTTTGCATCATATATTATGTGTGCTTTGTGTTGCTGTCTGGTGTTATTACATGAATATATAGATATTATGTTTTGTGATTGACATTGTAGAATACACAGTAAGCTTGGTCTCAATATAATTGTGTTGAAGTATCCCTGAGAGATTTTAAGTTTATGTCTGCGTGGAAATATAGGTCTAGCTATTCAATTCAAGTCAATTTATTTCAAAAATAAAAGCATGCAATACAAATAATAATAAGTCGCTGAAGAAAAGAAAAGTTGTTTCAATCATGGCAATGCTATAATGGATACATACAGAAAATTAAAAATTACTACACAAGAACAATATCACAATAATCAAAATGTATGTAAAAGAAATATAATGTGACAAATCTTAATGTATGTGTGTGTGGTGATATTTAATATCGTGCAAATAACTGCATAAAATTGCATTTATCATAGTGAAAATGTGAAATACATATCCTAAACTAGTTATCATTCCTTGTTGTCTTCATTGCATTAAGCAGTTGCTTTCGGCAAGCCTGTGCTGTTATATGTACATAAATAAACCAGTGTTGGCTTCTTTGGTCATTTGTGTGTTTATGATATCATTTTTAGTAATCTGTATCAAGAATTATGATGTTAACTTACAAATATGACTGGTGTCTGCATACAAGGTGGTCAGTGTACTTTGGCACAAGAACAAGTGTTTTGGCGGCAGATAATTAACACATCCCAATGACCATTGGTTTTGTGTGCCCATGATAGTTTTTGAGTCGAAGGTCAGAAGGATTTATGGCATAATTCTGCTGTTACCTCCCATATCTTGAAAACCATTCAGGAGCTGGTTTTTTTCCAATTTCAAAATCTCATTCATCATTTTCTATCTGAGGATTAATATAAAAAGCTTACGGTGTATAGATGTCCCCATTAGAACGTTGATGGAATTTAAATAGTTTTTACAAGAGCAAATCAAGAAGCAATTAATATAGCAACATTTGCACAAAAGGGTGGTAATATGTTTTGTAGCTTGTGCTGAGCAATTATTGACCAAACCCAAAATAGAATACTGTTGGTGGTTTTTTTTACCACGGATCTCATGGCTTGCACTATTAAGGTGGGTAACTCATGCATGAATGTTGCTGTCGAATAAGCGTTTGTTATCCTGAAAAATATCTGTCCCCCAGCAAATGTTTGCCTTTGAGGTAATGATTGCATTCGCAAACAGTTTTGGGGAAACTTCACCGCACCGCCTCACGAGCAGCGTTGCTGGAGGGAAAATCGATCGGGTTTAATTCCCTTATTTAAACGTGAAGGTCTTTCATCATTGCTTTTATATTACTTAGTTAAAATGCAGATGTATGAATTGAGAGTGTCAGTGACTATATTATTATATGCGTGTATCGGCAATGTAAAATTTAAGTCGGACGCTTCGGCTTTTTTTCTGTTTCTGTTATATTTTTTTACCCCTTCGACTTTTGACTCGTCTGTTTGTTTTGAGTTTCGTTCCACCAAATGAAATGACCAATACGGGCCCAGGTCATGCGTTGCATTGACGATTAGTATTGTTATATCGTCTTGAAACGCACGATCTGGCTGAATACTCGGTAATCTTGGTCATCCGCCAGTGGATAGGATCCTCTTGTGTGCCAGGACTGCTCACACGAGGGGCGCTGCTGGTTATCTGGCTTGGCTTCATTCAATGATTCTCCGGGTCAGACTATTGTCCATACCCCAGGGCTAGGCCTAGCTGGTCACACTGTCTGAAGATAAACCAAGCCATTTGTAGAGCAGTGATGTCATTGCACTGCAAATTAGGAAAACAGTTGCTAGTATTTGCAGAGCAGGTAGAAAAGGGTGTTTATTGGATAATTAGAACTCGGTGCATAGGTTTTATTAGCTGCCTGCTAAATACAGTTGGCGTGTGTTCATAGAAGTATTTCTAAATCCATTCTAAATATTATAACAATGTCGAGCAAGAGGTGTAGATGGTGTAGAGGTTAGCAATTTCGCCTGTCACGCTGGTGGCCCAGGTTCAATCCCTCGTCACAGCAGGCATGGAATATTTATACATATATTTTGCAATTGCTACATACATATTTTATATAAATATATACTTCTATTTCTTGACTACATTGGTAAATAATATAAATTACAACAATGCCACCTTTGATTTAGTTTCTCTAGTTCAGTTCCGTACAACAATTATTTAGCTATTCATATGTTTTACTTATACTTTTATTATATTTATTTCTTATAATTTTTAACTACTATATTCGACACTACGGAACAGAGATTTACTTTATATTTTAGTATCTAAGTAAAGTTTATTATTATAACAACAAGAATAGCAACTAGTAAATGCTCTTTCTTACCTGCTCTGTGAATACTGCAAGTCTTTCCCTAATTTGTAGAGCAGTGACGTTATTATTCACACATGTCATAGATATATAATATGTCTTTATGAAACTATACAACAACACGCATTGCATCTAGTCAAAGGATCTTTCCTATCAGCTCTGCAAATACTGCAACTGTTTCCTTAATTCGCAGAGCAGTGATGTCACTGCTCTGTGAATTAGGGAAATTTGCAGAGCAGCTCGCTAAACGCTTGAAAATAGATAGAATATCAGAATTTATGTAGAAAAGTATTCACACATGTAATAGATACGTAATATGTATTTATGAAACTATAAGAACATGCATAGCAACTAGTTAAAGGTTCTTTCCTACCTGCTCTGCAAATTCACAGAGCAGTGACATTTAAAAAATATAATTAAACAAATTAATTAATACATCTATGGAATCCATTATATACACAAAATAGCATTGATACTTTTGAAGAAAAAAAAACCCCGTCCAGCCAGATTCACATTAAACAATCACCACTACGGAACAAATGTAACAGGACTACTAAAACAAACATGGCCTGGACACATTTGAAAGACGACAATGACAACACCAACTCACATTTGTTTTATAACAACACTCTACTGCATCACCTCATAATCCCACCATGCTCCGTACATGAAATAAATCCCAATAAATACATACAAAAACGAATATATCCATGTATCGATGCCTACACATACTCCTACCCGTTTTGAAACTTGAAATTTTGCGTATCGTTATCATCAGCACTGTGTCCTTTCCACAGAATTTCCTGTTAATGTCACTGCAAAAGTATTTTAATAAAACGTTGAAACAATATTGGATAACTAGTATATTTGCTAAAATTTAGTTGATTTAAAGTAGAAATGTAAAATACTTATGTTGATCGAAACCATTACATTTATTATATAACACACTCTTAAATTGACTTAATACTGTGGATTATTTGGTAACAAACAAGTCTTTCTTATTCAGAGTTCCACTGATGGCAGACGAAGCACCGGTGTATGTACGGAATGGTGTTTCTTTAAACACCCACATGTCGGACGATGACTACATGAAAGCTGAACTCGAGGCCGAGAATGAATTGCTAATGTTACAAGGCTTTGACGATAATGATGATGATTTATCCATGCCAATTATGAATATTAAAACTGAACCAGATGTCAAAACTGAACCAGGTATGTCAAATTCATGGCATGTTGTAACCTATTCTAATTTCCCTTTTTGGGATTAATAAAGTACATCTTATCTTATTGTTGTCTAGTCTAGAATGTAATACTGGCACCGTTACACAGTTTGTGTCTTCTGTGGTGTCATCTATACATTTGTTTATCCATGTTCTAGGTGCTTTTACATTTGTGTGTTCTATGTTGTGTATTCAGCAATATAAAATGTAAAAAAGTATAATTGCATTAAATTATATAAAACACACACACAACCTTGCAGTAATTTATATAATTTTGCAATATATGATTTGTATACATTTGAACTTGTCCAGGTAATACATTAAACATAGAGTACATAATTACTACTAAATGTTTTGTTACATCAAAAGTAATTTTTTTATTGTATGTTTTTGGATATTTGAGAATTCAATTACTGACATGTTTTTGTGTGTTTTTAGGGAATAAACTGGTCAGCAATAATAAACCTAGAGAGCGGGTTGTCAAGGCTGGCGTTGACCTGTCATCAGCAGCAAAGACAAACAACAAAGGTTGGTAAATGTTTAATGGCGATGATGAAAAACATAACATACACCCTCGTGACCAGCATTAATGGCAAGCTAAGACCTGTGTCTAGAGATTAATAGTGGTAGAACAAAAATTATGAAACTACTGTTTCTTGTTCGTGAAGAGTATGTGACCTTGGCTGTTACAGATCAGGGCGAGATCAAGAAAGTACAGTTTACTGATGTGAAGATAGTGAATCACCGTGAAATGCTTAGAGGTAAGTTTCCTTGGACAAGGTCTGTGTACTTGGGGTCGTGTTGGAGTTGTTACAACATGCCTAAGGGTGGACTTTTTAAAAACAAAAACAAATTAATTCTTGAGTGAATATTACACTAGAGCCATCTGTGCTTTCAGACCTGACGAATGAGAAGTCAATGAAGACAGTGTTTGCGTACCCCATTCGCCCCCAACACATGAGTCACCCCATTATGGTGGACATCTGCAAACTGTGCAGTTCTTTCACGGTGAACTTCAACACAAGCAAAGTCGATGACCCCGAACAGATAGTCGGGTGGGTATTTCCAACATTACAATGGTACAGTAACCGCAGTAGTCGGATAGCTTTGGAGTACTGCTCAGACTACAGAGTGTTTGCAGGTGCCTAGTCTTGACTCCATCATCTCACTAGGTTGTAGAATCTCAGGTGTAAGAGAAGCAAGATCTAGCATGCTCAGTCAGTCCCCTGTGTATTTGTAATGTTCAAATTATTGTTAAACCAAAATATCTAAATAATAATACTATTTATAAAGCGGCGTATATCCAGAATATAATTCCGCTGAAAGGCGCATAAAATATAACATTGGTAAAACATGAATATATAAAATGTACATAATAAATTAAGCTTGACTAGTAAACAAAATGTATAATTATAATAATAAATAAATAAATAGAGCTTCTAAAGATCATTATGTATAACATAAACTTGTCAGAAATAAATGAATATATAAAATATACTAATAAATTAATAATGAAATAGATTTATAATTACTACTAAAGTAAGACATGAACATTATTTTAGAAACTATAATTATGATAAATTCAGTATTATTATGTGCCTTTATAAAAAATAAAATGAGAAAGTTCAAGTAAGGCACATGATGTCTGTGTAAGGCACAGACATCATTTCACAGACAGCATTATACAAAATTGTCAGCTTTATACAAGATTGACAGCTTTTGTACAAGATTGACAGCATTATATGTGTAGCATTTATAGGTTGCCCATTTCTAGCTATTGCAAACAAATCAGGAACCTGAGTTTATAGGTTGCCCTTTTCAAGCTATTGCAAACAAATATACAGAAGTATCGTAATCAAATGTGGCTTTCAAAATTGGTGCGGTGGCATGAGCAAGATCAGATCTTCAGCTAAAATAGACTGCGCGATGCCATATGTTGAAAAATAATTTCAGTTTCAAATAATCGATTCCTGATCAGATTAAAAAACTAACCTGTGCTCAGTAACAGGCGGTTTAGTAAATGTCTTGAAATAATTTTGACTGATACAGTGCAGCTTTCCTAAGAAGAATCATTTCAATTCACATTGCACAAACCTGTTGGTTGTTGTGTAGATCTGTGATGATGTATCCCCAGACTTGTGTAGGTTAACTGAAGTGTGTTACTGTGGTACGTTGCAGTCTTCTGGTGATGATACTTCAACATCATGATGGGATGAAATTTGTTCTTGAGAACATGATCAACATTGACAAGAATTTGTTCTTTGGAGAAAAAAGGAGCAAAGGTATGTAATTCGTTCGTTCGGTCGTTCGATCGTTGGTCGTTCGGTCATCCTCCGCCCTCTTCATAGCCTAATTGGTCACAACGCCACAGTTAGTCTCACTCAATGCTACTGAGATCTCCATCCCAGTTGCTTCCCTCTCTTCATCCCAGTTGCTTCCCTCTCTCCATCCCAGTTGCTTCCCTCTCTTCATCCAGTTGCTTCCCTCTCTTCATCCCAGTTGCTTCCCTCTCTCCATCCCAGTTGCTTCCCTCTCTTCATCCCAGTTGCTTCCCTCTCTTATCCCAGTTGCTTCCCTCTCTTCATCCCAGTTGCTTCCCTCTCTTCATCCCAGTTGCTTCCCTCTCTCATCCCAGTTGCTTCCCTCTCTTCATCCCAGTTGCTTCCTCTTCATCCCAGTGCTCCCCCTTTCCCAGTCGCTTCCCTCTCTTCATCCCAGTTGCTTCCCTCTCTTCATCCCAGTTGCTTCCCTCTCTTCATCCCAGTTGCTTCCCTCTCTCCATCCCAGTTGCTTCCCTCTCTTCATCCCAGTTGCTTCCCTCTCTTCATCCCAGTTGCTTCCCTCTCTTCATCCCAGTCGCTTCCCTCTCTTCATCCCAGTTGCTTCCCTCTCTTCATCCCAGTTGCTTCCCTCTCTTTCAGAAGTCACCTGCTTTTTCTATGGTCATATGGTTGCATCATAACAACCACGTATTATTTCTTCATTCAGTTGACTACTACATGGATTATCATACCAAGTATGGCCTGCAGGTGGACAAGAAACCAGGTAAGTGATTGCAGCCTCTGCCAACACCGGTCAAATATGACACTGACACTGCCGTGAGTGGTCAGTCAAGATGACAGAGAGACAGTTTTATGCTTCAGTTCCCGAACAATTCCATGAGACATTTTCAGACACCTTTAAATGCATATTCATCCATCAGTATCCAAACGCTTGAACTGTTCTAATGGCATGTCAGATCTTTGGGAAGTTCTTCATGTCACCAAGCACTCTTTAAATGACATGTCAGGCCCTTGACATGTAGAGTGACATGTCTCACCTGATGGTCGTTAAATTTATCTGTCATACATCAATATTTTGGGTCAGTCATGGACAGATTCCCCACATACTTGTAGCAAAAAAGTGACTAATCGGTCTGTGTGTTAACACATAATATCATTAATGTGGACCCAGTCTAGGGTTCGCAATTTTGTATATTTATATAACCAAATCTGAGTAGATGTTGTAATACAATTTGTAGTCTCACACAACATGTAGCATGACTCCTAAAGCTTATCATGCTTTGCATCGTGAGAAAATTTCACGATTTATCAATGCATCAATGATATGTTCCACTCATGCTTTTAACCTCATCAAAGATATAGCAACCAACTAGAAGATGTACTGCCACACACCAAACCTTTGTGCAAAATTACTTGTGCTAAATATATCAAACAAATACTGTATGAATTGTTTTCATTGATGGTTAAATTAACTCGGCATTTATTGATACAGAAATACATTTCTAAGAACCCAAACCTGGCATGAACCACCAAGTTGGCCAGGGACTTGGATTTCTCACCAGTCCTTCACATGGTCTTGGTCATGCGATATATCCAAAATGACATAAGTCCGCAAGATTTTATACATGAAATAATGTCCTGTGTGTACTTGGATTGTTTTTTAAATATGCCGTCCAAAACTGTGATTTGTTTAACTTACTTGTTCACATGTGCCCAAGTCATAATGGTGCAAAGTAAGCTTGTTTTTATGCATCCATGTTCTCAGCTTTCTGGAGGAAGGTTGGATTAAGGTGGGAAAGAATTTTTATTAAAATTACTGTCAATGTTTGAATTTTGAATTTTTCAAATTGTGGATTCTAAAAAGATGCATTATTCTAACAACAAGCTGCTAGAAAAGGTTGACATTTGTAAATTTTTGGGATTAAATTACAAACATCTTCATGTTTAAAAAATTCTGGAAAAATGAAATACAGCAACTATTTGTCAGAAAAATTATTTTATAACCTCAAGATCGCTAACTGTTTGGAAGAGACTAGATTCCATCAAACTACAACAAAACTGCAAATCTTTGTTACACCAATATTGCGTGAAACTAAGATATTGTGCGAAACTTTCTTGGTGAAACATTTGGTAAAGTAACATAAATTTGGATGTGTTATCAACTCCACAGCAAAATGCAGATATAACAAGCCTCTCTATAAAGTCTTGCACAAGTCTCCGCGAGACAATGCAAAACGCAAAATAGAAATGTATGTCCCACCATAAAGGTGTGTGAACATTTTATCACTTTTCAGACTCACACCCCATCAGTCGGACAATGTCTGAAGAAAAAGTAACTCGGCTCACTTATTCAGGGTTAAAATGTCCCGCAAATGAAATCAACAGTATCGTAAATAATGCGTTGTGATCCTGATCACATACGCGGCCTGCTCAATTAACGTTGTCACGAGTGATCGTGAATTAATGAACCGTTCATCGAGGGTGAGAACCCCCTCACCCTACTGACTGAACAAAGCCACTACTTCTTTCAGAGTACAACGCCAGCGGTTACTTATATGTTGCCAATGTGCCTAGCACAGCGACAGAAGAGGAACTTGCAGCTCTATTTCCAGAAGCGAAAATTGTCATCCTTGCTCGAGACACCAACGGTCAACCTAAAGGGTAATGTCCACATCTGCTGCTGCCCAGTGAACGGTGGCTTTGTTACTATGGTTACCAAACGTGACATCAGACAACAACTTGACCATGAAGCATGGTTGGTGTTGTTGACAATAATGAAGCATTTCCCACCTCTGGCTGTTTAGGTGGCAACTTCGAAAGATACTCTTAAAAACTTGAAAACACAAGAATTCTGTTAAATGGCTGAAACTTGCAGGATACAGTATACAAAACTACACTTTCCGCTGTCACGCGGTTAACTTGGGGATAACATGGAACCAAAGGCCAAATTTTAATCAACTCAAACCAACGATTTCTGAATAACATATTTACTAAAAGAGATTAACATAATAATATTAGAATTGCCAGTCAAAGTTGGCAGGAATCCAACTAGCTTCACTCATATTTGAGAATCCATAGACAAATTTGTGAGTCCAGACTTTTCACTAAAAATAATCGAGCTGATACAGGCGAGTGAATAAACTCATGTATTTGGATCAATCGGAAGTGAGTGATTCAATTTGGCCCATAATCCATGGCAGTGCCCTTGTTCAGTTGGAGAACAGGGCCAATATGCCATGCTTACAATTTTTTTTAAAATACATGCAACTATAGTCATGTAGCCCCAGAGCCAATTCAAGATGGCAGCATGTCTTTTGAATGTTATCAATGTTAGGAGCTAAAAAGTGCTGCCACCTCATGGAGCCTGGGTAACTGAGGCTATTCCTGCCGTAATTCCTGCATCATAAACAACTGCAAATTTGTGTCTGTTTATTTTTTGTGAATAAAAATTTAATATTGAGTACTTTTAATATTATAGTGTTATCTTACAAAAGTACATCCTTATTATTTTGTTTTAATTTCATAGTCGGCCTGAAACACAATCAGTGTGTCTACCCAATTCTAGTGTAAGGCCACCCTAATGGCAACATTGGTAGAACATTAATCTCCCAGTCTAAAGGTTAAGGGCTAAAAGGTGATGCCACCTCACGGAGCCTGGGTAATCAAGGCTACATATACATTCTCTAGTGGACTGCTGATATCAAGCAGGTTAACACTGGAATAGGTGGAGATTTGAGAGGATATAAAACGAGTCTTAGTCTCACAGACTTCATGAAAATCAAAGCCTCATACATGTGATAATAATTAAATATAAACTAAAAAAAAATCCAAATACAGTATAATTTAATTTCAATCAGTGGACTCCATGCCAACAACTCCCAGATGTAAATGGCTCACAATTGATAATTATCATTTTTCACAAAATCCGTAGTGAGGTAAATAAAAAACACAATTTCATGTGAATAAAGCAAATTTCCTAAATACTATATTATGCCATGTAGAAAGCCGTTGTTGGTCATTATTGGAATAACAGTTGATCGTATCTGCATGCTATAGTGCTTTAATAAACCCATAACAGCGTTTACTTTACTGTATGTCATGAAGATATTTTGCATAAATTCTTTTTTTTACAAAACTTTCAGTTTGTAGACACAGCTGCCACCTGTACTTGTTAGTCCCAGTGAACTTCCTGCTAATAATTAATGACTGGCTGATTCCAATGGAACAGACAATGCTGCTTTTAAAAATACATGATGCTACAGCCAAACCAGAGTGGTAGAAACTCGTTTGAACAACAACAAGTTGAAGTAAATGTGTGGTCAAGTGTGGAAGTGCTTCATGTCACAACTAGACTGTACACTCATTGCTGACTGACACCAGTGCATAAATCATCTCCGCTGACATCTACCTTTGTCATCAACTACACAACAAATGACAAGAACAACACAGAATATCTGGTATTCTGTGCTCAAAACATCCTTGCGTGAAACAGACTTATTCCTTAGCACACAAACATACAATTGTAACTCGTGTAAGAGTTAAAATAAATGTACACAGTACATAAATCTTGACATCTTTTCTGTTGTCGTGCATAAAAGGTATGATAACAGAGCAACCAAAAAATATTGCAACCTTGATTGTATATGACACTGTCAAAGCCTTTGCGTTATGGCACAAACATATATTATCATGCAGTGTCACATGAACACTTACATTATGTCACAGCCACCACAGAGTAATAAAACACTATGTGTGAGACAATGTTTTAACCACCAAGTTGGTGTCACACAGTTTTCTAACATCCTGGCAACACAGAACACCCTGTGTGACTGTCTCAAACCATGTGTGACATTAACACTGCAAACAAGTGGAGTGATGATTGCTTGTTGTAACAACACAGTGCACAGAACTCCAGTAAATACAACCCACCAGATGACTATCTCTTGATGCAACCCAAAACCACAAATCATTGTCATAAGAATTCATGCATAACACAACATGCTGCCTAATCCTTGGCCTGTCCTGGCACCAATGTCAACAGACTGTTTCAATATTAATCAATCACAATGCACTCTGTGAAGAAGCCAATAGTTTAATGACAACATTGGCAAGTTCTTCTCAGGGGTGGGATAGTGTTCAAATAATCACCATACATTTCACAGTCGTTGCAAGTTAGTCATGAACCGGTATCATTTTCATAATCAGCGGTTTGGCCAAAGCAATTTTTGCTCCAGGAAATGGTTGATTTGCTAGTGCAACATCAGTGTCACGCCACATATATGACTAAACTCATAATAATCACCATAGGAACGTATTGAATGGCCCAGCACCGTTTATACATTTCAAGCATGTGTTGCCATGTAACATGGTTTATGAACATGCCAAAAGTCCAGCAGTTTTCAGAATCTTTTACAAAAACAGTTTATGGTCACTCAGTAATATTACATTGCGTATTTCACTCAAAAATCATTGATCATGCAAGAATCACATTAATTGATAGGAAGCACCAGTTAACAAATTACTAGAAAAAGTAGTTGAACATCTCTAGATGTATTCCTTGAATTATTGCCAGTTAAATCTGATTTGTGGAATGAACATTGTCATTATTTCTTTCATAAAACACCAGAATGCTAGTAGTTGTTATCATTAATTGATTTATTGACAGCTGTGGCCATTTACCTGGTAGGAGGGCATCAAACTACTTGAGAACCATTTTACACAGATAGAGTTTATAAAGAAAATACAAAATCCATTGTTAAATTTTACTTTTCAAAGGTAAAAAGCCCTCAAGGTATAACTGGGGATACATGGGTAATAAGTTCCTGGTTGGTTTATCCTGGTATTGACACTTTTCAATATTCAAGATCAGAGATCTTGAATACTGAAAACTGTCGATACCAGAATGCACCAACCAGACACTTAACACAGATATGAAGTAGGAGCGAAATTTAATTTAAAGGGGAAAATCAGGTTTATGAGCTCATAAGAATATTAGAGAAGGATCCGCCGAACCTTTTGTTTTATGTCGTAGCTGGTGTTGTAAGACAACTATTATTTCACACTTGAACTGCATATGTGTGCGTCCGTTTCGTCCCGTGCACATCTGAAATAACTGTTGATTGAGTAACGTGGATGTGCACTGTTTTATACAGCTATGGCTATGTGAACTATGAGACGGAGGAAGCAGCGAAGGACGCCCTCTACAACCGCCTCACGTTCCCCCTGGTGCTACGACGGCATCAGCTCGTTGTCTTCTACTTCCTCGACCCAGTCTCCCACAGACGGCAGGTCGGCATGAGGCTGCCTGGCAAGATGACCATACCACCAACAATCACTCCTAAAGGTGAACATTGCATTTGGTCCATATATATCAGGGTGCGATTTTAATGGTATTCTCGGTGCATCCAAGATTTTGCAACAAATTACCGGACTAGACGTTGCAGTGTTCCGGCCGGGTTACTGCTAGTGCCAGTCAAGCCCAGTGTTTTTATTTTAACAACTTGATTGATACAGCACGAGCAGTGTACTGCGTCTCACTGCAGAATGAGGCTATTCACAGGTAAGACCAATTTGAGTGTGACATCATTTGTGAAGCATAGATTGTATCATTCTGCAAATATGATTTTTTAAGTATTCCACTCACTGCGTTTTTAAAAGAGCTTGTTTGTGTTATATTTGTGAGACAGTGGCTAGTGATTTATATGTTATAATAACAAATTTTTATCTTTTTGCAAAGATTTGGTCTGTTTTTTGCAAAACGATTTGTTTTGCAATACAATTATGTTCAATTTCTGTTGTACTGGTATAATAATAAACAAACATTGCTGAACATTCACGTTTTTGTCTCCATTTTACATGAATTTAATGGATTACTGAATCCCGTATGTTGGCATCCATCTGGACGTTTTATCTTAAAATTGAACCATGTAATACTATGTAGTGTGTATCTAAGTACATGGAGCGCAGTGGTTGCACGATAGAACTAAACTTGTCCCATTGTGAAATTAATCCCACCTGCAAGGAGGCCAGACTAATTTTGCTGCTTGCAGATCGTGCGTTTGAGGGCGGTTTGTTTACAGCTTTACACAGTTGGTCATCGATGTCGCTGTTGTTTGCAGGCCCGGCAATGTCTGAGTCTGAGAAGGAGAGATTGAAGAAGAAGCTGATAGAAATGCGCCATGAGATCAAATCAGTTAAGGGCGTTGACGAAACACGGAGACAACAGCTTGGACGGGTGTGTATTGTGTATAAGACCGCTAGTCCTTAAATCAGTAAATGACCTGTGTCTTCAGAAGTCTGTATTACCTGTGTCTTCAGGAATCTGTATTACCTGTGTGTCTTCTGGAATCTTTTACCTGTGTGTCTTCAGGAGTCTATTACCTGTGTGTCTTCAGGTGTCTATTACCTGTGTGTCTTCAGGTGTCTATTACCTGTGTGTCTTAAGGAGTCTATTACCTGTGTGTCTTCTGGAGTCTATTACCTGTGTGTCTTCAGGTGTCTATTACCTGTGTGTCTTCAGGTGTCTATTACCTGTGTGTCTTCAGGAGTCTATTACCTGTGTGTCTTCAGGAGTCTATTACCTGTGTGTCTTCTGGAGTCTATTACCTGTGTGTCTTCAGGTGTCTATTACCTGTGTGTCTTCAGGAGTCTATTGCCTGTGTGTCTTCAGGAGTCTATTACCTGTGTGTCTTCTGGAGTCTATTACCTGTGTGTCTTCAGGAGTCTATTACCTGTGTGTCTTCAGGAGTCTATTACCTGTGTGTCTTCAGGTGTCTATTACCTGTGTTTCTTCAGGAGTCTATTACCTGTGTGTCTTCAGGTGTCTATTACCTGTGTGTCTTCAGGTGTCTATTACCTGTGTGTCTTCAGGAGTCTATTACCTGTGTGTCTTCAGGAGTCTATTACCTGTGTGTCTTCAGGAGTCTATTACCTGTGTGTCTTCAGGTGTCTATTACCTGTGTGTCTTCAGGAGTCTATTACCTGTGTATCACCAGCCAGGAGGCTATTGCCTGTGTGTCTTCAGGAGTCTATTACCTGTGTGTCTTCAGGAGTCTATTACCTGTGTGTCTTCAGGAGATGCAAGTGATTGAGAGGAAGCTAGCAAGTGAGAAAGGCTCCCAACCACCGAAGAAGGCACAGGACAGTCCACAGCAGAAGCCACATGAACGTCCACAGAACAGATCACCGAGGAAACCAGAGGAACAGCCACCTAGGAAACCACAGGAACGACCACAGAGGAAACCACAAGAAAGTCCACAGCGGAAACCACGGGAGAGGACATCGCTGGAACATCCACGTCCATTGCTGCGTACCCCACCATCAGGGCACGGACCGTCGCTGCTGCTGCATGAACCACCCCCCATGCATGAGTCTCCTCTGCTGCAAACACCACAGCAGCTGGAGCCAACGTGGATACCGCGTGGACGAGGTGGCACAGCACGTGGACGCGGAGCGCCATTGCATGGACGAGGCGGTGCCGCCATGAAAAGGAAGGCAGAGCCACCTGGTGGTGAACGCCCTATGTCAAGTTACGCAAGCAGCTACATCGCGATGTACGGCAACGAGAAACTGAACTCGTTCGGGGACGAAGCAGAACCACCCCCCGAGCAACAGCCACGCTGGGCAGAGTCCCAGCCCCCCCAGATCCCATCACTCCTGTCCCCGGAGCAGGAATACCAAAACAGGGGGCGGCCGGGACAGCCGCATTATCCACCCAGACAGGACGACGGCTACAGGCCGTACGAGGCAGAACCAGAGACAAGTGACCCTGCCACGGATGCTGTCAGTCTACTGCTTGGTATCACGGAGGTTCTCAGGTGGGTGGGACTGTCATAGAATAATATGCTCAACAAAAGTTGTTTATTGAACAGAAATGAAAACTATAATCATAAAGGATACTATTAATATAATATAGTGGTGGAAGTGGTCTTGTGGTGTGTCCTGGTATTCACTGGTTTCAGTGTAATTTATTACGTATACATGGAGAGTAGAGTAAAATTTGACTTATTGCTCATGAGAATGTTGATGAGATGCACTCAGATGTTAAACCTTGGCACGAGCAAATAGATAACCAGCAATGTCGTTTTTTTTTCTAAAAATCTACTTTGACATGTTTTGAGTCATTATTTTAAATATAAATACTTCTACATTTGTTTGGCCAAATGCTATGTTGACTGTCCTTGAATAAATCTAACTTGCCCATATGAGCTAGTGGTGGTCTACACCAGCTTGCTCAACCATGCGTTTTAGTTGCCCTGGACAATCTGCCGTTCATGTCAGGCCCTGCAGGGGTTAACTCCAATGTGTTGTGATTGTGTTTTTCAGACAGCAGACAGGGTTGTCTCGGCCAATGCCAGCAAGACGGAGTTACAATGAATATGGTGATGAACAGTACTAATAGCAGCCACTGGTAAGTACCGACAGACATGCATAATACAATTACAACTTGTTTTGGAAGCTTATCGAAAATTAACCTAATTATGATGTGCCTTTTAAAATTTTACATGGTCACTTTTTGTGACGTTTTGATGGCTTTCAGGTGTTTTCGTCTGACTAGAGCTGTTGTGCTGTCACTGGTTCTCTTTGGCCAGTGTAGTTATTCCATCAGGAAGTTAACATAGACGATTTAGATCAGGAAGTTATCATAGGCCATCTAGAGGTGATACCAACCTCCAATCCATTCTGTGGTGACCATCTCAACAGCCACAGCACGTGACAAGTGTCACCACATGGCAGAGTTAGTCTGTAAATGATCATTGAAAGTTGTTGAAACATCACAAAAGCACTGTAGAGAATACGATCCAGTGATGATACACGTGTGTGACACAGTGCAGGGAACACAGCTGTGGTGACTTTGAATCACCATTCTCAAGGTTTCTGTTTTCCTAATAGCTGGAGATATCTTATGATTTAACCAGATTATCAAACTAACGTAGAAATTCTCGTCCATGTCGTGTCCACCCAGGGACAGGAATCTGCTGTGTTTTATGCCAGTCACATCATTCCATAATCAGATCAAAAACAAATTGTTAATAAAGATACATTTTTTTACAGGATATCATGGAAATCGTGACATCAAAGGTGTGTGTCTGCAAGCTTCTACAGTATACAAGATGACGGTGTACAATCCTTGGATTAAGTCTGCAGAAGTCTCATCAATTTCAACATGGAACTTGATAAATCAGCAGTACATTTGCCATATGTTCTTAGTTATTGTAAAGTGTTGATACATTTCTATAGGCCATTTTAATGTATGTAGCAAACCTGCATATTGATATATCAAAATAAATGTTTTTACAAGAGAATGCATACGTCTAGTCTAGGTATTTCCGAACAACTGGTTTTTATATTGCTGTTCAGTAAAGCAACAAACCTTGGCTAGTGAATGAATTGCATGGGATTGGCCAATTTATGTTACCGGTATATCCAAAATTCACATCTGAAATTTAAGACCAACTTTATAATACATTTAGTAGTAATCTGTAGCACTCAATATAAATTAAAAATATGGATCCAAACATAATTGATTGCTATATTCAAAATCTATTATATGTGAGGAAATTAATTAGATATTTAATATAAAAAAAACTGGATCAATCCATTTACTAATTATATGCAAATTCAATATATACAAGGTTTCTGTAAAAAAAAATTGCATCTTGACATAGACATACATCAACAATAACTGAAACAGCCAAATAGTTTATGAACACTTTATTGAACACTTTATTAAACAATCTTGCTAAAACATTCACTTGACACAACCTGCTATTCTGTAAGTGTTACATTAACATCTAACCAGGAACTTTATTATTATGTATTGGTCTCCGCCAGTTTTGTCTCCATGAGGAATGTGACAACAGTGGAGCCCTCTCTGTACACAGTGGCTCCTTTGCAAGTCACTTGTTCCGTCACCTTCTTGGGCCTGCAATCAAATAATTCTAAAATAAACATTAAAATAAACATGGATTTTACTACAACGATTAACCTTAGTAATTATCAAATAAATCATCACAAACACTATAATGTGAAATACAAAGAACAATTTAGAAGATATTATTTCTATAATGTCTACAACAAAACAGCGATAATATAATTCTATGGAAAATTTGCACTTTGCTCGACTTGTTCATTCTCATAAAGCTAGTACAGATTATATTATATAGCACGTAGATTTCATAAGGAATCTGTCATTACACTATCAAGGCACCTAAAGCTCAAGATGGTATAAATGAATAATGACAGTATTGCACACACCAGTAAACACTGGAAGTGACTTGATGAGAGCAGCTGCTACGAACCGTTGAAGCCTCTGGTGCTCCTGGCTCCACCGACCCTGTTGCCACCTCGCATGCCTCTGGTGCCTCGGACAAATGACTGATTCCCTCGTGGCCGTCGCGGCCTCATCTGTCTCTGTTGTGGCAGCTGGTTACTGCAACACAGCCAACAGACAAACCATTGTTACAGGTGTGTCCATAAACTCTGAAAATACTTAAAACACAGTGTGTGGAGTCATGGTTTGGTTATGACGTCATCATACGGAAAAATATACATCACCTAGTGATTAAACTTTTTGGATCTTAAAAACAACGCCATCTGTAATTAACCATAACCCTGTATCTGGCTACATAGCCTACACAACATTAAACACAATTATACAGGAGACATTATTTCTGATGATTTCTTGTATATCTGTCATGTCGGTTTTGCACATGACACAGTGAAACTGTAGATGGTTGTTTAAAATGTGCTGTAGCATTCAGTTGATAAGAAGAAAGTGACAGAGAGATATCTAATGGGCAAGCAACGAACCCCAATCCTCACCTGAGCATCTGTGTGAGTCCCAGCAGTAGGTTGACTGTCCCAGACGAAGGGGCCACTCCTGACCCTTGACCCATTCCTCCAGGCCCTTGGTCCATGCCCCCTAGTCCATGGTCCATCTCCCCAGCCCCCATTATGTTTGACTGCAACCTTCCCTGGTTTCCGCCCCCATATCCCATCTGTCCTTGCTGCAGCGTGTCATACATGCTACCCCCCTGCCCTATCCCCATGTCCTGCTCCACTTTCACTCCAAGTCGGTCGTGTACCATCCCCCTCTCATGCACCATCATCCCTCTGTCCTGTCCCATCACCCCTCTGTCCTGTCCCATCAACCCTCTCTCTTGTCCCATCACCCCTCTCTCTTGTCCCATCATCCCTCTGTCTGGCATCATCCCCCTGTCTTGTGCCATCCCTCCTCCGTATCCCATACCACCACCTTGGTCCATCCCTCCTCCATGGACCATTCCACCTTGGTCCATTCCCCCTCCAATCCCCATCCCTTGGTCCATCCGACCTCCTTGCTCCATCCCACCTCTCATTCCCATGTCCTGCCCAATATCTCCTCTCATCCCCATTCCTCCACCCTGCTCAAATCCACCCCCGTGTTCATATCCACTTCCCTGTACCATTCCCATCCCACCTCCCATACTCATCCCTCCAACACCCTGGCCCATGCCAGATGCTCCCTGCTGGAAACCTGCAACACCATTTACATTAGCTACAATATAGGCTCAACATGTCAAGAAATATGAGAGAATATCAAGCACAAGTATATATAAACTGCACAGCTGGTCACACATGGCCGGACAGACAGCATAGATGGTCAAAGATTGCAAAGGTCATCACACATGGTTACACAGATTGCACAGGTGCTGGTCACACGACTGCAAACTGTTTGCACAGTTGGTCACATGTGGCTGCACACGGGTTGCAGTTGATCACACATAGTTCATACAGAATGCAGTGGTCACATGTGGCTGCACATAGATTACACTGCTGGTCACACATGGCTGCACTGTGTCAACTGTGTCCTACCCACCTGCGTTTGGTGACATCTGCTGGGTCATCCTCTTGGTGATGGACATATCGAGCAGACTTGGGGCTCGTGGTTCATAGGAACTCTGGCGGCTGCCATAAATTGTCTCTCCCATGTGTCGTCTCTTGTCATCCAGGCTTTCTGAGCCATAGGGGAACTGTCTTTTGTTTCCAAATTGCTGACTGCCAAAGGAAGACTGTCTCGGCATGTTGCCCCTGCATCAGTCAGTCATAAGGGGATTAAGGGGAGATCAACAATTCTATTTAATGAAAATTTCTAAGATACCGCCATGGTTACAAAAGCAGTTTCCTCAAGTAAGAAAGATGGAAGAACGAGCAATAAATATAATTTGTTTAAAAAAATTCCACAACTACCTATCAGCATCAGCAGATTATTGATCATTACTCACTGTTTCTGTGCATGAATAATCGCAAGCCACGAAACAAGATCAGTTCAACTTCAAGTGACATAATCACAAGTCTACACAGGACACTGCTGATGCCTGTGGAATCTGGCTACTACAATAAGAGTACGTACCCCGTTCGCTGTTCCTGTCGTCTCTCCAGGGCCTGTTCCCACAATCCCTGTCTCTTCTGCGTGCGCACACCAAAAGAAGACCGCTGCTGCTGTTGGTGCATCTGATTGCCCCTCATGCCTGCCCTGGGGGTGCCTTGCTCCCACTTACCAACGCGGCGCTGCGACGCAAACCCAGGTCTTCCATTCGTGCCTCTTCCCCGACCCACTGCACTTCCTCCCCTGCCACCCTGTATGCTTCCTGCCCTGCCACCCTGTATGCTGCCTCCCCTGCCACCCTGAATGCTTCCTCCCCTGCCCTGTGGATATCTCTGTGCTGACTTGGGTGGTCGTGGACCCCTCCTGGGTCTGCCATTATCTCCTGCTTGTTTCTTGTCCGCTGTCTTTGCCGCGCCTGCAGCTGGTGACTTGCTGCCACTGCCTGTTGCTGCCTTTGTGTCAGTCTTCTTACCAGCCTGTCCATTTCTCTCTGTCTCTTTCTTCACACTCCCAGTGACCGACTCCTTCTTGATCCCCTCTTCCTTGGGAGTGCCTACTGGCTTCTTCGAGGCAGTGCCAGGTTTGCCCTGTGGAGTCGTTGATTCCTTCTTTATTGGCTGTGGAGTGACTTTCATCTCTTGTTTCTGTTGACAGATTGATGTAAATGACATGATTGCAATGGCTGATTAACTTATAGTTTGAAACACATCGTGAATTTGTCTTGCCGTTTTGTTTCAATTACAGTGGTGTTATTGTAAGACAGTCTTAACTAATGCAGGCTTAATTAATTACCAGTGACTTTAACTTTCTGAAATGAGCCGCGCCTCTCTTCATTTGATATGCCCATGATACTTTCCTTACTGGTTCTTCTGACTTTAAACTCATTTGTTTCTGTAAATGTAATAAGCCCGACATTAAAGGCAAGTTCTTAAATAGTGTGGGATCCAGTCCTTAGAACTGTTCAACATGCCTTACCTCACCCACTGAGCTGTTCAATTGAAAAGCATGTTTGCCATAATGAATGCTTGAAGACTACACAGACATCCACCCACCACTGCCTGTAGCCAGCCAGGTTCTCTTTCTTACAGCTGAGTGAATGTTTAGGTCAGTTCTTAAGTTTCTGTGATCATTAAATGATTCCCATTGCTTATTCACTGAATTTAAGTATTATTTGCACACAAAAACACTGTGGATTCATAAAAATCATCAAAGTAATGAAAGTAATACACAAATTTATTAAACGGTATTGTCATTAGAGGTGAAACAAGTCTGTCAACTTATAGAAACAGGCAGACATGTTACATAAATACAGTAAAATATTGTCTCAGTTCATTTTTATTGTCTCAGTTCATTTTACACACAGAGAAGCCACAACCAAATGTGAACACACAGAAGTAATGACCAAATGTGAACACAGAGATGCAATAACTAAACATGAACACAGAAACAACGACTAACCTGTTCCTGCTCAGGTTTCTTCAGTTTATCTCCCTGTTCCTTCTCCACTACAAGACACAATACTCATCATACAGTAACCATGATATCAATAATTTGCTGAATAAAATGTGTAATCAAAGTGCCTCTTCATTTTATTATTCACATGTCTATTTGTGTGATCTTGGGTATACATTTTAGTTCTTTCTACCAGTCTATGCATTTATCAATTATAAATATTTAGTTTGTAATGCAGAACAGTTATGCGGATGGGATGCAAACTAATTACTGGAGGAATATTTATATTAATTTTATAAATGTATTCTGAGTTCCATGTGAAGCTATTTAGAAACTAACTGATTAAACCGGTGCCTATGTTCTTAGTTACATCCGAGTGACAGAGTAGATACACACTTGTAGCGGGTCTGGGTATGCTGGGAAAGTAGTAGACGGCCAGTTCGTAGTTGTCAAGCACGGCAGAAGAGTGTTCCTCCGCTGCCTGTTCCGCGTCCTTCACGTTGTCATAGCCCACGATGGCATAGCTACTCGGGGAGAACAGACAGACAGTAGCACAATGGTCACAGTCGGAGAGATCGACAACAGAATAGGTAACAAATACAAGAACGGAACTCCGATTTGAATTCCTTGACCAGAGTAAATGAACAGAAAAGAACTACAAGTATGGAAGGAAGATGATAAGTGCAGATCAAGAGTGAATTACTAATTTAGTATTAGTCCACTGCAAGTATGCAGTTGTCACAAGAGCCTTCCTGCAGCCAGCAACCATTTGACAGTGAGTAAACGTCTGATATGCCATTGAATGTTGGTGCCTCCCGAGTGTCTTCTTGATGCAACAGCAGGCCAGATGTCCTCTGTCATTACCAGAAGATCAGCGGATGAGGAGGCTTCATTATTCTTGAGGTTTTGGATGCTGTGAATACAGATGGAGATTGCCACATTCTGGGAATGAGCGAGCATCCCTGCATGTGTCACGCAATACTTGCGACATCACCATCACACAACCTCGACACGCTGCAGGTGGATTTCAGATGACACAAATCACTGATACGCTTCACAGATTTTGTGGCTGAACCTGACAACTTTCGCACTGAGTTGAAGACTGGTGTGAGCCTACACAAAGCTCTCTGGGAGTCAAAGCCACACAGTGAGGTGAGAGCTGTGACATCACCAGCTGGAAACGTCTTGTTATGTGTTTCCAGGCGACACCATGCAGCCTTCCTAATCTTCCTCAAAGCAATACTGAACAACTGTTCCCAGTGATACCAGCAGTGTTATCTCCAAGTGATAGCTACCATGTAGCTATCCTTCCAGGCAGGCCAGAGTAACTTCTTCAAATGCATCACATGGTATCACGCCACAAGCATGGTGGGCCTTTCTCACGTTAATGTTGAGAGAAACTGTTCACACATGCAGACATTTTCAGAAGCTGCTCTTTACACATGATATTATTGTAGATGCCTTCAGTCATACATACTCATTGGTGGTACACCTGTCCTCCTCTGTAACTGCAAACAACCCACATCATTACTTTCAATGACCAAATGGTACAATTTGGCTTCTCTGCTGTTTCTCTTCTGATCCTGCGTGCTGTGTGCTAATTCTACCACCGCTGTCCGCACTAACGTCACTCCTGGCGGACGTTAAACCAGTTACTAATGATTTGCTTGTATATTTCGCCACCGATCTCCCACGACCAATGGGAGGACTGCTGAACAACATTGTTACATTCAGTGTACTGACTGCCGGTCCTTGAGGTATGTTCCCTCGCCAGACAGCATCATATCTTGCAGAAGTATCTGGTCTGTTGCGCAGCCTTCAAACAAGCAGACAGTTGGTTTGATGCGGTGGTAATACTACCAGTGTGTTGCTGCTATTGTTCCTCCACAGTCCTCTCTGGACACATTCAACTTCCACAGATGCAGGTTCAGTGTGACAGAACCAGTAGCAACTCAGTGTGCCATGCTCTGTAAACCTGGTCACATACTGTGGGTGGTTCTCAGGTAATATCTGTCGTATCTGCTGCTGTTGACAAAAACATGGTAACATCCGGACACAAGGTAACTATTTACAACTAAGGTATGTCAAAGGGTCATGCAAACAAGTGAAAAGTGCAGTTTATGCACCTGATCTTCTAAACTGATACTGACTAGTTTGTAAGTGACATTCCTACGAGGTAGGCTGTATGCGTGACGAATGACTGTGCAGTTTCAATGTGAAATGCCTATTTGTAACTGTAAACTCTAAGCACACACATGACTGGCCAACTGAGAACAGGTGTATTACTGTGTCATACATCAGTTTCCTGAGTCAGAACCCAAACAGTCGACACATTCTGCACACTCGTACACCCAGTCCTGGTGAACGATGTGGCTCAGTGAAACATAAGGTGGAAGCTACGACCACATGTCACTTATCACTGGTTCAACAAGGCTTCAGTTTTGTTTAGGGCAGGGCTTGGGTGGTCAGCCAGTAGGTGGCATATGGTCCGTTGAACTTGATGCACAGGGGGCATGTGGTCAGTTGGGCTTGAAATAAGGGGCATGCAGTCAGCTGGGATAGAAGTAAGGGGCACACAGTCAGCTGGACATGTGGTCATTTGGGTTTGAAGTGGGGCTCATGTGGTTGAATCATAGGGCCTACAATATGGTCAGCTTAGCAGCTCAAAGATAATATCCACATTGTCACTGAACCCATGCGGAGAATCCAAAGGACAAGGGACTGTTATCACTGTAGCAGTATGTCTACCTGTGCACACTTTGAAACATAACATAGATCAACTGTCGTGATGAGTATCATTCATTGCTGTCAACTGAGATTTGGCTTGACGTCTGTGATAATTTCAAAATGTGACACAGCAAGAAATTGGCTGGAGAGACTAGCATCGATCTCGATCAGCCACTGTGAGACACGAATAGATCATTTCTCGTGGCCTGTTTGAACAAAATCAATTGATGAGATACAAAGTGGCTTGTCCAAGTCACCTGGCTCGATTCATACTTTATGACAGTAGAATGCGACTACTCATGACATGAGGGTTCATCTTATGACCTTTCATCAAAGCTCAAGTTGGGACACTCTTTACAATGAGTCAGTCATTCTGAACCAATCACACTCGAACAGTTTGAGCCAGTTATTCTCTGTCAATCATATTTTATTTTACCGATAATCTGAGTAAGTCATTCTGCGCCAATCAAACTCTGACAGTCTGAGTCAGTTATTTGGTGTCAATCATATTTTTGTTTTACTGATAATCTGAGCCAATCACACTTTCAAGTGTCACTTTTTTAGTCAATCACACTGATCATTTGAGCCAGTCCTTGTGAGCCAATCACACTCTGACAGTTTCAATCATGGCCAACCATAGTTGGATGATTTGAGTCTGACGGCTTCAGTCAGTTATTTGGATTCAATCAATTCGGAACTATCAGACTGTGACAGTTCAAGCCAATTATTCAGAGCCTCTGACAACTTGAATCAGTTGATCAAAGTCAACTACTCTGACAGTTTTGGTCAATTAACAAAGGACTCAGTACAGCACATGGAATGTATGTGCTGCTACTGTTCAATATGGTGTTATCTTGTTCAATCATACACTAGGCTTTTGTGTGTGCACAGGTTAACAGTGAATATTGTCCATGGAATTGTAACCTTTTAAGATGAGATCAACTGTTTCAATCAACTCAGTGTGGTTTGCACTGCACAGGGTAACAGAAGTGATTTGGGGGCAGCAAGTCTGGTGTCATGTGACCATCATGTGATTTGCCACCAAGCCCAACTTATAGGATATCAGACCCAGTATGTTGGAAGCACACCGCCGGGCAACAATGCCATTTTGTCCCTGAAGAGACACAAGTGTGCCTGCAAACCAACACCTCTTTGTAAAGGGAATCAAAGTGGGATGCACGTCCCACAACACTGGTGGGGCGTGGTGCCCAACATGGCGAGAACTTTACCCTTTCGAGCTGGAGTCGTCCTCGCGGGCAATACGTATGATGGTGGCGCCAGTAAAGATCTCCTTCAGTGCTGCCTCCGTCGCCGTCGGTGGCAAATTGCCAACAAATACTACTTTGGTATTTTTATTGTCTGAAAGAAACAATCACTCAACGACGTCAGCAGCATACAGCAAAGTTCAACTTGACAGTAATCATTTACATATACATGTTCTGCCCATACACACAACGCTCAGTGAGCAGCCGCACACTGTGGCCAGAGTTGCAGCATTCTCTACATGGCATCCACCAAAAGAAATGGTTGACATTTCAGATTAAATACCACGCATTGCAGCAGTGAATGCATTTTGACTCTAAATAGACTGCAGCAAATGCACCGGCATTAGGGTTATATAGAATACAGATGTCAATTGCTGATCGGTAGAGCAACTAGGTGCAACATCTCAAACAGGTGTTGGTGGTTCTTCACATCCACGTTGGCTGCATTAGTGTAGAAAGCAGCTTCGGGAATTGACCTCTGAAATATGACGTGAAATTGTATGTATCTTTTAACAGAAGACATTACAGAATCCGCTTAAGTTGCTTGACACAGTTAATTTCCATCATAATTATAAACAAATATGAACCAGTTACGATTTACACTAGATACACAGTATGAACTATGGGTCATCAAGGGTACGACGGCTCTGATGTGTAATGAGAATGTAGTAGACCATGCATTGCATCCACGTGGATTGCAGTAGCAGTTGGATCTGTCCAGAGTTTCACCAACAGAATCATGTGAAAGATTATGCAACATCGACTGCATGTTTTCATTGAGGGCAACTACAAGATGGAGTCTCATCTTGACTGAATGACTCTCACAATATGGCAATGTTTATAAGAAACTGGGTCTTCCCTTCACCAACTGTTGGTGTTAATTAATTCAATCCGACACCTCAGTGTGGGCAGTAAAGCTGGTTCTTAGACCAGATTTCTTTAGCAGAAGCCAGTACGAACATAGCCCCCCCCAAATACAATGCCATCAGTCCATCGCAGGTTAACTCCTCTAGCGATAAGCATTGGCTGTTCATTCATACAGCTAACTGAACTGGGGCAATGTTGAGTTAGTGAAACTGGATTGGCTTCAAGTGGATTCACACCATGGTCCTCTGAGGGTGTTGTTCACACCAGTTCTAGCACTTGGCCAATGTCCTGTTAACTACGTAGTTTGCATGCTGTGGTCTGAGAGCACCTCACTCAATCAGCCTTTTTCAGATCCATGGGGCTGGGTGTGAAGTCCCACAGTTGAGTATGAGAGCCACGTTTGTACATCACACATACACACGGCCAATGTATGAACCCTAGATTCTGGCTTGTATACCAGATGAGTTAACCACTACCCAACTATGTGTACACCACAACACATCACTGCAGCTGTCTCTTGCTTCTGAAACCACTGCAATTCAAATACATGTTACAAGACTTACAACGCTCACAACGTAAACAGTGGAATTATAATAATGACGAACATATTCAGTACACCGACGTCCATATTTACTTTTGCACTTACCTGTCCATATCACAAACAAATTGAAATGAAAGTAGACACTATAAGATTTCTCACTTGGTTGAAATTTCACATAGAAAACTACAGCAGAACCCCTCGTGAACGACCCCCTGATGAACGACCACCCGCTTTTACGACCGTTTTTCCTCTGACTACGCTGTATAAAGGTCCCCTCACCTATGACCATTCGGGAAAAGCAACCAGGGCAATTTGAATTTTACCTCTGACGAACGACCATCCGATATGTGGCCAGCTGATTTTTTAACCTAAATTTTGCAACAAACTCTCATTAAACGTGTGACTAATGGGGCATGGATACACATAAAAAATGAATCGAGTGATCGATGACCATTAATTTCTGACCGAACTATGAAAACGACAACTAACAGCCGCCAAACTTTCCTCAGATATATTATATACATATACACACACTAGGTTACAAAATCAAATCACTTACAGTATTGAAACAATTAAAATTCTCAAAACTATTTCGCACAAAAGTCGCCGGCAAGACATGCTCAGTCACATATCACCGGCTAACATCGACATCGTCGACGGCTATGTCTCTATGTCTCAGTAGCTATGTCTCAGTGATTACTGTAGTATCCATATAACATATTGTGTATGATTAAAGTTTAGGGTTTAGGCTAAGTTTTAGGTTAGGTTAGCTTAGGATAAAACCGGCATTTCTGACACTCATCTATGTAGCGACACCACGATAAAATACTGACGTAATGCCACGGTAATCTACGGTCTTCGCATAACCACCGGCACCACTGACGGGACTGATGATGTCAAGTTTAGCACGATTTTGATTTATGAATTTTAAATGATTTATAACCTAGCGTGTACATGTAAAACAAGTTATGAGGGGAAGTTTGGCTGCTGCAAGAGGTCATTTTCATGGTTAGGGCAGACAGTAAGATCGTTTTGCGCTGCTGAAAAGACGAAGAAAATGGCTACCGCAGCGCGATTATCCAGAAGCTGCAGCACTTTTTAGCCCCTCCGACCGAATTTGAAATAACAAATTGAATAGTGATACCTTTTTATCAGATTCAGTATCGAAAATTAAACTTAAACACACAAAATAAAGAGGAAAGGCAAATTTTCACTGTTAATGTGCCGTCTAATTTTTTTTTTCCTCTATTTTTAATTTTGCATATTTACTACTTAGTTTATTTTATTCAAAATCATACATACAAAATGGATAATAATTATTATGATAAGCATAAACATATGAATTAATCCAAAACATCAAAATTACCAAACCCCTCACGAGATCACCCCTCTTTCAAGACCACTCCACTCCAATTTGGGGGGCGGTCTTAGATGAGGGGTTCTACTGTACCATCAATTTCTAGATGAAATGAACCTGTTCTTGTTGCTAAGAAATCAGGACAAATTGTTTCATGTGAAACACATTATGAAACCACGTTCCTTTCATGGATGTGAAATACTAGTTCCTTGGATCGCCTCCTAACTTCCCATGTAGAGAGAGGACGACTTACCTTTCAGCCAGATCTCAACCCCCTTTGGCTCAGTGCGAATAATACCACTGAGGACGTGCACTGAAACAAATTAAGAATACTTTGAGATTTGTCACAGTGGCACTAATTGTCATAGTATATACACTAGCAGTAATGCCCTTCTTCCAGATTGCTCTACATACATACACAATCCAAGTTTATGCTGATATATATAACTCTGGCTGGCTCCAAGAAGTAAATATGTAATATTATAATCAAGACAGTCTCTTCTGAAATTCCGTCAGGTTTGTAACACGAAAGGATTATGAACTAACTTACTGTGTGTCTGACCGAGCTGTCGGACTTTGATGTTGACATTGCTTGGCAAAATGTTTGTCAATTCCTCCATCGCAGTCAGCGCATCTTCGCTGAACTCAAACCTCAGGATCACATAGCTGCAGCCAACATATACAATATGTCACGTTTACTTAAACTAATTCTTGTTCTTTTGTTTTCAGTTGGTAAGAAAACTAGATGGGAGTAACACTGAATTGCTCAGGAAGTGCCAAACTGAACAATTGCCTGGCAAATAAATGAAATTTGTGGGATAAACTTTAATTTTCAAACACGTTTAAAGTGATATGGAATATATTGTTCATTGCTCCTAAATATGGTTATGTTGTTAGAAATTAACAAACTTTGAAGCATATCTTTTGAAACGTACAATGTTTTGACCCATCACCTAGAGGTCTTGGTCACATCCTGGTGTCACGTGTGATGGCTCAGGTTTCAGCGGGATAATTTGGTTGTAGATGGCGGGCTGGTGGTAGATGTTGTACGTTTCAAAAGATATGCTCCAAAGTAAGTAAATTTCTTACAACCTAATATTAAACTGGCCACTGCAATCACCACAGAAAAGCCAGTGTCAAGATTCATCTCGTGGAGACCTACTCATGCCATGAAAAAGAAAGGTTTATGAAGAAAAAACACCATACTGATGTTTAGAAATCATTACATCAATAACTTTCCAACTGTAATAAACAATACATCATCACTGAAACATCTCCTTATTCTTTCAGCTGACCAATATCAATTCATCATTATTCCTTTTATTAATTCCGCACATTGTTTTTCCTACACATTTTTAGTTCAAATATTTTTGTCATCATCTGACAATTAGATTCAACAGTACAGCCTGACTGTGATGTCAACTTACCCTTCAGACACGTAGCCATCGGGTGTCTCAGTCGGGTAGAACTTACACAGCACCGACGAACATCGCAGGAAGTGGATCTGTACGGCTGGGTCACCCATCATCTCTGTGCGCACTGGGTAGATGTAGAGCACGCGGAACTTTTGTGCCACCTGCAGATCTACAACAATGAATTGGTGGTTCAGTTAGTACAGAACACTTTCTATTTGCTTCCTCTTTCATAGTCGTGGCTTTCCTGAATACCGTCTTTATTTTCTAGATTTGTTTGATAGTTGTTCTTTTATGCTGTTATATATCAAGCTCTCCAATAGTCCCGTTTAATACATGTACTCAGCAAGCTTTATTCTGCAGAAGGCACATACTACATACGCCTAACATTGCAAACCACATTGATTTCGGTCCTTTATTAGTACCATTTCTCTCACCAACACATTACACTTGATCAGTTACTGAGTATCTGTACACAAGTTAGAATATGTAAATTTTTTGTAAGTAATAATACTCTAAGTACAGTCGCGCCTCACTATAACACGGTAGTTGGGGTCCACAAAATGGAACTGCGTTATAAACGAGGCGCGTTATACATTATATTCCGCCAGGGGCGCCACCATCCCCCAAAACGCCACAACAGCAACCGAAGCCAATATGCTGGTTGCGCAGTTTATGTGTGATTTATAAAACTAATTGACATTGACAACCAACGTAAATGTGTATTACGTTAAAATAATATAGACTGTCGAATATAGACTGAGTAAAACTTGCGAATGGTGTACAGTTTTGAAATAAATTCAGAGCCTCGTCTGGCGATGAGAACTGAGGCGGAGCGATAACACAGTACTGGCTGCTGTCGTGGTCTAAAATAACCTTGAACTCAGTAGCAGAAACGCACAAGTGAATTAACATGTTGCTGAAGTCGGTTAAATATTAATACCTATACTAGTTGCGCTCACTATTGGCTTGATTTCATCTTTAAATCAATCCCAAAATACAAATTTAGATCACACATTTACCGTGCTAATTTATAATGCAATTCACCGTGGTTCGAGGCTACTGCGGTTCATACACAGTTGACGAATTCATATATTTGCGTACAAGTAAATGTTGTTTCATAGACGTAGTGAAAACATAAAATAACTGTTAGCCTGCTATTTCAGCATCATAATTATTGTTCGTCACCGCCCGATTCGTAAGCAATTTAATTGCCATTTACAAGTCGGCAAAGGCGTCCGTTCTCGGAAGCCACAGTGGACTGGCAGGAGACAAACACGATTGATATCGGTGCAAACAAACAATGCTTTGCACCAAGTTTACTGTGCCTAAAGTTAATTAAATGCAATCAAAGGATTTGGTCACGTTTTAAACAAACACTTAAAACCAAATGCTAGTTACACAATAGATCGGTTTGAAAAACGATCGGATTGGTGCCACAAGGCCGACGGCAGAGCAGAAGCCAGATGCACAACAAACAACGAACTCAGCAACACAGTTGTACTTCTGTGATCAATTTCTTAATATCATTAAATTGTTTCTAGAAACACATGTACAAGATAAACACGAGGACTTCATGAAATAAGTGACAGTTAAATTACAGCGTTATTTTAGCTATAGCGCCAATTTCCCCCTGGCGGCAGAAATTTGGGATCCACGACTGACCGCGTTATATCCAGTTCGCATTATAATGAGGCGCATCTTTATATGTATATATATATATGTATACATATATATATATATATTTATATATGAATGTTTTCAATTAATTGAAGACATATGCCAAACACCAGCTTGTGTTATAAAAGGCATTAAATAAAACAGCACCACAGTAACTAGACTCAAGGCATTTCTATCGAGTTGTACAGTAAATGAAGAATAATTCAAATCTAACACTAACACTACACTCACCTTTGTGCATCTCATTCACTTTTGGGATGTTAAGTGTGGCCAGATCATATGACTTCAGTTGCTCTGCACAAAACAAAACGTCATTTCCTGAGATGGATCTGACTAAGTACAACACTGTCATCAACAGCAGGTTAACTGCAACATGATCAATGTAGTACACCTAGAGGGCTAATAAAATTATGTATCTCAGACATATTGATGACGGCCATAGGTATTTGTGTTCATAATGGACATAAAGTATATCCTTAATTCATAACCCTTGCAAAATGCCCTAATAAAGTGTCAGTATTTTCATACTCATAGACAAAAGCTACTAACCCGAGAGCTCTTACAATTAATCTATGTCACACTAAATAGTAGCAGTTATCACTGTTACAACATTTCATTCTGTGAAAACATGTTTCTAGTTCCAACTATAGTGCATTTAGTGATCCATCATTAAATTCTCCTAGATTTTAATTTCGAGTCTGGCCAAAATGATTTCTATACAAGGTTATGCTTAAACACATACCCGCCTTGCCATCCTCGTTCTCCCCATTTGCGTTGTCCATCTTCTCCTCCTCATTCAGATAGTCCTCATCAACAAACTCATCCACCAACTGCAGGCCATCCACACTGAACTCTTCCCCTGTAACAGGTCACAGTCAACAATCTCATCCACCAACTGCAGGCCATCCACACTGAACTCTTCCCCTGTCACAGAGTCACAGTCAACAATCTCATCCACCAACTGCAGGCCATCCACACTGAACTCTTCCCCTGTCACAGAGTCACAGTCAACAATCTCATCCACCAACTGCAGGCCATCCACACTGAACTCTTCCCCTGTCACAGAGACACAGTCAACAAACTTGTTCACCAACTGCAGGCCATCCACACTGAACTCTTCCCCTGTCACAGAGTCACAAAAACACAACCAGGCCATCCACACTGAACTCTTCCCCTGTCACAGAGTCACATCAACAATCAACAACTAGGCCATCATGAACTTTCCTGTCAAGAATCAAGTAACAACTTGTTCACAATAGCATCTGACATGAACTTTTGGGTCACAGTCATGCAGTAACAACTATCAAACTCATGGTATTCCAAATAAACTTGTTCCCTTTAGTCAGACAAACATGTACATGCTGGCCTGCCAATGACTTGATTACCAGCCTGGTAGATCACAGGACCTTGCTCCAAGTAGGCAATTGAAACCAGATATGTGAGAACACTTTAGCGACGAGGAGGAGATACATTTACAAACTAAAAAAAATTTGATATTAATATATACCTATAAGCAATTAACCTTATCATCATAATTATAATTACATATCAAAATAATTGAGAGAATAACCATATAATTTGTTCTATTAATCTATATCAACTAAAATTGCCCTAGATTGTTTCATTGTTAAATATCAACTATACTTCCTTGATGCAGAGGTTAATAACTTAATATTAAATTTAAAAAAATTAACCCTGCGACCGGCCAGCAAAAATCCTCTGTTGCATATTGTTACAATAAAAATCATAACTCTGCAAATACTTATTATAAAAATATGAATGAGGCATTGTTTTACTGCCAAATGAACTCTTCAAGTACTATAATAAAGTTATACTATCTCTATCATGTCACATAATAATGGTAGTATTATTAGCTGAATGTCATACCAATATACGAGAAAAAAACGCACTATCATGCTCCCAAATAATTACTGAACAAACAAATTTCCTACTTCCTGCGAGACATTTCTTTCTCAACATCGAAGTAGGCCATTTTAAGCCAGCCAATTGCTGCTACATTTGCCTCTGGCGCAAACCCGTGGCACAAGCGGTGAAATGTTGTGCTGACAAATGGTAGATTTTTCAGACGAAAAAGCATCCAAAGTCATTCTAACTATTTCAACTAGTATAATAGTCATATTCTTGAATACTTTCAGTTGTTTTGTCGAAACATAGATGCGGTAACTTTAGATAATCCGAAGTAAACATTTGAATCAAGAAAACTCTTCAACAGGAACGTCCTTGTTGTTTACTTCTGCTCTGGCGGGAAGATGATGCGGTGTTTGAAAGCTTGGTTCTGATTCGCTGGACCAGCCCTACCCACATGTTTATTTTTCCCAGATTGGGCAAGAACAGTGCTCTCTATTGGTGCCACATATGCGGGGATCAGATCTTTATGAATGGATGCGTAAATTCGGCACGGAAGACATAGTAAACCACCAAAATTTTGGCATCAATTTTGTCACAGGTTTTGTCTGCCCACGTGTAGCTAGCTGCCATTCAATGTACTCATGAATAAATATACACCATCTTGAAAAATCTGTCGGCTATCCGATGATACCAAATGTGTGCAGGTCGGTTACTGATTATGCAAAACTAAAAATGTTTTAATGCAGGAAGGTGTCTTGGGCCGATTAACCGGCCATGGCTGGTCACAGGGTTAAACAACAAGACATTCAAAAAATTATTCACCTGTTGTACTATCATCATGTTTGTTGTTCTCTGACAAGCCAGGTCCGTCACCGGACGCCAAATTCTTAGAACCTGAACAAAGGAAACAAAACATCATTGTGAGCAATACCCTGTGGTACTCATCTATGTATACCTTTTGGTACTAACCCAATTTTTTTATTTTACTTTCAAAAACCCACTTCTATCTATTATGAATAACATGAAGATCTTACCGTGTTCGCTCTTCTCTAATCTGCTGATTAGATCACTCTTCTTCCCCATCACATCCAGATTGCGGTTCGCTAGTTCCTGCTTCAACATAGCTATGGTGAGCTTGTTCCAGTCTTTTGCTTCACTCATATTTAGTTACCTCTGCAACACTTACGCTCGCACCTGCAGCAGACAATAACAAACTTTAACAGTTTGTTTGAAAAAAGCTTATCCAAACAGTCAAGCAACTGAAACTCCATTGGTTCGCAATTCAATTTTTTTTTCAAGATGACAAACATTATGAGGCCCTTAGGCCACACCAATGTTATTGTTAGGATTATTGGATTTTTGAGAAATTGTGGTTAGGGAGGAAGGGATTAAAAAACAGTTACTACAGGAGTAATTAATATAGCTGTCATATAAGAGACTGTTAAAAATAATTATGCCTTATATCAAACACAAAATATATACATTTATGAAAGCTTAATAAAAGTGACACAAAGAAATTACAATAACAAGTATTCAGAGATTGCCCTGAAAAAATAAATTCCTGCCAGATCAAAATCTGTATCACTAGCATTTTGTGTAACCCTCTTGACCTATTTTAATACGTTGCGTTAATATACCTTGGAATTAACAACGTGCAGATATGAGTGATGTTTTTTCCTAGGCGATAGAGCTGGATTCTGTCGGTCTAGTGTAATTAGTATTATTTTCTTATTCATATGGCTTGGAACATAACTTGTGTCTGTTTTTTTGTTTTAAAAAACCTGAAATAATTTATGTGATATCTATGTGCTACAGCATATATTTCACAAAAGGTCTAAAAACTGTTTGAACAGTTGTTTTGAATGAAGTACTGATGAAAATAAATTTCAGTTAATCTGTTATCTATTACTGGGGACAAAGCACGCCAATCAACAAAATATTTTTTTAAAGACTGCATCTTTAACAAGATTTAACAATCTTATCTGCACTGAGTAATTTACTCTATGGCCAGAATATGTCACGTGGATCAGAGCTAACCGTGTATTAGTATAGTCCAATTCAATGACACAATAAAATGACAAAGAATGTCACCCAATATAATTATATATCATCATGTCATAACAACTTTTCTATTTCTAAATTTGTTTGCACACATTTGGCAGAATAGGTATGCTATTTACTTTTTCAGCTAAAAGAAGAATTTGCTTAACATTAGGACGCACAATTTCTGATCCCACTAGCAGGCCCTATACCACAAATAGAAAAGAAAGCAAGGTTTTCGATTTCCTTGTTTCCGAGAGTGAGACTGAAGTCGAAGACGAACTAAAATAAACGTATCTCTAGTTTGTTTTCTTTTTAAATATTTCGAGAAATACTTACCGTATATGCCAATAAGAAAGGATTAAACGAAACGTATATCGATACGTTTTAGTAACACATAATAGATAAAATATTAAAATCGAAGAGCCGTTTGCCAAGTGCAGAAAAACGGCGAATTTTGCGCTTTCCTTGATGGCCGACGCCGGTGGTAGCAAATCTGCAGCCACGCCACATATCACCGTGATATCACGGTAGCCTAGAGCTAGTGCGCTGGTATCACATCATGCAAAGCAAAATCTGCTTTTCCCAGAACCGTGATAGCATTACCAAATACAATAATAATTCATTATATTCTGGTAGCTCCATCTTAATTACTGAAACTGAAAATATAATGCCATGTTATGTAATTTGCATCGAGTTGAAAATGTCGTTATTATTGACGAGATGGCGCCACTATCCTAGTCTGCGACGAAACGGTCTTTATCTTGCAGGGAGACGTATGCCATAATCAACAGATGGGTTGCAAGAACTACAGATACAAAATAATAATGACATATCCATGGCATTACTCCTATGCGATGTCATTATGAATATATGAAGAGTTTACCGATCGTCTTCTATGTCTGGAAATCAACCTAACGTCTGTAATATAGCTATTAATTAATTTTGCGAATTATCTAACCTTTTCTTTGCAGTCGGGTACAACCCTTAGCAAACATGCCTGAAGCACTGCTATACCTTGCTAGTAAAAATAATTTTCTTAAAACATTGTTGTACCAGACATGTAATTTATTAATACTGTGAACATTATGGTTCGACTGAAGTTGGGACATCTAAATAGATGAGTATAATATATTAAACAGCTTCATTCTTACATTATCAGTGCACGTATAAAATTTCCTCAAGTATCGAACAGATGCCAACAGAATAGGCTTACATGTCCCCTCATGTCAGTACCATTTGATAATTGCACACTATTGGGTAGGACCTACTGGTTGACTTCATCTGTCTACGTCACTGCGTGCGCCCGATTCTTTAGCATGGTGGGCATCCATGCAGCCTGCCATTTCAGATTGCATATGGCTTCTCCAACCAGACTACTTGTTGTTCACACAACTAATTGGTGGGGTCAGCTAAAGGAGACTGATGTGCGTGCCCCATGACCTCCAAAGTAAAATTTCTGTATGGCAACATATTTTATTTCATAGATGTCAGAACCAGAGCTGCTGAACCTCCAATAGTGATGGTGGGAGGACCGAGCTCCACCAATATTTTATAGACTGGTAGTCAGTGTAACAAAGACTGCTGAAAGTTATCAACATGTTACAAAGAAACAATTTACACGTTAAAAAAACCCAAAAAAAATCAGATGTATAAACAAAACCTTTATTAACAAACAGTGCATAGAATGCATAATACTAGAACAGCAACAATGTGCTTACAGTGGTTTCTGGTTCCATCTGTAGGTACTGTTAAAAACCTGCTACATCAACATTGTACTTGAATGAGAGCAAAGAGCTGCAATTCATCCTGCTAAACAGTAAAATTGCAATAATAATACAATTATGTAACACATAAAACAAACTGAACAACGAACGTATGTAGTTTCAAGATTTCAGCTAAAGTAATATTTCATGTTAATCAACCAGATGGAATTTCAAGAACTATTGGTATATAGTTATAAATAGCCTGATTTATGGGATGCGGTATCTTAAATGTAAATACTAATGTAAGACACAAATCATTGACATATCTGTTTATATTGTTCCACAATAAATGTCATAAGTATATTAAACCTTTAGTAAATTTTCTGGGAGGCCATAATTGCCCCAAAGCATGCTTCACATGCTACAATATCACATTTTCTGTCACAGAATTCACTAGTACTCATGGCTGATATCATGAGTAAGTAATTGTTTACATGCAACATTTTATGTATTTCCATCCATGTATTAAATGCGGAATGATTTGCAGCTTGGGGACGAACAAGTCATAATATGTACAGAAGCCATCTGCAGCGTTGTCACTCATGTCTTCCATCACCTTCTCGTGTCTGCGGACATAAAACAAATGTTTACAAAACTAAGGTTTTATAGCGATTGCATACAGTGTATATGTACCTCTATCTGTGAGTAACATCCTCAAACACAGATGCTTATAATGGCTTGGGCAGGGTCAATAAATGCCCAGTGACTCCCTCATAAGGTCCAACCTCTATTGTGAGATGACCGATAGCAAACATCCAGTAGGCAGACCCAAATTACTATGCAAAGGTATGGTCGAGACACCATTGTGTTGTATCAGCTGTCTATACTGGCAGACTGTTGCAGATAGAGTGTTCCATTGAGCCTGTCATGCAGGTGGTTTAGCAAACAACAATGAAGTATACGAGACAAACCAGGAAAGCAAACGTGCAAGATGTCATGCCAGAAATAGACAAGAAGCTACATGATATATATATATATAATTTGTATCGTCTCTCGAGAAAGAAGCTGCTGCTATTATTCTACATTATGATTCCACATATGGGGATTGGGTCTCGGCTACCGCGTGGAATATGCGAATTAGGCATATACCACTACCAACTATGGGGGGGGGACCTGCTACTTGTTGGGAGAAGGGTCAAAGCTTTTATGAAGTGTGTATAATGTCTATTGGTGCAATGATTTTATGCAAACATATTATATATATATATATATATATATTTAAATATACACACACACACACACACACACACACACACACACACACACACACACACACACACACACACACACACACACACACACACACACACACACACACACACACACACACACACACACACACACACACACACACACACACACACACACACACACACACACACACACACACACACACACACACACACACACACACACACACACACACACACACACATTTGGTAGGTTGTCTAACACAGTGGCCACACAGTTTGAGGCGACAGGAAGTGATACGCACCACTGTGACTCCGTGCCCTGACTCGTTCCCTTCTCCGTGCTGGAGGCTGGTTGGACAGTTGTTTACTGAAGCCAACACAGACATCTCATCAGAATAGACTCCCTCAGTGCCGTTGTAGCGCTTACATTTTTCCGACGTTATAAACTGATGCACGATAAATGTAAAATCATCAATGTGCAGCGAAAGAACAAAGCATTTATGGTATAAATATTGCGGATTGTTCGTTTTGATGTATATAACCTCTCGGCAAAGTTATTTGTCGCAAATTGACACGAGGCAAACAAGTTTTGAGGCATGTTTTGATAGCAAGCGTAAATCACATGACTATAGTGTGCCATAATCTGTGACAGTGATTTAAACACACATAATATTTTATTGTATTGAACAACATTTTAAGCAACCTTTCACAGTAATCATCACAGGAGAGTTAACGAACGGTCCATGGCATTTATACCAAAAATGCATTGTCGGTTCGCTGCACATTGATAATTTTACATTTATCGCGCATGCGCAGAAACATCAATCGGAATGTTTATAACGACCAGAAAAATGTAAGCGCGACACCGCCAGTTGGACGGTGGCACACACAGGGACGATTTCACAAAAATACAAAGTCACAAATACTGACAAGTTTAATATTGGTTCAACCCCTCCACTAATACATGGTGTGACATTTTACTATACAGAATCGCTAAGTGGTAATTTACATGCAAGAAGTCAGTGGAGGAAATTATTTGCAATGAGGAAATTATTTGCAATGAGGAAATTATTTGCAAAATGTCACACTCCATCCTGTCACCATACAACTTCAGCAGTGTTTGTGGGTAGGAGTTGGGCACTTGCTTCAGCAATAAATGCCATTAATAGATGTTTACAAACTGAAAGTTTTAATTACTATTTGAATATTTACGGATGCAACTTTCAAATTATTAACAATGTTTTTTGTATATTAATATAGATCATCTAGTTTCTTGGTTGTTTATATTGTATATTTATCTCAAAAAAATTGTGTTTAGTGGTCTGTATTTTGTGAACCAGCTCATGTCACATGACTTGAGTCATGTGATATAACCGTAACATCAGCTTGCTGAGGAAGGGCGTGGTAAGCGGTCAAAATATACAGATCCCAAATAAAGTCTCTTGAGAGGTAAATATGCATGAAACAAACATCATATTACTGGTACATGTATCTAAGACATAGGAGATAATGAGAGGAGGCAGAATTGGATTCTCACCTGAGGATCTGCGTGAGTCCCAGCAGCAGGTTGACCCCTGGCCCCCGTCCCATGCCCCCACCAACCCCTGCCCCTGCCCCCATCACATTCGACTGCATCATCTGCTGGCGTCCCCCCATCCCCCCCACCTGCCCTGCTGGTAACAACGACGGCACTGCACCCATCCCACCTCCCATCGCCATACCACCTCCCACGGCCATCCCACCTGCCTGTCCCATCACACCTCCCATCCCCATTCCCATTCCACCTCCCATCACCATCCCACCTCCCTGAGTCATCCCACCGCCCATGCCCATCCCTCCAACCATTCCCATGGCACCTCCCTGTGCCATCCCCACTCCCACTCCCACTGCTGGGCCGCCTCCCATTGCCAGGCCACCTCCTTGCTGGTACACTGCAACAGAGAACAGGAGGGACTAGAGAGGACAGCACAGACAGACAACACAGTGAACACACCCGAGACAAAGCACACTTGACACAACATGCTCGAGACAACACACAACAACACACTTGGGACAACATACTTGGGACAACACATTGTGATTAACACACTTGAGACAACACATTTGTGACTTCACACACAAGAACAGCACTCAGAGAACACTCATAACAATCCAGACAACACATCTGCTACAACATGTTTATGATAACCAATAAGTGGCAACCTAGTAGTAACCAAACGGATAACACACTTTAAAAACAACACAGTTGACATGACAGACTACAACATACTTTCATAAAAAACATTATTTTGCAAGACATTATCATTTTTTATGTGATTCCCATATGAAAATCCTACTGACCAGGCATGTCACCAGTCAATAAGATTGATACTGTTGGTATTTGTGCTGGGACTTTGTGAAGTTACACATACAAAGTCAAGTTGGATCAAGTTGAACAACGCACATTTAGTCATTTACCTGCGTCAAGTGAACTTTGCATTCGAGGCTTGTAATTCGTCATTCGGCCCTCATCAAGTGAACGCCCTGGGCGATATCTTTTGTCATCCCTGTCTGGTCTAAAGGGGTATGACCTCTTGTTGTCGCTGGATGACCTTTGATTATTCCACGACCTGCGTGTCCTTGTGTCCCTGCAAACAGTGAAGAGCTACGCAGCTATATGTGTTGAAGTCATAGGTGACGAGTTTAGTGCATTAGAGATGGTCTCATAGCATTAGGAATAGTCTCAAATATTTGAAAAATAAAAATATATTCATCTAGCACGGCATCAATACACTATGGGGGCTGGCGATCTTTACAATCCAAAATAGGTACCATCACCAGTGTGTGTGTGTGTGTGTGTGTGTGCGTGCGTGCGTGCGTGCGTGTGTGCGTGCATGCGTGCATGCGTGCGTGTTGCATGCACATAAGAACACTGCATCTTGGACTTTCTATAGATTTAGTCTTACAAAGGTCTGGATTTAAGAGAACAGTACAGTGAAATGTCATTATATGACGGGCAGTCATTTAAGAATCTAAGCAGGACAATGTTGCCAAACATATTTAACAGACACAACTGACAAGACCTCATGATAACACTGTAGTTCACTACAAGCCCACCACAAGGAACACTCACCCCGACCTCCTCTGATCCCTCTGATCCCGCTGTCTCTCCGGTGGTCGCTCCCATTTCTTCTGCAGCTGCTGCAGTTTCTCCAGCACCTGGGGCTGCGGCTTGTTCTTTTCACCCTCATTGCTCCACCTGGATCTACGAACCCTTTCCCCTGGCTTCTTGTCAGCATCCGAACCTTCCATCAATTTCTCAGTTGCCTCGCCATTTTTTTCCATCTCATTCGATGCCTTGGATGTTGTGCTATCCTTCCTGGCCCTCACAGCAGTCGCTTCTTTGTTGCCGACCTTCCTCTGAGTCGATCCAGCTGGCTTCTTGACGGTCTGGCTGGTTTTCCTCTGAGAAGCCGCAGATTCCTTCTTGGCCAATTCCTTCTTTTTCTGTGGTAAAAATATTGGCAATACTGGTTCATTTGCTCTGGGATAGAAAAGATGGCAGCTCAATATGTTACAGCATGTTGCCAGAGCCCTACTTCAATGGTGGTCTCCATTTTAGTTAATTGCTAACTTTAAAGCGACATGATCACTTCGTGGCTTTTTATTTTTATTGCAAAATCATGTTAATCAGTATAAGTTATAACTATTGTAACGTCATGACCGGCCGAAGATGTTTTCATGTCCCATTTTGGGGTTTGAAATAGACGTACGTGGTAAGGGGCCGTTTACTCTGTGTACACATCGACTACGAGGCGTTTTCGAAACCGTTGTAAGCGTGGCTAAAAGCCCAGAAGGAAATGCATGATCACGTCATGCAGTATCACGTGAACACAAGTAGACGGGTTGCACGTGGTGCCGTGTCGTGTATTTGTTGTCATTCGTAATGGTATGAAATAAATTGTTATGTGTGAATGCGATTTGTATGGGTGGGTGGATTTTTTCCAGGGTCGTTACATTTGTTATAAAAACATGGTATATATTTGTAGTAACATGTTGTGTGCACATCATAAAATCAGACAAGAGATATCCTATTATTTGAAAACCTTTATAGCCAATAACAACTAATTAACTAACTGCCACACCCAGCCAGGTGCACGGCTCCCAGTTGGTAAAGATCAAAGGGTGGGTGTCACTCTAAACATGTGGGTGTCACTCCATATGTAAGGACATAACATAACAATAAAGAAAATTGATCTTAGTATCCCACTTTGTGATTGTACTTCCATTTAGTCTATATAACAAATTTAATTTTATGCCTATATGGTAGATTTTTATATTTAATAACTTATGCTTTTTACCTCCAGCATAACTAGTCTAGCCACGTTACTTTTACAAGATAAACTGTGTTACCACGAATGCCATGATGGATTGTGAGCGTCATATGTAGCTCCACCCCGTCCGGTCACGACCTCGCTCTTCCGGAATTTGAGTGACAACGCGGGATTCTTATAAACATTCGACGTTTAACATTACAAAGTCAGTTCTGTTTCGTTAAAACATTTATTGGCAGTCAGTTATAACTTATACTGATTAACATGATTTTGAAATAAAAATCAAAAGCCACGAACTGATCATGTCACTTTAAACAGTGTAGTGCTGTTGTTTCTTATTGTACTTGGCCCACACTTGTACCGGAAGATGTTCTGGTAAAGCTAACAGTAACTATTTTATTAATTTAGGAATGTTTGTCGAAGAAAATAAACGGAACATTTAAAGATGAGCACACAAGGTATTATCAATTAATAAAAAAATTACCCTAGTAATTAGCAGATGTGTGCCACTGTCTTATTAAATGTTTATAAATGGTAATAAATAAAATTGAAACCATAGAACTTTTCTGAGTGCAAATATTTTTTTTTTATAAGACACTATTTAATTATGAATATTATAAAATGACAACTCACCTCTCCTGATGAAAGGCCTATTTCCTCTTCAAATTTCTTCAATTCTTCCAACAATTTAGTTCTGTCCACGTAAAATTCTTTATCAACTGAAATAAATCATATCAAAAAACCGTAATAAAATGACAGCTTTGTTTGTATTCACCGACCATTTATAACTACACATATATTCAAAATAGGCTATCTTCCCCGGGTCATGCAGCCGACTGGCTGTGGTTGACCAGGCCAAGAAAGATGGCATTTTGGTAGAATCTTCCACTTTGGGACTACATTCTGATGTGAAATTAATATTATAGTTTCCAAAAGTGCAAAAAGGACTTATTGTCCCCTTTAATGTTGCACTTTAGTATCAACATATTATATACAAAAGAATGCACATTTAATTAATTCTGAAGTAAATAAGAGTATGGCAAATAATGAAATAAAACATGGATGTAAAGTCACCATTATCATGTATGCAGAATGAAGTGTACTCATTTTCAAAAACTTTTACACAATAGTTATTAGTACTCAGGGTACATGTGTGTGTGCATGTGTGCGTGTGTGCGTGTGTGTGTGGGTGTTCTATATGTATCTACCTGCTGGTCGGTTGCTGGCCTGGGACAGGTAGAGAACTGCCAGCACATAGTTGTCAATTATCGCACACATGTGCTCCTTGGCGGCGTGCTCCGCGTCCTTCTCATTGTCATAGCCCACAATGGCATAGCTACTCGGAGCAGAACAAACAGACACTAGAAGAATGACCACAGGCACGCACGCACGCACACACGCACGCACGGACAGGAGTGTTAGCTTAAGGTATGAACAACAAACCTCAAAGAGTGACAACTGTTGTAGACGTCACTGGTAAAAATATTAAACAAAGTGACAAAACACTTCTTTTACAGTAAGCAGGGCTCATAAGGTCAAGTCTGACGTGTCACTGAATGTGGTCCGCTAGCGTCAACTAGTTTTTTTAAGTGATATCGTTAGCTGGACCGTCTCCAAATTACAAGCAACTTGTCCTCAAAGTGACACCGAGCAAATCTTCAAAGTTGCCCTGGGCAAGTCTTGTAAGTAATTCTGGACAGAACATCCAAAGTGACCCTAGGCACGGCTTCCTGGTATCCCTGGGGAAATCTTCTAGCTAACCCTGAACAAGTCTTCCAGATGACCCTGACTGAGTCTTCCAGGTGATCTCAGACAAATCTTCTGTGACTCTAAGTCTCTCAGAAGACCGTGAGAAAACATTCCAAACAACACTTGGTGACATCTGCAGAATGTCTCCAAGGGCACCAGTGGATGTAACCAGACCCATGTGTAAGAATTATTTGTAGAACTACTGTTGTCGTCATTTGTGGTGTCTAAGAGCTGTCAGTTTTCCCTAGTTGATCAAAGACTCCATTATAATCTTCTCCAAGCATGCAGTCAAGAAGCCATACAAATGTGCAATCCAGCTTGGATCAAGCATATTCTTGACAACTTTTCGGTTCCTGAAAATAAATCCTGCAATACTCCACACAGTATCTGTGTTCAGCCAGTTACAACACTTGAGGGTCTACAATAACGCATGTGTATGTGTGCATGTAGATTGTGTTCCAAAATTCATGAGAACCCTAAACGTAGTGGTTAAACTGTTGGTAAATACAAACAGTAACAAAATCTTCTGTTAATGCAAGAAATCCCAAACAGAATTGTTTGTTCCTGAAAGAAACATGTAGACATACTCTGAACGCACTTATGAAGCGAGCTGTCAAACAACGGATCTTGACTTAACGCACTTACCATTCAGCTGTGAGACACAACACACTTTCAGACAGCTGAAATACGAGACAGCAATCCAACACACGTCATGAAACAAAGCATGAAAGCAGGAATGCCCCAAACCAAGTGGTAGGGTGGTGGTGAGTGCCCAACGTGGCGAGAACTTTACCCTTTCGAGCTGGAGTCGTCCTCGCGGGCAATACGTATGATGGTGGCACCAGTAAAGATCTCCTTCAGTGCTGCCTCCGTCGCCGTCGGTGGCAAATTGCCGACAAATACTACTTTGGTATTTTTATTGTCTGAAAGAAACAATCACTCATATTGTGAGGGAACAGAACAGGTTTGACACTCCAGACAAGTTATTAAAGGTACATGTGTCCGTCTATATGCATCTATTCGCCTAGTAGTTGTACCGGTCGCAGATTATCAATCCCTATGAACATCGGAAAAGTATTCATCCAAACTGACAATTGTATCTTCCCAACAGATCAGACACCACTTTACATTCACTGAATATCAAACTTGACTACACTTGTTTTGACTGGCACAACACATTTGTAGTTGACAGGTGATTCTGAAACTTCTACAAGTGAAATAGCTGGAGACGATCACTGTTTCACCCTGAACATTTAATTTCATCAATGGCAGCCATAGAACATGAGATGACAGCTGACAGGGATGGGGGCAATAGTCAATAAGAGGTAATGGAAGAGGTTACAAGTGTAGAGGCTGATACTAGTGACAATGTCTTTATCATGTACTTGTAGTAAGCTGTACTGCAATGATTTCAGAGCTGCATATCTGTGGCTTGGATGGGTTAGATGGCAAAACAGACATTTATACATCGGAAGAGATGAAATAGCAGAACTGTCATTCACCAACAAGATCGAATGCTCTCACAAGCCACTACACCAGAGTACAGTTTGCATATTTTTCTTTAGCAATTCTCTGGTTGCACTGGCATACAGACGCACAACTTATGAATACTGCTGAAAAGGCTGGCTGTTTCCAGCAACAAGAGCTTCTTTACCATACATAATGTATAATGTAGCTGATCTTTGCTGAAACAGTTGTGAAACTGAAATAACCAGAACTGCGTCCTGCAACCACTTACCACACCTGAAGCCACAGCACTGGAAGTGGAAAACGTACCACTGCAACTATGGTAACATGAAGATGTCAGACTGAATGCTGACAACTAAGTTGCAATGATACAAACTGTGCTACATACAGTACAAACTGCCAGACAATTTGTAATCGTGCTACCTGCAATGGTCTGTCTGTGTAAGTAATACTAAGTATTGTTTGTAATTTTGTAAGTTATAACAAGTCATTCTAGATACAGTGAATAACTTGTATGTTGTCATATGTATTCATAGAATATTCAAATTAGTACTTTAGAAAAGACATGTTGAAATGTCTACAAAGTATAAGGGCATAGAAATCTTAAATAGTGTTTTACAACAGTAAAAGTTTTCCAGTCCTAAACTGTAACCCTGGAAAAAGTGAGTCCTTTGATGTAATGATTTACTTAATATGGCGTAGGACTACCTAACTGTGTACATGATGTTGTGAGCTGTCTACAGAAAATGTCTCACCTTTGATCCAGGGTTCAATGCCCTGCGGCTCACTGCGGTTGAAGGCACTCAGCATATCCTCTACAACCATCAACATCTACTTTCACGCAACTATTTATACCTCTACTCACTTTTACTTTCATTTCAGAGTCAGAGACGGCTTTGTCTGTCGTCTGACATCGACATGTTATGCTTCATGGTCTGATGCTGTTAACATAGTGACACCCCCTTACAAATGTTTCCAAACCTTTGTTTGATGGGGTGAGTAGTTGAGGCCAATTGTAGGTAATTTCACAGGATAATCAAAATCAAAGTTTTGAGATGAACATTTGTTTATTTCTATCTGTTGCAATAACTAGACATGCACACACGCACGTGCGCACATGCGCACGCATGCATGCACACAGTGCCACATACAAATTCACAGAGTGGAACCTCACTAGTAAGGTCACCCTTGGGACTTGATAAAAGTCACCAGATTAGCGGGATTATTTCCAATATTTTACTGTACATGGTGACCTTATATCGACTGTACACCAGTGCATGTGTTCTGGTAGAAGACAGGACTCACTGTGTGTCTGGCTGGGCTGGCGTACGTGAATGTTGACAGTGTCTGGCAGCACCTCTCTCAGCCCACTCATTGCCTGCAGCGCATCCTCACTGAACTCAAACCTCAGGATCAAGTAGCTGCAAGTGGAAACAGAACTCTAACCTCAGGATCAAGTAGCTGCAAGTGGAAACAGAACTCTAACCTCAGGATCAAGTAGCTGCAAGTGGAAACAGAACTCTAACCTCAGGATCAAGTAGCTGCAAGTGGAAACAGAACTCAAACCTCAGGATCAAGTAGCTGCAAGTGGAAACAACTCAAACATCAGGATCAAGTAGCTGCAAGTGGAAACATAACTAAAACCTCAGGATCAAGTAGCTGCAAGTGGAAACAGAACAAAAACCTCAGGATCAAGTAGCTGCAAGTGGAAACAGAACTCAAACCTCAGGATCAAGTAGCTGCAAGTGGAAACAGAACTAAAACCTCAGGATCAAGTAGCTGCAAGTGAAAACAGAACTCAAACCTCGGGATCAAGTAGCTGCAAGTGGAAACAACTCAAATCTCAGGATCAAGTAGCTGCAAGTGGAAACAGAACTAAAATATCAGGATCAAGTAGCTGCAAGTGGAAACAGAACAAAAACCTCAGGATCAAGTAGCTGCAAGTGGAAACAGAACTCAAACCTCAGGATCAAGTAGCTGCAAGTGGAAACAACTCAAACCTCAGGGTCAAGTAGCTGCAAGTGGAAACAGAACTCAAACCTCAGGATCAAGTAGCTGCAAGTGGAAACAGAACTAAAACCTCAGGGTCAAGTAGCTGCAAGTGGAAACAGAACTCAAACCTCAGAATCAAGTAGCTGCAAGTGGAAACAGAACTCAAACCTCAGGGTCAAGTAGCTGCAAGTGGAAACAGAACTCAAACCTCAGGATCAAGTAGCTGCAAGTGGAAACAGAACTCAAACCTCAGAATCAAGTAGCTGCAAGTGGAAACATAACTCAAACCTCAGGATCAAGTAGCTGCAAGTGGAAACAGAACTAAAACCTCAGGGTCAAGTAGCTGCAAGTGGAAACAGAATTCAAACCTCAGAATCAAGTAGCTGCAAGTGGAAACAAAACTCAAACCTCAGGGTCAAATAGCTGCAAGTGGAAACAGAACTCAAACATCAGGATCAAGTAGCTGCAAGTGGAAATAGAACTCAAACCTCAGGATCAAGTAGCTGCAAGTGGAAACACAACTAAAACCTCAGGATCAAGTAGCTGCAAGTGGAAACAGAACTAAAACCTCAGGATCAAGTAGCTGCAATTGGAAACAGAACTCTAACCTCAGGATCAAGTAGCTGCAAGTGGAAACAGAACTCAAACCTCAGGATCAAGTAGCTGCAAGTGGAAACAGAACTAAAACCTCAGGGTCAGGTAGCTGCAAGTGGAAACCTCAGGATCAAGCAGCTGCAAATGGAAACCTCAGGATCAAGTAGCTGCAAGTGGAAACAGAACTCAAACCTCAGAATTAAGTAGCTGCAAGTGGAAACAGAACTCAAACCTCAGGATCAAGTAGCTGCAAGTGGAAACATCAGGATCAAGTAGCTGCAAGTGGAAACATCAGGATCAAGTAGCTGCAAGTGGAAACAGAATTCAAACCTCAGGGTCAAGTAGCTGCAAGTGGAAACAGAACTCAAACCTCAGAATCAAGTAGCTGCAAGTGGAAACAGAACTCAAACCTCAGGATCAAGTAGCTGCAAGTGGAAACATCAGGATCAAGTAGCTGCAAGTGGAAACAGAACGCAAACCTCAGGGTCAAGTAGCTGCAAGTGGAAATAGAACTCAAACCTCAGGATCAAGTAGCTGCAAGTGGAAACAGAACTCAAACCTCAGGATCAAGTAGCTGCAAGTGGAAACAGAACTCAAACCTCAGGATCAAGTGGAAACATTGCACGACTCTTTGTACAACTAAACTGCAAGACACTCCCAGCACATAAAGCGGGTTTCTTGCGAACAAAAACACAATTTAATAGATGTTCACAGAATCTAATTTTAACTTGTCGTTAACTTCACTATTTGTTTCACCAGTCTAAAAGAATGGAGACAGCAGTACCCACTAGCTGGAAGACCTGTGCACCAGCCCACCTCCTTGAGTTGTTTGGGAAACATTCAACCATTCTGTAACTAATTAATGCAAAAATAATATGTACACAATTATTCACCACTACCTACAGCCAGAGGCACAATGATTTGAAAGTTGAACCAACAGTAGAGGGTTCAACTTGTGTTGTCTTGACTGAGAGTCCAATGCTGTAACTACTGCGCCACTGTGGTCCACAAATATTACCAGAACGAAACCTTTTAACAAGTTGAGTCAAACCAATGAAAGAACAGATGCTACGTACCCTTCGTACACTTTACCCTCCGGTGTATCGGTGGGGTAGAACTTGCAAGGCATAGAAGAAGCGTGTTCGAAGTGGGCCATCACGGCTGGGTCACCCATCATCTCTGTGCGCACTGGGTAGATGTAGAGCACGCGGAACTTCTGTGCCACCTGCAGATCTACAACAACAATGAGAAGTTAGCTGGCTGACGTCACCAAGTTGTTTACATTCCACGACCTTCTAAACCTACGGGTAATAGTTACACCCTACCCCTAGCATATACATGCTACACCATGTATGCAAGTGTACTAAAACTGAACATCCTTGGAACCTGAACTGCAGCAGACTATGTGAAAGTGCGACTGCATGAAACGTGGAAGTACAACTCCAGAAACTGCCAGACACTACACCTATCACCAGTTAGCTGTTAACAGCTGTTGTCTTGTAAATTCACTGTTTGATATAGCAACTGAACAAAGTACCAAAGTATAAAATCCATGTTTCGCCGAGTCGATCTACCAAAATGTTTTGTTCTACAGCAATATATTTATTGGGGGTGTTTATAAAAACTATTCATATGAGTGTTTTATTAAAAAAATACACATATTAAATACAAAAACCTATACGTATTGTGTATCCTGTGAACTGGTGCTCAGAAAAGAACCAATGTTATCCAAGCATGTGATCTGGCACAGAGAAATTATAAATAGTACATCTGCTGCTACGACAGACAACTGTTCACAATACAAATACGCCATGGACATAACACATATCACGTGTCCAGTCGTTTAAATTGCAAGATATAAAATGTTATACTGGCTAAGAAATTAAGAATTCCCAATTCCCAGTCAAATGAAGGAGTCCCACCTACCGCAAGAAAGTCCAGTGCTTCACACAATGACCTACCTTTGTGTATTTCATCGACTTTGGGGATGTAAAGTGTTGCCAAATCAAACCTCTTCAGAGTTTCTGTGAACAGCAGAATATTACACTATATTAAATTCATCAGAGCATACATAAACATGCAGACACACATTTAATGTTACTACGAATACATACTCTCATACAAATCTGGAATATTATTTGTTAAACTGTGAAATTCAGCAACAAAGCAACTATAACAGAATGTACACATTAAATGTCATATTTCTTTCCAAACTTGTGTCAACCCAACTACATATGTGACATGTTCTAACAAAATGAAAATGTAAAAACAAAAATGAGTTAGTCACACCATTGGAAAGATGTATTAAGCTTTTCAATGGTGTACAAAATTACGGACCTAGCTCACACACAGCCAAAGTTATTCGACACTGAACATGCCTAGGCTAGAAAGTTTCAAACAGAGAAAACACACTTGAAGCTTGCGGTCACGTAACTTGCCGTAAGCACGTGATCGCGTATGCCATTGTTCCAAAATCTGTTGTTTTGCTTGTATTTCTCCATTTGATGCTTTTAAAATCAACTCCCAAGTCATGTTCGTTGTCGAAGATATATCATGCTAACAGTTACTGAAATTATTACAACATAATCCACGCTTGTTTACAGTTAGCGAGTGTGAGTTACAGAGCCTTTTAAAAAAATTAAGAAAAGATATTAAAGTATACTTTTGGTGACAAAAAGTCCAAATCGTCGAAAATCATCGTGCATACGGTGTTTTCTCTGAATCAATTTCGCTGACATATAACTAATTTCATTAGAACATGTCACATATAAGTATAATACACTTTCACAAGATACCTAATAATCAAAGTCAATTTTATAATACCCATCCCTGGGGCAAGATACCATGGTACCCATGGCTCAAGAGAATATCTCATTTTACAAAGAAAAAGGTAAATAATTAAATAACAATCTTTTTTATTTTGTAACCAATTCGCAGACTTTAGGACAGGGATCCAAAGAAGCAAATGAACACAGGAAGAGGTTCACGAACTTAACCTTGGCACCTGTGAGGAGATATGCTTACACTTACAATGCCCCAAAGTTGCCCTATCAATACAGATGAAAGACTCAACAAACCTTTCTTCTTCTCACCCTCCTCCTCAGCCTCCCGTTCCTCCTCCTCGTCCTCATCCAGATCCATGTCATTGCCGTCATCACCATTCACCGACCTGTCCCTGGCTTCTCCATCCAAGACCTCTCTACTAGACGACTTGCCCTCCTTCTGCTCCCCTTCAATGACCTCCGTATCAACCGATTCATCATTTCCCACCTCATGCAAAGTCTCCATTTCAAATGACAGATCTTGTTCTATGTGTTTCTTCTCAAATGACTCTTCATTCTGTCCATCTGTGTCCTCTACATGCGAGGACACTCCCATGTTCTGCTCCTCCGACTGGGAGACATTGGCCCCGTTTTCCTCCAGCAGTGACTCCTCTGTAATCCCTTCTTCCAGTATCAATTCTTCCGGATCCCCTTCCTCTGCATTCCCTTCCTCCAGCGAACACTCATCTGTATCGGCTTCCTGCACATCCAGTACTTTAACGTCCTCCTCCTCCTCTTCATTGTTTTCTTCTGATATAATTTCTGAGTCTTCACCGCCCTCATCAACATCTTCCCCTGGTGTTCATACACAAAATCTGTCAGTTTATCGGCGCATGCACGTTGCAGATTACATTTTTATTACACAATATATTTATAATTTTTACTTGACAATTTTTTTTTTTCATTTTCATTGTGTTGTTATACATTCTGAATTAATTATAATCTGAATTCAACTACCAATATATATATAGATATATATTATATATATATATATATATATATATATCTATATCTATATCAACATTTGTTTACCGGTATCTTTTTTATTATAAAGGTGCTTTATCTGGGGTGAACTGCAGCTTACTTGCCTCCATTGATAACATAATGCGAGACAGTTGATAAAGATTCCTGTTTTAGTGAAAGTATCTGACATGTCTTTTCACTGCCAGTTTCTATCAGTGTTATCTTGTATATAAAATATGAAACACAGAAGCAAATAAATAAATACCTGTTGTGTCGCGGTCACTATTTTCAATGTCTTCCTCAACTGCACCAGGGTCACCTCCAAATGCTGGGCAAGAAAATGTTATCGATATTTCTATAATAATCCCCTGACACTGGTCGGAATTCTAACAACTGTAATCGATAGCAGTTATTTTTTATAAGGCTAGCACAAATTTTGTTACCAATCAAAAATGTATAGAAAAATAACTATAGCCATTATAGTGCCTGATAAACAAATCAGAAGTTGGGTTACACACAACCATTCAAAAAGATTGGGTGTTTCGTAAGCCAAAGGTTTCATTGCCTACTTGAGGCTTTGTTCTGGATAACAATCTTGTTGAATCTTATCTTATTAAATTATAACCTTTATTCTGCAACTGACACATCTAAGGGAGACGTTATTCCCTTGTACTAGCAGACCTCATGTAAATGGATGATGTCTACCCGGAATTTGCCGGTGTGATAATTTATGATGTGAACAATGAATATCAAACAATATTTTCTACAAACACTGACCAGTCCACTAGAAAATTATTCTAATGATGCACCACGCTGCTTGGTCATGCAAACACAAAAGAAATGGCTGAAAGCTTACCATGGTCACTCTGCTCCAGTCGACTCACAAGATCACTTTTTCTCCCCTTCACATCAAGACTACGGTTGGCTAGTTCCTGCTTCAACAGTGGTATGGTAAGTTTCTTCCAGTCTGTCACTTCAGCCATGGTGAGAGGTCACTGGTCACCCTACAACTGCACCAACACAAGACAGGGTTTTAGCTCCCTGTGAATCAGGTGAAAGTTAGGAGTTCACATGTGCACGTCTTCTTGATAACTGTGTCATAGGATAGCATAGATGCATGGTGTTCGTGTAATCATTTGATTTATACAACAAATGCAGTGCCCCGTGTACAGGGTACGTGTACACAGGGCACCTCAAACAGCTCAAGATTCATACCTACATTTATGTTACTATAAGTAGAATTAGATAATTCCAACTTCCAAAGCAGGCTACTCTTTGTTGGAGTATATTTAAACAATTTGTGGATTTCTGCATGTTTCCAAACTGTGCTGAGTGTCAACATACTTAAGGGTGTTGTGGGTTTGATCAGTCTTATTTCTTTTATGTGCTTCCATTTATTGCTGGTGCACATCTGTGATGGTCCCAATGCAGAAAACCATGTTTCAAGATCTCCGTAAAGAAATGCTATTGGCACGCACATCAAACTTCAAATTTCTTTTTATTTCGACTCCTAGATACCTCTGGGGCATGGGTGTTTCAAAATGGGAATTACTCAATCTGAATGTTCCTCTCAATCTTTGTCTTTAGATAAGATACACTGGCACTAACTCAGCCAGTGGTCGTATATATTACCCCTCTGTAAAGCCGGGGAGTGTGAGTGGAATTATATAAATAATGCAACTGATGAAATCAGTCACGTGTGTCAGATGTAGGAACGGCGCAAATACCTGCCCCAATTTGAAGATGGATATATGACTGATGAGAATCCCAATATAATAACTCATTCACATGGTAAACATTGCATGAATCACAAGCAGTGTGGCTGAGATCACCCAAAATATTGTATCACATGACTGGTCAGACAGGAGGCCCACGACTCCTCGTGGGCGATTTCAATGTATGATGTTAAAGGAGGAGTTTTTGAAAGCGATGTTCCAGGGGTTGAAAAGAGCGGGAATCCAAAAAGGAGTGACACCACTTGATGTAATCAGCTGCAGGGATTCCTGGCAGCCTTGCCCTTGCAAGTATCAAATTTTTTTATGAACTCGAAATGATTCCAGGTTATAGGAGTCAAACTCAAAGAGAGTAGAACATAAGCTGGTGTCGTTGAGTAAGCTTAGTTTAACAACATAATTAACGGGTAATCAAATACATTTTTATCTTTAATTATACAGCTGGACCGAACTGCGAAGCCTAAGCTGAACCTCAGCTTAAATCGAAGACAAAGTTCTTGACAAGCTGTCTCTGCCTGCTAGTCCTTAGACGGTGTATTGGGGGTCCAATATTACGACTTATTTAGTGCAAGCGGCGATAGCGTCATGCAACCCTGGCCTGGGTCTCCGAGTCCGGAGCTGCCTGTGCCTGGGCTGCGAAGTCCAGGTACAGACCGACCACCTATAAATTGTAGCATTACGAAGTCCATGCAGGCACAAAGGTACGCACCATTTATACAAACAGAAAGTGCAGAATGTATGTAGGTTATCTGGCGTTTCTATAAAGTATGATAGCGAATCTATTAAGACTAATATGTGTTTATATCTCGCGTCGATTCAAAGAAATCCCAAAATTATTTCGCTAGAGCAAATCTGAAGCCACGCCAAATATCACTTCACTTTGTCTGTTTCAACAAAATCCGCTAGATGGAGTAATTGTTTAACACGCTACATTGAGTACATTTTTTAAATGCTAAATGAGACCTACTTTAAAAGTATGAACAATCTATTACCAATAATATGCCTAGTTAAAAAAATAAGCTTACCTGAACAACAATTAATAATAATAATAATAATATAATAATAATAATATAATATAATATAATATAATATAATATAATATAATATAATATAATATAATATAATATAATATAATATATATTATATATATATATTATATATATATAATATATATATATAATAATATAATAATATAAAAATAGAATAATAGAATAATAGAATAATAGAATAATAGAATAATAGAATAATATAATAATAGAATAATAGAATAATAGAATAATAGAATAATATAATATAATAATATAACAATATAACAATATAACAATATAACAATATAACAATATAACAATATAATAATATAATAATATAACAACATGCTTTGCCATCTTAATTCTCATGCAATCTGGTGACCTTAACCCTAACCCTGGTCCATACCAGCCTAAATTCCCCTGTGCAACCTGTAAAAAAGCAACAAGGTGGGACCAGCGAGCAACTTAATTGCTGCGACCACTACAATTCATGGTACCAGTAGACTGCATGGGAATGTCAACAATAGCATATAATGCCCTCCAAAATAGTCAAGTCTGATGGATTTGCTGCCAGTGTGGCACCCCCAACTTCGCCAGTTCACTCTTCTCAAATTCTACCATAGAGCTAATAAACAGCTTTTCAGTCCTGTCAGACATCTCCACTTCTGATTGCTGCTAACCATTAAGCCCACCTCTTGCCACGTCTACTCCCTACAAACAAAGGGATAATACCAAAAACAATAATTTGAATAACACAAGATCAGGTAAAAGTAAAACAGATAAATCTAATAAACACACCCAGAGAGCACCTACTAGTACTAAAAGACAATCCATAAAAACCATGGTAATAAACTTTTGTAGCATCAGAAATATAATTTCAGACCTTACTGTGTGCATAGAAAACTACAATCCCGACATAATCATTAGCACTGAGATACACCTCGACAGCTCAACAGCAGTGAACTGTTCCCTCCCAACTACTCAGTTATCCGTAAAGACAGAGACTTTGACAACTCCAAAGGAGGGGTCTTGATAGCGCTAAAATCTGACCTAATAGGAACCCACAGAACAGACCTCAATAGCAACTGCGAAATAATCTGGGTCACCATCAAAATACAAGGAACGAAAGACATTACAATAGGTGCATTCTATAGATCACCCCAATTTGGCAACACAAGTGAATATATGCATGAACTACGAGAATCTATCAACAAAATTAAACACTCAAATAAAAAACACATATGGCTAGGAGGAGATTTCAACCTTCCCGATATAGACTGGGACATACTCGGCCCATGAAAAACCAGGTGGAAATGCTCCCGGACTATCCAAAATCCTACTAGAAATCTCAAATGACTTTGGACTGGAACAAATTGTACGTGAACCCACTAGAATAAATAACACCTTGGACTTATTCTTCACAACTAACCCTACCCTTGTTGAAAGATCTACAATCCATAGTACCAGGAATAAGTGACTATGACGGCATCCCAATAATTATAACCAGCTGCAAACCCTGAGTCATCAAGCAAAAACCACGCAAACTATACATGTACCATAAAGCCAACACCCAAGCCCTAAAAGAAGACCTGCTCAAATGGAACAACAATTTTGCAACCAAGGATATGTCCACGAAAACAGTTGACGAAATGTATACAGAATTCCAAACTGCCCTTAATTCAGCAATGAACTCTCACATACCGACTAAGATAATAAGAAAACGTAACCAAACATCATGGATAAATAGACGTATAAAACGACTGCACAAACATAAACAAAGAGCCTTTAACACCCATAAAATACACATAAATCAAGCCAGTCATGAACAATTTTGTAACGCACACAAAAATGCATACACAGAAACAAGAAAGGCCCACAGACGGTACATCGCATCAATCTGTTCAGACTCGGCAAAACAATTCTGGTCCTACACCAAAAGCCTAAAAGTAGACACTATTGGAATACCAACCCTAACTAAAGACCACCAGACAGAATCAGACAACAAACTTAAAGCTGAGATCCTCAATGACCAATTCTAATCAGTTTTCACAAAATAAAACACCAACTTTCCAAAAGAACCATACTCAAACTACCAGCTATGCTTGACATTACCATCACAACAAAGGGAGTCGCCAAATTACTAAACGAGTTAAAAACAAACAAATCGACAGGACCCGGCGACGTACCAGCAAGAATATTGCAACTGGCTGCCAACGAATTAGCCCCAGCTCTTAGAGTAATCTTTCAAAAATCAATCACAACTTCCCCACTCATGGTTACAAGCCAACATCACCCCAATCTTTAAGAAGGGAGATCGAACTCTTCCATCAAATTACCATCTCATCTCCCTAACTTCAATATGCTGCAAACTCCTTGAACACATTATCTACTCTAACATAATGGACCATCTTGACCAACACTCAGTTTTGTCTGACAAACAACATGGCTTCCGCAGTAAACACTCGACTGAAACCCAGTTAATACTCACAACACATGACCTATCCAAATCTCTAAATAATAAATCACAAGTAGACATGATCATAATGGATTTCTCAAAAGCATTTAAAACTGTCCCTCATAACCGCCTCCTAAACAAATAAAAAAGATATGGCATCAACAACAAAACACATGCCTGGATTACTAAATTCCTCACATGCCGTGAACAGAGAGTGGTGGTCAGTGGAGAACATTCCCCCTGGACCCATGTTAAATCTGGTATACCACAAGGCACGGTACTAAGCCCTCTTCTCTTCCTGATATACATCAACGATTTACCTAACAATATCAACTCCACAGTCCGTCTGTTTGCTGATGACTGTGTCCTGTACAGAGAAATCAACAACCAATTAGACTCACAAGAACTACAGAAAGACTTAGACGAATTAACTAAATGGGAACATGACTGGCAAATGCACTTTAACCCCGACAAATGCTTTGTGATGAGACTAACTCTTACAAGAAATATAAAACAATTTAATTATACTCTAGGAAACACAAAACTACAAGAAACAGACAGCCACTCATATCTAGGAATATGCATAACCAAATACTTAAACTGGAACAAATTAACATATATATCAGATAACAGCCTCAGCGAACCGCACCCTAGCATTCATCAGACGCAATCTCCACTCATGCCCCATAAACATCAAAACAACTGCCTACACAACCATAGTCCGACCACTTCTAGAATACTCATCATCAGTATGGGACCACCACACCCAGACCCTTATCAACCAAATCGAAATGGTCCAAAGACGCGCAGCCCGTTTTTGTCTTAACGACTATACATCTAGAGAAGCGGGCTGCATGTCAAAAATGCTAAACCAGTTACACCTAAAACAACTAATAACCAGATGAACAAACAGACATCTCACCATACTCCACAAAGCCATATATGGACACCTATCCCTGCCTGTCAATAACCTCGCCCAGCCCGCACAACGCCTATCAAGACATTTAAACAATAAAGCATTCAGCACTATCCACGCCAGTAAGAACTGCTATAAATATTCATATTTCCCTGGAACAATAAGAGACTGGAATTCCCTACCAGATGCAATAGTTAACATTCCTAAACCACAACATTTTAAACAAGCTTTAATACATGATTAATAACCCAACAGCACGCTGACCGTTTGACTCCACCAGGAGTGTTGACCAGTATACCGACAAGACAAGACAAGACAAGACAAGACAAGACAAGACAAGACAAGGCGAGCTCACCGCTAAGAGTCTTAGGCTAAGTGAATTCGCTCGGGATGGCGCTAAGAACGGAGG
>JAODUO010000457.1:547500-579882 GCA_025642075.2 Ridgeia piscesae
GCTTGTGGGAAACAACTGTACTGGTTTTGTAATTTGTCACTTTTTCAGGTAGAAACAATCGTTCAAATAGGGTGTTTGACAGCCATGGTGACGGATGATGTGTTTCCACAAAAGAAGAGTTCAAAACAAAGTTAGCAGTGTTATCCAGAAAAGTGAATTTGTGCATACTTGTTTTTAATTTTTTTTTATCGTGTATTCCTGTCAGATGATATATATTAAAATATTAATTATATTAAAATATAAAATACAGTTGTGACTGATTGCATTTAGAATACTGTTTTGTAATGCAAATGCATTGTCAGTTGTTTGTCTAACCATTTTGTTCACTTGGATAGTTTAGGGTAATATCGATTCAGTGTTGTGTGTGGCAGATTCACACCCTGCTGGTGTTCCTTATGCAAACATTACATGTGTGCACACGCATTGATTCTATTTAATAGTTTTCAGATAATAATTACAACCATGGTTTATTATATACCAATACACCATGATTGTTCAACTCTTGCAGTTATAATATATATATATGTGTGTGTGTGTGTGTGTGTGTGTGTGTGTGTGTGTGTGTGTGTGTGTGTGTGTGTGTGTGTGTGTGTGTGTGTGAGTGTGTGTGTGTGTATGAGTGTGTGTGTGTGTGTGTGTGTGTGTGTGTGTGTGTGTGTGTGTGTGTGTGATGTGTGTGTGTGTGTGTGTGTGTGTCATGTTGGTTCCCTCTTGTGCACTCGCGTTAGCACAACTATGAAAATGGTATTCATGCTATTCGCTAGATGGCGCAACGTCGCTCTCGTTCCCTCCTCTCTTTCCCACCTCCCCACGCCTGCGCCACGGGAACAGCGCATGCGACATCGACACGTGAACTGAGCCGTATTTACATAACGGAGACGCACGTTGGGGTGCTTCTGTGACAGGCATCTGAGAGCAAATAATATATAACTTATATTTATTGTTAATATATTTATTGTTGATACACTCAAACTCATAAAAACATTGTCGCATACACACATACAGAGACAGAAGATTCACACTGTAACCTCCACTTTGGTTTCTGTCGTGAATCATGACACTGTTGCAAAATCGGTGTTGCGTGCGTTGTGGTAAAAACTACTAAAATGTATGACAGTAAGACAAATCTAATCTGTATATTTTTATTTTCCAGAAAATGCAATCAACGAAATAAAATGTTGTGAATGTGAACATTGGCCTGCAACGTGCTTGGATTTACAACACTGGAATAACAACATATACACTGAGTGTGTAGTGTCCCGTGAACATTGCCATACAATGTGGTTGGATTTATGATATTGAAATAATATACACTGAGTGTGTGCCGTGAACACAGTCACACGTAACATGCTTGGATTTATGACACTGGACTGACACTATCTACAATGAGTCTGTAGTGTCTTGTGAACATTGGCATGTGGATATATGCTTTGAACAATGGTACACATTGGTGGGATAGTTGGTACCGAATGTGTCTAATGAACATCGATACACTTAGCTTGGCACTGATTGCCACTGAACTTAATATTACAAACATTTTGTCAGCAATGCATTACGTTTTTACTGTCAATTATCATTACATGCAATGAAGTTAACTGGTTGTTATACTTCTGTTTCACTCGTTTTCCACGTATACATGTCGGCTGCACACTGTGAACAATATAGAATATGATTTTATATTAAAATGCGAGACATTGTACAAACAAAGTTGATCGCAGTATATTGGGGTTTAATTTGTACTGGGATATTATTCACAATAACAATATTCTGACCAATACAATTATGCCAAGGTCAAATTTAAAAAGAAATGTCATTGATGGTTCACACTCTGATATACCATTATGTTGATTATATGAACATAAATGATCCATTACAACAATATGTATGTGGAATTACAAACTATTCAGTTCACGAATTGCACTTAATAATATAATTAGGTTTTAACAATATACGTCACCTGCCAGCATTAGTCAGTTATTTATGTCACGCCAAGGTCATATCAAGGTCACGTGATATGGGGGTCAACACTTGGTTATTAACATTTGATCTTATAAATACCCTTATTAAAACAATATTCTGGCCAAACAATTACATCAAGGTCAACTTTAAAAAACAAATGTCATAACCTTTGATTTCATTGTCTGCCACTTGGTGGCAGCACACATTTCAGGTCAGAAAATGGATATGAAACCTGTGGACACAATGGCCTGTTTTTCTGACTCTAAAAAGTCGAATAACGTTGTTAATAATAAAGCTATTGAAAAAAATCAAAAAGTGTTGTAAACTACATAGCATACACTATCACACAAGTGTTGAAATGATTCTATGGCAATTTTTATTGATGTACCTACTGTTGTAGAGTTAATTTAACTGTACTCAGTACCGTTTTGTACTACCAATACATTTTGAATACAACTAATTGCTCACTGCAACTGACCTAATTACATTTTTTTGGACTTTGCTGAAGTCGTCTGTGTAACATGCGACCCAAAACCATCCAGCTATTGATAATTTTTGTGTGGTAGAGATAATAGAACCCGATGGCCCAAAGAAACTACCAAGCATCAGAACAACATACACCAATTCCAGATCTGTTTTAATAATCATAGTTTTCATATACAACAGCACATTTCCCTAAAACGAAAAGTTTCACTGTGACGAGTACACATTTATATTTGAACTTATTTGATAATATAACTTGCTCAGCAACATGATGTCAATGATTTGATCTGTCTCAATACTAGATGACATGATGGCGTGTTACTGGCAAGTTAGCTGTCCCATCATTTAGCATGTCATTACATATTTTTATGTAACACCTAATTTGTATACGTTAATGTACAACTTACATATTTGTATAGTTGATAAATGTGCATGTTTAAATAATTTTTTTTATTATATGTAACTGTTTTCTGCAATAGATGAATTTTAAATAAAATAATATATCATTGGTGCTCTTCCCCATGCTGTGTCACACTAAGTAAAGGGATAATATAGGTTAAACAATGTTGTTTTATTTCAATTGTTCTTAATTTGTTTGAAGTGAGTTTTTTATTTCAATTGTTCAATCATGTTCCATTAGTTGCAAATCATACCTTTGGACAAAGATATTGGTGCCATCAGCATATATAATACATACAGTGATTTGCAACACAGCATCGTTTATATAGACGAGAATAATAAGGGACTGGAATGTACTGTAAAACAACTTTGTCAATGCGAGATTCTTCACACATCTCTTATCTAAATACTCAAAATATTTATCAACACATATAAATTATTTTAAAATATCAGTGTGGCATTAAATGTGTTCTTCTACTATGATATAATTATATCATAATTGTAAACATCGTTCAACCATAAAATAAATTGCACTTTAGTATGACTTGTAAATAAAACCGTGACGGTGAGATGCCAGTATACAAATGCTGACTAGAGATCACACAGTACTTTGAATCATACATGTGAAACAAGTCAAACACACAGACTGGGAAAAACTTTGTAGCTGCATAAATGCTATCAACACTCCTCTCTGCATAATAATAATATACCTAAATTACAACAACCATTAAAATGAACTTTGCTTTCATGGTACAGCCATAGCAGTCTTGACTACTCTCAAACTGAAAGTCGTGTTGATTTTTTTCATTTGACTGATGGGGTGTAGATCTTCTTGAGTTCACCGATGAGAGCGACCAAATGTGGGTTTCCACCCAGTTCTTCTATTTGTACCAGCAACCTGGAGGGTGTTTAAATGTAAACTCAGGTTACGGTTATAAATAAATACACATTTTAAATACAGCTGCACTTAGTGGAGGGATTTTCAACTTTCAAGACAACTATTCAAAAGTATTAAAAGTGTTATAACTAATTAACAGACATAATATTATTTCCATTCACAGGGATCATGGTAATAACATGGTGTCAAAATTGAATATACACACAATTATATTAGTCATCTAAAGCTGAGATGGTAATATACTTCATAAAGGTCTTGTTCATAAACTATGTGACTATGTTATCATAGCTATTTTTCAAGGTATACTTTATATGTACATTAATGTGTATTTGTGTGTGTGTGTGTGTGTGTGTGTGTGCGTGCGTGCGTGCGTGCGTGTGTGCATGCGTGTGTGCGTGCATGCGTGTGTGTGATTTTAAATGACATTAGTATCGTAGTTAAATTATCCCAAACATGTACTAATAACTGTATGCATAAGTTTATCATGGACACAAACGAAATTGATCTGTCATTAGGGTCAAAACTTTGTGCTTTGTTTTTCACTGACTTCACACTCAAAGAATCTTAAGACCCAGACTGTACCTGTCTTCTAGAGCTTTAAGAGTCTTGATTGTGTAGTCGAAGGAGCCAAGTTTCTCCAGCACAGATACACAGTATTTCTTCACGTTCTCATCTTTTGGTCGCTGCCTTAAGATATCTGATAACCAGTTCAGGAACTGTGTTGTATTTACAAATGAAGAGAAAACATAACACATTCAAAAATTATTTCCACATATCTAATGATGATATTCCCTGGAGACCCTTGCTTGACCCAAGCTGAGGTACAGGAGGGTATGGCTAGCTAGGAACCCCCCTCATCAGAATTATCAAACATTTTGTGAATGTACTTAAGTACAAGTAATTTTATTTCCTAAACGTCAAATACAGTTACAGATACTTTAGAAAAAGTATTTAAATACTTTCAAATACAAATGTATTTGACCCTACAGCTTATGTTTATGGTCAGTTGTCTGGTCAGTTGTCAGCTTAATTTAAGGAGGAATACTGTATTAAAAAGGTTATAAATGACAAGGGATATAACATTGGAAGGGCATGTAACTCCATTTATGTTACGGACCACTGTGTGAAGTATAATTAAGCTAGTGGAAATAATGTTTTTTGGTAAAAACAAATTCTCATTCACATTTTTTTTTATATTAAAAAGTAATAAGTTATAGCCCTGATAAATTTCAAATAACTCATTTGATAAAAATCAATGCAATGGATAAAACCAGTGAAAAGGATACTCATGATCTCTGTGTTGTCCGGAGGTGATGTCTTTATGCCATGTATGGTTGGGAAAGAAAATTTCCCTTCAGTGAGATCTTCTGCAAAACTTTTGTTTACAGCATACTGCAATCAAAATACGTTTGTGTAATATTAAATTATATGTTTACTGTGTTGTGAATTATTGTAAGAAAATTAAGAAGAATGACTACATAAATGTAAAGTTTAAGGATAGCAATAACAACAGTTGCTCGGACCATAGTCAGAAGAAGTGCTGCATTATCAGTCAAGAAATGGCCTAATGCAAAGTAAATGAAAACACAGAAAGTTGATGTGCTATGCTGCTGTGCACACAGTGTGAGACGTTAGATTATAATAATAATAAGAAGAAAACTTTGTTGCACCTAAATCCATGGAAACCAGGCTCAGAGGTACAAAAGGACTGATCAGTTGCAAAGTCAATAAATATTCCAGTTGTCCAGACGGACTGATATGCCACAGAGCTGTGGTGGCAAGGTTATAAAGGTATGTTTTAAAATGATGGTGGAATTGTGAAATATTGTCAAATGATCTAACACTAAGACTAGAAGGAAGTATATTTCAAAGAGTAGCTGCTGTTACAGAGAAAGCTCTAGTCCCAATGTTAGTATTTATTTATTTATAGGGTGATCATCATCATGAAAAACATAATGTCTTCTAAACTAATAAAATCTTGAAAAATCTGGAAAGCAGGAATTATTGCATGCTTACATCTTCTGCTCGCAAGTTGGCGTAGTCATCCCTGATTTGAAAGTATAATCCCATGTTGTCTAGCAGAGGCTTCAAATCACTGAAAAATATGCAGCACAAATTTAATGACCTCAAAAAAACTGTTAAAATGTACTACAAGAAAACACACCAGGGATTTTATGCTTGTGACACAAACACATTTAGTATCAGTCTGACTAGAATAAACATGTGTGTATGTATGTGTATATATATTTATATATATATATATATATATATATATATATATATGTATATATATAATTATACATATATATATATATATTGCTCAGTATTTTCCTTTCTTAACATTTAAAAAATAAACAATATGATAATAACAATATTAAACTTTTAAATAATTATGCAGATAAAAAATAATCTCAGACCAATATACATACATGCACGCACGCATGCACGCACATATCACACCTCACACATGCTAGCTATTTAAAAATAAAACACGTGTTCCATGAAATATTTCTGACATGTGCACTAACCTTTGATTTTCACTAAACAGTTGCATCAGTCTCACAGCCAGACCAAACAAACCACCAGTTTCTGAAACAGGATATTGATAATATCATTATACTTTTATGTATGTTACTTACTTCAATACGGTAGAAATACGTTATTTTAACAAGCATGAAATACAAACATTGACTAAAATAATGAAAGAAAACATGTAATGCTTAAAATAGCTAGATTAATTATTTAATACAATGAGACTATTATAAGATATAGCTACATCATATCAGATGCGATGAATGGGGTAATTATAGTTATACCAGACAAAGTACCCATCCTTAAAATGGATAAAACAATAGTTCAAGGGGTCTAAACCCACCAAGTGACACCATCAAGTCTTTAGTTTGATATTATGCACCAGAGGGCACTGTGGTTCAAACAGCACAGGACAGCTTAATGAGGTACCATATGAGATATTTAACAAAGATTACATAACTTTGAAAAAGATGTAGTGCCTGCCACTGCCACTAGAACAAATCAGTGAAATGTGGCAGATGTTTGTGGGTGACAGAGACAGAGACAGAGACAGAGACAGAGACAGAGACAGAGACAGACTGGCCACTCACTCTTGATGACCATGTCCTTGTACTCATCCTCTGTGGGGCAGGTGTAGGAGTCTCGCCAGTAGATGTCCATGCCCTGGCCGCGGTGCAGCTCCAACAGTTGCTCTGTAACACGCACCAGCACAGTCATAGTGGCATCAACACTGCCACAGTGGCACCAACACAGTCACAGTGGCACCAACACAGCCACAGTGACACCAACACAGTCACAGTGGCACCAACACAGTCACAGTGGCACCAACACTACCATAGTGGCACCAACACAACCACAGTGGCACCAACACAACCACAGTGGCACCAACACAACCACAGTGGCACCAACACATCCACAGTGGCACCAACACAGCCACAGTGGCACCAACACAGTCACAGTGGCACCAAACACAGTCATATTGGCATCAACACAGCCACAGTGGCACCAACACAGTCACAGTGGCACCAACACAGTCACAGTGTCACCAACACAGTCATAGTGGCACCAACACAGCCACAGTGGCACCAACACAGCCACAATGACACAAACACAGTCATAGTGGCATCAACAGTCATAGTGGCACCAACACAGCAACAGTGACACCAACACAGTCACAGTGGCATCAACACAGCCACAGTGGCATCAACACAGCCACAGTGGCACCAGCACAGTCATAGTGGCAACAGCACATCTACAGTGGCACCAGCCCAGTCACATCAGCGTATTCACAGTGCTCAACCATGTCCAGTCGTAAAATTATGAAGTCTAAATCAATTATGCGTTTTATCATCAGTTCAATCCCCAATAATACTTGGTGTGTGCAGAATTTGGAATTGCTGTTATACTGGTTCTGGATCTTTTTGTATTCAACGGCAACAGCTTTAGAATGATACCTCATCTGTTGAAACACAGCTGAAGCCAAACTAAAGAGCAACTTTTTGAGAAACAAGGTATTTTTGACTCGTATCGTCTACTGTTTTTATAATCTTTTGGTTCATAAATATGTTTTTACTGGTCTTGGACTTTTTATCTATTAAAATAATCAAACTGAAATATATAAAAAATAAAAAATGTGTGGCATGTACAACTTAATAAATACCCAGCTTGCTGCGATGGGTTACATAAGGATTGAGTCTGCTTTCTGGATAGTGTCTTGACACAAGGCCATACTGTGTAATATCAATAATAAAGTTTATTGAAACACAGGTCTCCAGAGTATGACTGTTCAATAGTGTGTACATACTACATAGACTAGCATAGTCACACTACAGTGTACTATATAATCACAGTACAGTGTACTACATAGTCATACTAGTGTACTATATAGTCACATTATAGTGTACTACATAGTCACACTAGTGTACTATATAGTCACATTATAGTGTACTATATAGTCACACTACAGTGTACTACATAGACTAACATAGTCATCACTACAGTGTACTATATAGTCACATTATAGTGTACTACATAGTCACACTAGTGTACTATATAGTCACATTATAGTGTACTACATAGTCACACTAGTGTACTATATAGTCACATTATAGTGTACTACATAGTCACACTAGTGTACTATATAGTCACATTATAGTGTACTATATAGTCACATTATAGTGTACTACATAGTCACACTAGTGTACTATATAGTCACATTATAGTGTACTACATAGTCACACTAGTGTACTATATAGTCACATTATAGTGTACTATATAGTCACATTATAGTGTACTACATAGTCACACTAGTGTACTACATAGTCATACTACAGTGTACTACATAGTCACACTACAGTGTACTACATAGTCACACTACAGTGTACTACATAGTCACACTACAGTGTACTACATAGTCACACTAGTGTACTATATAGTCACATTATAGTGTACTACATAGTCACACTAGTGTACTATATAGTCACCTTACAGTGTACTACATAGTCACACTACAGTGTACTACATAGTCACACTACAGTGTACTACATAGTCATACTACAGTGTACTACATAATCACAGTACAGTGTACTACATAGTCACACTACAGTATACTATATAATCACAGTACAGTGTACTACATAGTCACACTACAGTGTACTATATAGTCACAGTACAGTGTACTACATACTCATACTACAGTGTACTATATAGTCACAGTACAGTGTACTACATAGTCATACTACAGTGTACTATATAGTCACAGTACAGTGTACTACATAGTCACACTACAGTGTACTACATAGTCACACTACAGTGTACTATATAGTCACATACAGTGTACTAATAGTCACACTACAGTGTACTAATATCACATACAGTGACTTATGTCACATTACAGTGTACTATATAGTCACAGTACAGTGTACTACATACTCATACTACAGTGTACTATATAGTCACAGTACAGTGTACTACATAGTCATACTACAGTGTACTACATAATCACATTACAGTGTACTAAATAGTCACACTACAGTGTACTACATAGTCACACTACAGTGTACTATATAGTCACAGTACAGTGTACTACATAGTCAACTACAGTGTACTACATAGTCATACTACAGTGTACTATATAGTCACAGTACAGTGTACTGCATAGTCACACTACAGTGTACTACATAGTCATACTACAGTGTACTACATAGTCATACTACAGTGTACTACATAGTCATACTACAGTGTACTACATAGTCATACTACAGTGTACTACATAGTCATACTACAGTGTACTACATAGTCATACTACAGTGTACTTCATAGTCATACTACAGTGTACTACATAGTCATACTACAGTGTACTACATAGTCATACTACAGTGTACTACATAGTCATACTACAGTGTACTTCATAGTCATACTACAGTGTACTACATAGTCATACTACAGTGTACTACATAGTCATACTACAGTGTACTTCATAGTCATACTACAGTGTACTACATAGTCATACTACAGTGTACTTCATAGTCACACTACAGTGTACTATATAGTCATACTACAGTGTACTACATAGTCATACTACAGTGTACTTCATAGTCATACTACAGTGTACTACATAGTCATACTACAGTGTACTTCATAGTCATACTACAGTGTACTACATAGTCATACTACAGTGTACTTCATAGTCATACTACAGTGTACTACATAGTCATACTATGGTGTACCTGTGTAGACTGTAGTGATGTCTGGATGTTCCAGGGTCAGAGCTTTCTCCAGGCCCAGGAAGTAGGTGTAGTTTGCCGCGTTGATGGTGCTGGCCACTCCGTAGATGTGGTGGGCGACTGCAACACAAGTAGCAGCATCTGTCATAATGCATATTACTGCTCGACCAGCAGATGAAATGGTAAAAACTTGTCACTCCTTGGGGTAGTGAATAGTGAACGATACTATGTTAGTAACTTACGTTGCTCAGGTTTTTCCTGTATGTTCAGTAGATATGTCGATCACCGCTAGAACCCAAGGCAATGCATCGATCAGCTAAATGTGATGCAGATGTCTCTATCAGGTGGATCAGTGTGGTTCCCTTGGTGTGGGTGTGGTTCAAGTTTATATACAGGGCTGGTTTACTGGCATGTGCAAGAGGTTGAAGCCTGATGCCCACACCTTGTAAAATGCCTATGTGTTGAGGGTGGCCGGGCAAAGCACTACCCAGCTTGACAGACTGCACAGTGCTGCACTGAGCTGTCCCTGATGCACCAACTCATGTAGCAGCCCTTGTGTGGTGGTCATTTCTCATCTGGATAGCCAGCGGTCAGTTAGCTTTGAACAATGAATGACACAACCCATCTGGCGGATCATCAATAGTTGTGGTCGGTGTGGCAGGCCGACCCATGCTGAGGTCTGCCTGTTACTTCTAACTTAAACCTTAGGGGGGCATCAGTCATCTAGAGGGATCTCAGACCTCACATATCTGAAGCTTATCCCTGCGTTTCACGTATACCTGCTTATGGCCCCAATAGTGTGGGTGCGGCTGGGGGTTTACAGACAGGGCTGTATTACTGGTGTGCAGTGGTGTATGTCAGAGCAGGTGGGTGGGGTCGCAGGGCTTTATGCAGGACCAAATAATTGCCAGTCACACGTTTTGGTGGACACATGGATGTTAAGCCAGTTTACAAACTTTAAAATGTGTCTGAAGACCTAAAATGGACTACAAACACACACATGATACTGTTTACACTCACTTTTGGGGTATAACCAACAATATCTATGGTTTTGGAAGACCTTTTTTTGCTCCTTCATTTTTTACCCATCCACCCATATTTCTACCCGTCCACAATGCTATTTACCCGTCCAAATGACGGGTGGTCGGGTCTCTGCATAAAGCCTTGGTTGAGTGTCTAGTGCTTCCAACTGGTGACTACCACAATATCTTCCAACATAAAATCAACTTTGTAGCGAAGTATTCAGCCATGCAGACTATCTGCATATATACATCAGTCACATAAATAAACATACAGCCAGGTAGTAGTTACTGCACCTCCGTTAACCAAGCCAATGTGGAGCAAAGTTACAAAGGTAAGTTTTAAAACGATGGTGGAATTATGTAATGATAAATGGAAGTTAAGGTAGGATTCGGGTCTGGACAATATCGATTTTTGACAAATAAATCACTTTTGACATGTTGACGTTTTCGTAATGAAATATTATTGTACTTGCCACTGATGCATGTTTTATTCTTGGAATAAAAAAAATTCTGTGATAAAATGACATTTTAGTTGCATGCCCCTCTTTGCTAAGTCTTTGTTTTTGCTAAGAAGTCTGAAAGACAAATGAAAGACAGCAGCAAGCAGGCTAGGTATGCCAGGAAGATGGCGGCGAGGGCAACAACCCAAGCTACAGCGGCATCTTCCTCCTACTCCGCTGGTGACTTCTAAGGTCAGTTTGTATACAGTTTACCTTGGACTGGTGTCAGACAACATCCGCCACAGAACTTGTCTGAAATTAACATCTATTTTGCAATATGTGCTGTTGTGCAGTATGTGCACACATTTTACATGTATTGTTGGTTGCTGTGTAGATAGATTTCTAATAAAATTGCTGATGTTGTGCACAGTTTGACAAAGTATTTATTTTTCATCTTTATGACAATGTTGTGTTACTGTAGACATGTTTTGCTGTGAAATATCATTACAAACGTGAGCAGACTTTGAATACGTTTTTATCCTATTTCAGATTTTCAGTAAATCGTCATTTAGTTTTGCAATATCTTGGCTGTTTTTCAATGGAATCACTTGTAACTTTGCACAGTACATCTTGGGAATATGCTACAGGGGGAGACAAGGCTGTTATTTTTATAAAATTAAAAAATGTTTATATAATGACATATGAACATGTGTCGTCAGAAACATTTTCATAGCATGAAATATAAATAATGTTATAAAATCACATTTTTCAAAATCTGGCAAAATAACTACCGGTATGTCACCCCCTGTGGAATACTCTCAGCTAGCTGCATGTCAAATATGACTGCATTTGAAGCATTTATTACAAAGATACTTTTTTCCCAAGGGCACAAAAAATCCAAGATGGCCACCATTTCCATAGAAACGCCTTCGTAAAAAATAAACATTGCCAACACACTTTCTACTTTTCTCCTAATAACACTGTCTGAAAGTTTGAATAAGATAAATTGAGAATAAAAAAAAAATTCCATTAGAGGAACGCCTTAAAATTAAAAAAACGTTATTTACTGGTACCCCTTGACATTTTATAATATTCTATTACATTGTAAGCTCATGGAGTGTACTATTACCTATGGACCTACACCTGTGCTACCTGTCACTGAATCACCTGAGTTCCTCACCTGGTACGCCACGACGCAATATCGAATTGTCTTCAATGTCGTCTATCCTACAAAAACAACAAAGTTCTTACACAGCACAGAAGAGTCAGTCGTCAGACATTATGGCTGCTCAAAGTGTGTCACACTTCAGTCTGTATTCCCTCGGACACCAGTTCAACCTACACCATCTGGAGTACTCTGGGAAGTATTCAGCATTACTGCAAAAACTATTCAAACACACTACACCAGTACCCAGCCCTGTATATAACTTGGTGCTCACTGTTGCTGCAAAGTGATCTGGAGCAACAAACCATGTCTAAAACCGCTAATAACTAATTTACATTTCTAATGTCAGGTCAGAGCCTAAAACTGCAGAATTTCAAACACATTTTCAACAGGGAATTTCAACCAAAATACAGATGTTACTTTTTTTTCAGCTGAAAATGTGGTGCTAGATATTCAAACTTATTCAAACGCTTAAAACATATTTATGCAATCATAGTTAGAAATAAGAATAACAAAATAAAGTGCAATTACGTGTGCCCATGGTGATCCATTCCATAGGAGCATTACTGAAGTGACACTTACAAGAGGCTGGCGTTGTGAAGCATGCGGGTCACTTCTCCTATGATGTGTAACTTGCATTTTGGCACATGGAGCCAGTGGTCAAATGCCTAACAGGGCAGAAATAGGAACAGCAATAACACATTTTGAAAATGCACACTCTATAGGATTGTATTTTTTTGGATAAATGTATGGTACTTCAGGAATGTTATTTTGGTCTATTCTATGATTGCTGAACAGTAATACAATAGTTTGATTCTGGAAAATAAAAAGATGAAAATTATAATTTGGAAATGTTTAGAAGAGCTCTTCCTCTAAGTCCAGTCCTAAAGTTGTTCTTGTTGAAGGTCAGATAATGACTTATATATAAGTTTTATATTTTACCTGTTTCATGTATGTTATGATTATTTTTTATTATTATTTAATATTTTTTTATTCTTTTTTAGATTTTTTGTACATGTGCTGCATGATTGATGTAAATGATGTATAAATGCATCGGCCATCAACAAAATTTTCTATCTGTCTGTCTGCCTGCCTGCCTGCCTGCCTGCCTGCCTGCCTGCCTGCCTGCCTGCCTGCCTGCCTGCCTGCCTGCCTGCCTGCCTGCCTGCCTGCCTGCCTGCCTGCCTGCCTGCCTGTCTATTTATCTATAAATATCATAATTGTGATTAAGAAATTAGTGTATACTAAGGACGTTATTAAATGAAAATAAAATTATCTATCTCTCTACATGCCAGTCATGATTAAAAATAGTGAATACTAAGAATGTTATCATATGAAAATAAAATGACCTGTCTGTATGGCTGTCTATCTTTCTAAAAAGTGTCTATAATGGTCATAGACATGATTAACTAGATGAGTACTGGAAGGGCACCATCAGACAGAGGATAGATATTAGATAGCACAAGATATCTGTAAACAGCCTGCTGAGGCCAATGAACACAATGGCTGCATAATGATGAAAGATGATATTGTAGCTTAATTTTTAGGTGGTCTAAACCATTGATTTTTTATATTAAATTTCAATAAAAATCATAATATAAAAGTAACATTTATAATCATATACATTGCATGGATTCCATGGATATTAAATAATTTATACCTCTGCGAGTTTAGTTCTAACTTCCTTTCCAGGAACTTGTACAATGTATCTGTACGGCTGCAGTAGAATCTGTAACCACAAACACCACACATAATACTGTACATGTACTTTAACAAATTTAACAGGAAAGAATGGCACAATTTTAAGCTTATGCAAGTAATGGTAACTTTACAATACATCCAATTAGGCAATGATTTCGCAACAAAAATGGGTAGATTGTTTTTCTTACAGTTTACTCTTACTGTAAGAAATACTATGACTTGTATTTATGCCGTATTTAATGTGTTACTTTACCTGATCGTAGTCTGCCTCCTTCGTGTCTCCATGTGGACAATCAACACCACTTGCAGTTGCCATACCGGCTTCTATATTTCTAGTAATACTACAACATGAATATTGGATATATATATATATATATATAATATATATATATATATACATATATACACACATATACAGCAGTTATTTATTACAGCTATGTATTGGGATTCATTTCATTAGTTACATGCAACATAAATATATTATTCAAATTGAAACATTCCAATTAAATAGATAATTGTCAGATTATACACAATAATTTAACTGGCTTTTACTAAATCATGTGTGAAGCAATATGAATATTACAGCTGACATACACTTGTAGTCTAGATGCTACAAAGCAGGATTTGACTAATAATACCAACTACCTTTCTGGCAACCCTGGCGTTTCACACCAAACACAGCACTTATAAAAACACATTTGTTTGACGTTTCCCGACAAAGTGAAGTTAGTGAACACATATTAGCCCTCTCGTGAGAGTGGCACATCACTAAGTTTGTCCACTGTTGCATGATTAATTGTCATTTTACATTTGAAATACATTTTGTCAGCTGAAATGCTGCCTGTATAATGTGCAACTTATAATTTTCTATTTCAAGTCAACACAATTTCACTGTCAAAAAAAATGTATTTAACCAGTAACGTCAATACATTACCATGTCCATGGTATGATAATTATATTATGTATCTCAAGATATAATTTTATGGTAGTAATCGATAAGTAATCTTCCAGTGAACTAACCAAAATTATTAGGCCCTTCTTCAAAACGGATTTTACTATATTTTTGATGTGTATATATTTGGAATGTCATTCTTCATCACTTCAGATACAAAGAAAGCAGGTATTACTATTTAAATTGTATTTTAGACTAATTTAATTCCGCCAAGTTTTTGTACACTTTGTATACTAATGACTGTCAGCGTGTTGATCCATCTACCATTTTTGTGAGGTTTTCTGATGATACAGCCATGCTCGCTCTTTTGAGTGATTTTGCCTCATATCAATCATATCTTTCTTCAGTGGTACGTTTCTCCAGTTGGTGCAGTACCAACTTTCTGCATCTCAATATTTCCAAAAAGAAATGTGCATTGATTTCCGTCGTAATAAAACTGTCATTAGTCCCTTTGTCATCAAAGGTGAACCTGTGAGTGTAGAACAAGTCGATTCATTCAAGAACCTTAGTGTTGAGTTAGATAAGAAATTGTCCTTTACAGAGCATGTTACAGCTGTGCAAAAGAAATCTCAGCAGCGACTGCACGTTCCTTGAAAGTTGCGAGCTTTCAAAGTTGACCCAAAACTTCTTCTAAGTCTCTACCATGTATTGCAGTACTTGATACTGTGCTTCTCTTTCCGTGAGTATCCATAAAAAAATCTAAAAATCTCACATGTTGTTCCCAAGATCATTGGTTTGCCTACACCAATGCTGTCCCAAATGATCGACCATGCAATCTTGAAGAAAGCTCGTGCTGTCGCTGCTGAGTCTGATCACCCGCTCTTTACATATTTTCATGTTCTTCCATCTCGAAGAAGATTTTGTTGTATAAAATGCAAAACAGATTGCTACAGCAGGAGTTTTGTGCGTGTGGCAATTGTAATGTTAAATAAGTGATATTGATGCCAACGGGTTTGCTTTTTTGTGTGGTTACATTTTGTATTTCATCTGTATTTTGTGTGACAATCTTTTCTTTACACATTTTAGATGCAATCATGAGTTCTACGATGTATATTTTAATGTTTACATTTACAGAATATTGCAGTTTTTTTATTTTGCGAATGCAGTAAGTAAAATTTATAAATATTCGCGTGCACAAACATGCCGTCTATGGAACTTAGCTTTCTACCAGTAGTCAGGCAAGGTGTAAAGTAGTGCTTGCCTCTGAAGGGAACATGGCTTCCAAATAGCAGTGGTGGTGGCTAAAGTGTTCAATCACGTACTACAGCAAATCTCTGGCTAGCAGGACACATTTAAATCCAGACACACATAAGGTGAAGCTATACATGTGCGAATGCCTTACATGTGAACATGGAGCTATCAACAACAACCAGGGGAAAAGCAAAGCTATTGTGGAATGGCTATACCAAGCATACAGAGAAAAATGACATGATAAGGTGGCATTGTACATGTCGTGCAAGCAAGCACTGCCCTGCTAGTGCATACACAGACTTGCTACCAGCATATCCAGTGTTAAAAATTCACCACAACCACTGTCCTGAACCTATGAAGCTAGAGGTAATTTTTTAAAAGAAATATGCCTTTATAGAATATTTATTGGTTTTACCAAAATGCCATGCTACCAAAATGTCTGTTACCAAGATGTCCTATTACCAAAATGTCTGTTACCAAAATGTCCTATTACGAAATGTCCAGTTACCGAAATGTCCTGTTACCGAAATGCCCTGTGACCGAAATGTCCTGTTACCGAAATGTCAGTTACCAAAACGGGTACTTTTGCAGTTTAGGCCCGCACCGCACCTCGAAAAAACCATCAAAATGATCACCTACGATGATCAAACTTCGCATGCTGTATCTACTACACCTGTACTATGCGTATGCACTTGTCACGTGATCAAAAAATAATAATTAATGCCTGAAATCGATCAAAATGTGTCAGTAAATAACGCGCTTTCTTCGTCGAGTCATTACTGACACAGTGAACTCCGCCAGGTGGCGCCACCATCTTACTGCCGTAAAACCGTGGGGTCAGACCACAATTTTTGGGAAGAAAGAGCACATGGTTATAAAATTGTAATTATTTTATATTACCAGGAAATAATAAATTACATGAAATACGCATTTTAGATTTTACTCAATAACAGCTGATGGCACTTCATATACTTTAATACGAGCAGAAACATGTTAATTGCTTATCTGCATAATGTGTCAATATTTTACAAGGAAATATTCATTATTAAAAATAAATTGATAAGTAACAATTGTAATATTAATAAATATTATATATATATATATATATAATATACACATATATATACATATATTACATATATATTTATTATATATATATTTACATTATACATATATCTATAATATCTTATATAATAGTATTTAATTACATATATATATATATATATTATATATACATATAATTTATATATATATATATATATAAAGCATAATACATTTATGATCTGTATCAGCACATTGTTGTGACTCGTCGAAGAAAGCGCGTTATTTACTGACACATTTTGATCGATTTCAGGCATTAATTATTATTTTGTGATCCAAAATGTCAATATGGTCCAAAATAGTCGGAAGATTGGTCCAAAATGGTCGGTTTCATATAAATATATATCTCTAAATTATATGTATATATATATGTAATTAAATACTATTATATAAGATATTATAGATATATGTATAATGTAAATATATATAATAAATATATATGTAATATATATGTATATGTATATATATATGTATATATATATATATATTCAATTACAATACACACATTAAATATACATATTAATAATATATAGGTATATATATTACATATATGTAATATATGTATAATATATATAATATATATGTATATATAACCAAACCAGTGATAAGTAGGACAATTTGGATTTGCGTTTTTTACATTATTGGAAAGGGGATTCGCAAACTCCTTCTGTGTGGCATAAGGCATGTAGGACAGTGATATTTGGCACATCATGTATTTTATGTTGTAATTACATTGTGTAAGTGAATATATGTAGTCTTGAAAATTAGCAAAGTTATGGTAGTAATAACACATTGTTCACAGTAAAGCATAACATCGAGAAAACAACTGTGTAAACACACACAATGATCATGCAACATAAACACTTGGCATACAACATGGTTGTAATGGAATAACTGCAGAGTAGAAAAAAAGCTGCTACAGCAAAATTAAATATCAAAGTTTCGCAAAACGACACATTAAGAACAGCTGTTTCGGTTGTGAATTTGTTTTGTTCACATAATACTTACTGTATGACATTTCTATTAGGCACAAACTGTCTGTGTTATAATACAACTACACCTTAGCAGAATAAACATGATACAAACAAATTAACATGTAACACATTCGATGCAGGTAAAAAGGCTGTTAATTTGCCTTAGTCACCTTTTCACCTTGTTCCATCGAGCCGAGACTTACTGCTGGTGATTATTAGTGTTTCAGTCAGACAAACAGTCATAAAAAGTATATCCATAACAATTGCATGATTGAACATTCACATTCGACTCTCATACCATACATGTTATGGTATAACTGCACATTAGAGGTACAAAATAGCTGCTGCTGAAACTGGTAAAATAATTTCACAGTGTACATGGAATAAAACTTGAAAATAGCCGTACACGCTCTACACTAGCATTTTGATAACACTATGAGATAAGACAAGATCTTTTTATTTACTTACAAAGCATTACAAAGATATGAAATGTATAGTGTCATTGTTATGCTATGTGGCAGCAATGTGAACATTCCTCCATGACAGCTCCATGTACCGGGAAAGGTATACCCCGGGAAAGGGGCGCCATCGCCACCTGTCGAATCGCTGCCAGTTTCAGCGTCTTTCGCCAGATCGTATTCACCCCACAACCGCGCTAACGCACGCTCTTTGTCGATTGGGCCATTTAACATGCGTATTAATTCATCCGACATCGCTAAGTTGTATAAACAATCGATTTAAACAACTTCTAACCTCGACAATAGCGTATCGGCGTCTGGCAGTCGGAAAATGGCGTGTTTGTTTTGATGCTAGTTGAAGAAATGCGCATGCATGGTTGCGCTCGCCTAATCAGCATACGCAGAGCGGCTCTTGATGCTCATTAGTATGCAACAATCATGAAAAGGGTGACTGTTGATTGGTTGAATTTGAGCTATTTCTGTAAAGAGGGCATGGATATGTAAATATGCATGTGAAGATTGAGGTGGTATCCTTTCCGGTGGTAATACATAAAAATTACAATAGGGACACCCCACAGGAGCATGGCTAATTACGTCTGAGAAAATCGAACAATATTCTTTTATTTCAGAAATTCAGTCGCAGATCATTGATAGGGCTCGTTGTAAATTGCGCTAAAATGCATATTTTATCAGTATTATTACCTTTAGATAATATATATATATATATATATATATATATATATATATATATATATATATATATATATATATATATATATATATATATATGTTATTAATAATCGCTTGATGTGTAGCAATTTCCTTTTGGGAAATATTGGTTGGCTCTGAAAAGAACCGGTTTTTTTTTTCGTTTGTAATTTTTTTTCTCGCGGCTGACTGACAATCACCGTGGTCGGGTTATTGTTTTTGGATTATCTTTTTTCTTCTTGCGGTCGAGTTCATGTGACAGCTTGTACTGGATAAACTCTTCGGATACCCTTGATGATATTTTCGAAGGGATCCTCTCCAAATTTCAGCCGCCACATGAACTCAACGAGGTAGGTGTCGACCATGCCTCTGGCTGTTCCGCACTCCCTCTTGTTGCGGCGTTTAGCCCTCATCCACACGTTTTCTATCGTGTTGGTGTGGTCACCGGGTTCACGAAGTTGACTTGGTGATTAACAGCCAGGTGTCGATAGCCGATGTTTCCGATGGTGTTATATGCAGCCCAAAGGTCTGATACAACAGTCGTTCCAGGCCGGATGAACTGTTGTATGATGGGCAGGAGAGTGGCAGCGTTCTTCTGTGGAACAGCAACCAGGAACCCTTCCTTGGTGGTGGTATCGATGCCACCGAACACCCACTGCTGCGGCACTAGTCGTCGTCCGACGTTGTGTTTTCTGCGGACGAACACACTCGTCGATCTGGACCTCCACGCCGACTCCCAATACGGACAGAAAGTGCTCGGCGCAGATGTCACGAAGAAAGTTCCGCCAATCGACGAAAGTGTGCTCGGCCATTGCAAGCTCCCGGCTGGCCTTTCGAAAGGAAAACTCCTCAAAGGCCCAGTAGCGAATAACATCAAGCACGGATCGAATGTTTAGGTGGCTACCTTCGAAAAAAGATCCCGATCGGATTGACAATGTTTTGTTGCACGGCCTGCCACACCGCCAACGAAACTCATCAATCTTGCCGGGCCCGGCCTGACTCCAAACCATGGGGCGGTTGCACGTAGCGCAAACTTGATTTGCTGCAAGTAAGCCATGGAGTTTGGCCCACTGCATCGCAGCGACATTCGTCTGCGTCGCGGCATGAAACTCCCTCGTTGTCAAGCCAGTGACACTCGGGAAATTATTTCTACCCGCCATTTTAACCATAGAAGAGACACACAACCACGTAGCACGATTCTGTGATAATTTACATATATATATATATAATATCTACGTAAATTATCATTACCATTTATAATACATAAATATATTATATGTATATTATATATATATCCATGTATACTATAATTATATATATATATATATATATATATATATATATATATATATATAATATTTATAAATAATTATATAAACTTATATATATATATATATATATATAATATATTAATATATATATATAATATATTAATATATATATATATATATATATATATATATTATATATATATATTTATATTATCATTATTATTTATAATATGTATAATATTATATTTGTATATATTTATATATTTCAAAAAACAATAATAATTATATACTTATATATATATATATATATATATATATATATATATATATATATATATATATATATATATATATATAATTATTGTATAAATGTATATTATAATTCTTACATACTAAACTACTAATAATCTAAAAGTGTTCATGGCTAATGATTACCAATATTTGTACTCGCAATAAAATAACATCGGTTTGAGCATTTAAAAAACATTTGTTTTTAATAAAGATTATTTCCTGGTAGTATAAAATAATTACAATTTCATAACCATGTGCTCTCATCTTCCAAAACATTGTGGTCTGACCCCACGGTTTTACTGCAACAAGATGGTGGCGCCACTGTGTCAGTAGTGACTCGTCGAAGAAAGCGCGTTATTTACTGACACATTTTGATCGATTTCAGGCATTAATTATAATTTTTTGATCACGTGACAAGTGCATACGCGTAGTACAGGTGTAGTAGATACCCCGAGGTGACCGAGCTAAGATGTCACCGACGAAACTGTCACTGTGTTGTCATTTGTGTACGAATACTAGTGATATGGCGCCACCAGTATTAGCTATGTGTGAATACCTGGTCAACTCGCTTATCGCCGCGGCCTCGATCTGCGGATCGCGCACCTCGAAAAAAACATCAAAATGACCAAACTTCGCATGCTGTATCTACTACAACTGTACTACGCGTATGCACTTGTCACGTGATCAAAAATTGTAATAATGCCTGAAATCGATCAAAATATGTAAGTAAATAACCCACTTTCTTCGTCGAGTCACTACTAACACAGTGAACTCCGGCAGGTGGCGCCACCATATTGCTGCCGTTAATCCGTGGGGTCAGACCACAATTTTTTGGAAGATAAGAGCACATGGTTATGAACTTGTAATTATTTTATACTACCAGGAAAAAAATTAATTACATGAAATACACATTGTAGATTTTACTTAATAACAGCAGATGGCACTTCATATACTTTAACACGAGCAGAAACATGTTAATTGCTTATCTGCATAATGTTTCAATATTTTATACTACCAGGAAATTGATAAGTAACAATTGTAATATTAATATTATATATATATATATATATATATACATATATATATACATATATAAGTATATAATTATTGTATACATGTATATTATAATTCTTACATACTAAAATAATAATCTAAAAATGTTCACGGCTAATGATTACCAATATTTGTACTCGCAATAAAATAATATCGGTTTGAGCATTAAAAAAATGTTTTTAATAAAGATTATTTCCTGGTAGTATAAAATAATTACAAGTTAATAACCACGTGCTCTCCTTGGTACTTTTGCAGTTTAGGCCCACACCTCGAAAAAAAACCCACCAAAATGATCACCTACGGTGACCAAACTTCGCATGGTGTATCCACGGACTTATATGTCCGTGGTGTATCTACTATACATGTACTACGCGTATGCACTCGTCACATGATCAAAAATAAGTAAGTAAATAAAGCGCTTTCTTCGTCGTGTCATTAATGCTACAGTGAACATTGTCTGGTGACGCCACCATCACACTGCCGTTAAGCCGTGGGGTCAGGCCACAATTTGTTTTAAAATCGTCACAGATTACTACATTCAAATAGCTGATCAGTTGAATATATGAACACATAGTTATTAACTTTTAATTATTTTACAATACCAGGAAATAATCATTATTAAAAACATTTGTTTTTGTCAAAATGCTCAAACCAATATTATGTTACTGCGAATACAAGTATACAAGATTTTAATTATTGTTTTTTTGCAATATATAATATACATATAGAGACCAATTTGATATTGGCCGGTAATTGTTCATCAAGTCTAGATTCAGGTTTGGTTTCTTTTGTATGACCACAGCCTGTTTGAATATGGCTGACACGAGACATGACTCGAGAGACATGTTGATGATTGTAGCTAATATCTGCGCAAGAATGTCAATGTTAGCTTTCACGAGTGAGGTGGGAAGTGGATCAAGCACGCTTGTTTTTGTTGGACACATCGTTACTAGTGAGATAACACCATCTGTGGTAACACCAGAAAACGCACTCAATGAGCAGGACGGTTCACAATGTAGTCAGCGTTAACTGTTAGCACGCATCTACTTGCTAGCTGGCTGCGAATGACTAACAATCTCCTTGTGAAGTGCTCAAGAAAGCCATTTGCGATTTGTGCAATAGTTTTGGAGCATTTATTCTCTTCATCAGGTCGTCCATCACTTTGAATACTTACAGTGCTATTACTGTATTGAATTCCGTCACCAGCTGTGGTCATCCTCGCAAGCCTGGGTACGTCGTTGTGCTGGCCTGCGCAACTGTACCCCTGGCCGATCGTCTCCGCAAAATGTGGAAGTCAGCGACGTCGAACTCTAAAATTATAATAACAAAGTGACTTCAACAGTCACTACTGCGTTAGCCGTGGAAACAGCGTGAAATCAGCAAACAGAGCTCTGGCGCAGACGGCAGCGAAACGCACGTGACCAAAGACTATAGACGGTAAGTCTATAGTCTTTGGTGACAAAACCCTCACGGTGGCACAAGCGGTGGCTGCGGCGCCGTTTGCTAATATTAATCCACCGCCACAACTATGTTTGAAAGACAATGCAAACGATGAATGGACAATGTTCCAGCGGTTGTTCAATAATTACGCTGTACGTAATCGCAAGGGAAGAGACATCGGATTCAATTCAAGTTAATGAAGCGGCTGACGTTACAGTGACTTTATTCACAATTGTCGGACGTTAAATGTTAGGGTGTTATAGGGTGTAGATCGGTGAAATTTATTTTCGGTAACCATGGTCGGGAGGAGAGTAAACTCCTTTCGCTGTTGAAGCACTGGGAAATCAGACTTCCTCCTCCCCCAAACGGGGTTGGAGGTTCGCCGGCTTGCAGATTCCTTCCATGGCTTACCCGCCGTCTTCAACTGTCAGTTATTTTAACCAGATATGTTTCATATCTAATCTAAATGACTGGTTGATTGTTGACGGCGTCTTTTTCGTCATTCGATGTATCATTTTTAAGTAATAAAACTAAAAAAAATGAAACAAGTGGTATACCTATTGTTTCTTTCGAAGCGTTGTTCAGTCGAACGAAGCCTGTACAGACCTACAGATAGTAGAACCAAGCGAAGTGACGACTCCCAAAATGCACCCTGACCAAAATTATACAGGTCTAGATCTTCACGCAACCTATTTTGAGTTTTGCTCAAATTCGACCCGTTGAGACGTGTCTACGTATTAAGCAGTACACCGTGCTAGTACACTGTGAATCCTTATCCAATCGTTGTAGTTAGCACCGCGAAGTCCGAGAAAACACCAGGTCTAGTAGTAATACAATATTTCGGGGAGGGGTGAGAGAACCATCGGATCAATCAAGTTCAAAGAACAACGACTGCAGTTACTTGTGACTAGTGCAACAAAGATGTACGCTGGACAGAATAACGAGCACGACTACTTGGACTATGGTTATGCATCTTTGGACGGATTAGTCTCGGTTAACCGACTGTCGGTCGGTAACGGAACTACGCCAAGAAGACAGTTTGGTGATTTTACCGGCGTTTGAATGCTAACCGTGTGGGCTAACCAATGCTGCCACCTCACGGATACTGGCTAATCCTTCCGTAATTCCGATTTGATAAACAAATACAACATTTTTGTTTTCAATTTTTTGTGTTAATGTAAGTTTAATTTTGAATATTTTTATAATGCAACATTATCTTATAAAAAGGGATACTTATTTATTTGTTATTTCAAATTCGAGGAGATTGAGACATCCTTTTTCGGTTTTGTATGCAGATTGTTGACGATGAAGACGCCACATCGGACCAGTTCAGTAAGTCGGTGGTAGGGAAGCCGATGAACACCCTTGCACCCATTGTTTCCCGCAGTCAGTTGTTTCAAGGACAATCACGAACACTTCTAAGCAGCCACATTGTACAAGTGCCTGACGAGAAACAGATCGAGAGTGTGGCTATAACCGTCATAACTAGCTGGACACAAGGCTCGGTGACTATTTGCGACGTGTCACAGCGGAGTTACTTCACCCCGACAGAGCATCACATCGGCAGCGCAATGTACACACGCGACGACAGGGACAAGTTTGCTCCCTCCATCGTCTTATAACTTCCCCTTGCCCATAATGAGTTTGTTTAATCCCATATTGGAATAAATGAGTAGCTGTCACCAAAATATGTTTAGAAATAACATAGAGCCAAGTGATGCCAGTAGCGAATTGCACGTGTCGTCCTTCTGACGACCTTACTAGCTATTCTTTGATTTCCTGCCATAGATTCTCCTAGATGCGAGAAATGTGTCGGACACCTTGATATGGTTGCACCCCGTTGACCGACTACGACGACGGGGTCAGAAGACATTTAGACTTCCTGGTCTGATCCATGTGAAAGTGTTACCCAAAGAATTGTGTTACTTAAAATTTCCAATAGCCAATGTGATGTGAAATGGGTACAAGAAAGCAGATACACCAGTAGATTAATTGCTACGATGTATCTGCATTGTAATGACGCATGTTAGGCAGTGCTTAATTAGCATAGCGATTTTTAACCTTTTTATAAACGACCCTGCGGATGCAGAAATGCGTGATAAATTTGGTCAATATTGACGGGCAACGCACATGCTTGCATTTCAAAAGAGCTAGAGGTATGTGATTTTGACGATATGCTATGAGCATAACATAACATTTTTTTTAATGGTACAGTTTCTTTATAATCGACAAAACGTCAATATGGCCTCCAATGCGAAAATAAACTGTGCTCTGTGCCCACGAGCGAGAAGGGTTATAGCGATATTAAGGGCCCATTACCCGACGAAAGAGTTCGCAAACGCATCGGCAATATGCAGGTTGTTTGAACGTCTGTGACGACTGGTGATGTCTTGTGTTGTGTTATGTCACTAGAAGTTACGGTTTTGTTCAGCCAATGCGGCATTTCAGCTGTCAAACTAGTGTAAGTCCGAGGACACTGCGGTTCTTCGGCGAAATGACACAGATGTAATTTTTATCGATGATATTATCACGACCAATAACTCTCTGGCATTAACAGAAATTAAGGGTGACAGGAAGGAAGGTGGTTTCTTTGAAAATGTGGTGTTCTCATTTCACGAATTTTCTACGGACCTTTGTCAGTGCATGTCATATAAGCAGTGGGCATTTCTGGACACATTCTGAACCATTTTCAGGACACGAAGAATGTTGTAATAGACGCCTGTGGAGAAAGCAAAACTGATTTCTCCCGGTAACCTGTTTTTTTCTCTCGATTGTACACGTGCACACACTTGCGGGCGCGCACATCCACGGTCTCTCTCTCTCTCTCTCTCTCTCTCTCTCTCTCTCTCTCTCTCTCTCTCTCTCTCTCTCTCTCTCTCTCTCATAAAACACGTATACTCTCAATTTGTTTTCTATATTTTCTCTAGCGGATAGTGTCCCGAAAGTCCACCTTCAAAGGTAAAAGGTTAATGTTTTAAAATAACACGAATACACACAGAAATACGGGAACGCACCGCGAAAGTCCACGCACAGGAAATCTAAGAATTGGCGCAGGCGCAAAAGGTCACTGCTTTGTCCGGAAGTTGCGCATTGCGCAACTGCGCATTCTCACAATTAGTCGTCACGTGTTTGCGGTTTCCGCCCAACAACGAGACAACGAGAAGGCGAAGTGGATCCGCGTCAGGTAAGTTTCCTCAATTCTGTTGTCGTTTTCTTCCTCGCCGTCTAATGTTGCTCGTTATTGATACCCTTACTATTACATCGCTGCAATGTTGTTGTAGTAAACGGCCACGATGACATCGAGATGTAGACTATAGGCCCTGCAAACTATACGACGCGCGCGATACGGCCATCGGATTGGAACTCGAAGAGGCTTTCATATTGAAAGTCGGTCGCAAGGGAAGAGACGTCGGATTCAATTCAAGTTAATGAAGCGGCTACCGAACTGACGTTACAGTGACTTTATTCACAATTGTCGGACGTTAAATGTCAGGGTGTTATAGGGTGTAGATCTGTGTAATTTATTTTCGGTAACCATGGTCGGGAGGAGAGTAAACTCCTTTCGCTGTTGAAGCACTGGGAAATCAGACTTCCTCCTCCCCGAAAGGGGTTGGAGGTTCGCCGGCTTGCAGATTCCTTCCATGGCTTACCCGCCGTCTTCAACTGTCAGTTATTTTAACCAGATATGTTTCATATCTAATCTAAATGACTGGTTGATTGTTGACGGTGTCTTTTTCGTCATTCGATGTATCATTTTTAAGTAATAAAACTGAAAAAAATGAAACAAGTGGTATACCTATTGTTTCTTTCGAAGCGTTGTTCAGTCGAACGAAGCCTGTACAGACCTACAGATAGTAGAACCAAGCGAAGTGACGACTCCCAAAATGCACCCTGACCAAAATTATACAGGTCTAGATCTTCACGCAACCTATTTTGAGTTTTGCTCAAATTCGACCCGTTGAGACGTGTGTACGTATTAAGCAGTACACCGTGAATCCTAGTACACCGTGAATCCTTATCCAATCGTTGTAGTTAGCACCTCGAAGTCCGAGAAAACACCAGGTCTAATAGTAATACAATATTTCGTGGAAGGGTGAGAGAACCATCGGATCAATCAAGTTCAAAGAACAATGACTGCAGTTACTTGTGATCAGTGCAACAAAGATGAACGCTGGACAGAATATCGAGCACGACTACTTGGACTATGGTTATGCATCTTTAGACGGATTAGTCTCGCTTAACCGACTGTCGGTCGGTTGCGGAACTACGCCGAGAAGACAGTCTGGTAATTTTACCGGCGTTTGAATGCTAACCGTGTGGGCTAACCAATGCTGCCACCTCACGGATACTGGCTAATCCTGCCGTAATTCCCATTTGATAAACAATTAAAATTTAAAAAAAATTATGTAAGTTTAATTTTGAATATTTTTATAATACAACATTATCTTATAAAAAAGGTATACTTATTTAATTTGTTATTTCAAATTCGGCCTGAGAACCAATCAGCACCTCTACCCTATTCTGGGGTAAGGTCGCCCTGGCGGTTACAACTGCAGTCCGTTAATTTGCTACTCAGATTTGAGGGGCTGAAGAATGCAGCCACCTCACGGTGCCTGGGTAATGGAGCCTGCGGACAGATATATTTGTGATCATAGGCCTACACCATAGACATATCTAGGGTGTGTTGAGGGACAGATCGTCGCAATTGTGCCTCGCAATGTTTTCATTAGAATAACGTAGCGCATATACGCTTCGAAGGTGAAATGCCCCCACCACATCTAGAGGGTCCGCCATGAACATTCTTCAGTTGTAAACGTCGCCACTAACAGGTATCAAAACACTACCATCCCCCTCCAATGCAGCGTCCCCGTCTTGTCTTCCGATGTCAATATCCGACGACCGAGAAATTGGGAACGTCGCTGCGAAAAATGTCAACACGTCCCATTTCCATGTCGTGTCATGTTGAAGATACGGCTCAGCTCTGTTCACAAGACTGCGCCGCCCGTATGTGCACACATGTTATTACTTCTGCTCTATTTCACCAAAATAACCGTTAAATAGACCATTTACGAACACTTACATGCATAGTTAGTGCGTTCGTATACTCCCAACGGAAATTCAAATTATCAAAGATGAGACGATCGCTCTGTTAAATATCATTGAAACTACTTATTACCGAACAAGTTATCAAAATAAACTATACGATACTTTGCAAGCTGCTATATCATTTAATATTTGGCAGTTGTCACCATAATCGGGCCAAACGGGCATATGACACGGTTCACCACCACATACATGCAATACTTCAAGATGGTCTACGATCTTCCGTGTGGCGATTGAGACTTTCATTTTCGGTTTTGTATTCAGATTGTTGACGATGAAGACGCCACATCGGACCAGTTCAGTAAGTGGGTGGTAGGGAAGCCGATGAACACTCTTGCGCCCTTTGTTTCCCGCAGCCAGTTGTTTCAAGGACAATCACGAACACTTCTAAGCAGCCATAATGTACAAGTGTCTGACGAGAAACAGATCGAGAGTGTGGTTATATCCGTCATAGCTGGCTGGACACAAGGCTCGGTGACTATTTGCGACGTGTCACAGCGGAGTTACTTCACCCCGACAGAGCATCACATCGGCAGCGCAATGTACACACGCGACGACAGGGACAAGTTTGCTCCCTCCATCGTCTTATAACTTCCCCTTGCCCATAATGAGTTTGTTTAATCCCATATTGGAATAAATGAGTAGCTGTCACCAAAATATATTTAGAAATAACATAGAGCCAAGTGATGCCAGTAGCGAATTGCACGTGTCGTCCTTCTGACGACCTTACTAGCTATTCTTTGATTTCCTGCCATAGATTCTCCTAGATGCGAGAAATGTGTCGGACACCTTGATATGGTTGCACCCCGTTGACCGACTACGACGACGGGGTCAGAAGACATTTAGACTTCCTGGTCTGATCCATGTGAAAGTGTTACCCAAAGAATTGTGTTACTTAAAATTTCCAATAGCCAATGTGATGTGAAATGGGTATAAGAAAGCAGATACACCGGTAGATTAATTGCTACGATGTATCTGCATTGTAATGACGCATGTTAGGCAGTGCTTAATTAGCATAGCGATTTTTAACCTTTTTTATAAACGACCCTGCGGATGCAGAAATGCGTGATAAATTTGGTCAATATTGACGGGCAACGCACATGCTTGCATTTCAAAAGAGCTAGAGGTATGTGATTTTGACGATATGCTATGAGCATAACATAACATTTTTTTTAATGGTACAGTTTCTTTATAATCGACAAAACGTCAATATGGCCTCCAATGCGAAAATAAACTGTGCTCTGTGCCCACGAGCGAGAAGGGTTATAGCGATATTAAGGGCCCATTACTCGAAGAAAGAGTTCGCAAACGCATCGGCAATATGCAGGTTGTTTGAACGTCTGTGACGACTGATGATGTCTTGTGTTGTGTTATGTCACTAGAAGTTACGGTTTTGTTCAGCCAATGCGGTATTTCAGCTGTCAAACTAGTGTAAGTCCGAGGACACTGCGGTTCTTCGGCGTAGTGACACAGATGTAATTTTTATCGATGATATTATCACGACCAATAACTCTCTGGCATTAACAGAAATTAAGGGGTGACAGGAAGGAAGGTAGTTTCTTTGAAAATGTGGTGTTCTCATTTCTCGCATGTCATATAAGCAGTGGGCATTTCTGGACACTTTCTGAACCATTTTTAGGACACGAAGAATGTTGTAATAGACGCCTGTGGAGAAAGCAAAACTGTTTTCTCCCGTTAACCCGTTTTTTTCTCTCGATTGTACACGTGCACACACTTGCGGGCGCGCACATCCACGGTCTCTCTCTCTCTCTCTCCCCCCCCCCCCCCCCCCCCCCCCAAAAAACTAACTCTCAATTTGTTTTCTATATTTTCTCTAGCGGATAGTGTCCCGAAAGTACCTTAATGGAAAAAGGTTTAAATTTTTTTTAAAAAAACACGAATCACCAGAAATACGGGAACGCACCGCGAAAGTCCACGCACAGGAAATCTAAGAATTGGCGCAAGCGCAAAAGGTCGCTGCTTTGTCCGGAAGTTGCGCATTGCGCAACTGCGCATTCTCACAATTAGTCGTCACGTGTTTGCGGTTTCCGCCCAACAACGAGACAACGAGAAGGGCGTAAGAATGTATCTGAAGGCGAAGTGGATCCGCGCAGGTAAGTTTCCTAACTGTTGTCGTTTTCTTCCTCGCCGTTAATGGCCGTTATTGACCCCCTTCTATTACATCGCCGTTTTTGAGAAAGGGCCACGATGACATCGAGATTGACAAAGGGCCCCAAACAAAGACGCAAGCGATACGGCCATCGGATTGGGAAATCGAAGAGGCTTTCATATTGAAAGTCGGTCGCAAGGGAAGAGACGTCGGATTCAATTCATGTTAATGAAGCGGCTACCGAACTGACGTTACAGTGACTTTATTCACAATTTTCGGACGTTAAATGAGGGGTTATAGGGGGGACGGAATTTATTTTGGAACCATTCGGGAAGGGGGTAAACTCCTTTTGCTGTTGAAGCACTGGGAAATCAGACTTCCTCCTCCCCGAAGGGGGTTGGGGGTTGCCGGGTTTTCCTTTACCCCCCGTTTCAACGTCGTTTTTTAACCAGATATTTTCAATCTAATCTAAATATTTGATTGTTGACGGGCCTTTTTTGTTTCGATGATCATTTTGTTAAGAAAAAACTAAAAAAAAAGAAACAAGTGGAATATTGTTTCTTTCGAAGCGTTGTTCAGTCGAACGAACCCTTTCAGACCTACAAAAGTATAACCAAGGAAGTGACGACTCCCAAAATGCACCCTGACCAAAATTATACAGGTCTAGATCTTCACGCAAGCTATTTTGAGTTTTGCTCAAATTCGACCCGTTGAGACGTGTCACGATTAAATAAGTCCCTGTTTATCCAACGTTTAACACCCGGGAAATCCGAGAAAACACCAGGTCTAGTAGTAATAAAAATTTCAGGGGGGAGAGAACATCGGATAATCAATTCAAAGAAAATGACTCGTTATTGTATTAAAAAAGATTAGCTGGGCAGAATAAAGGCCCACTACGGGAAATTTTTGCATCTTTGAGGGTTATCTCGCTTTAACCCACTGTCAGTCGGTTGCGGAACTACGCCGAGAAGAAGCGGTTTTTACCCGGGGTTTAATGTTAATCGTGTTAACCAAGCTGCACCTCAGGGTATTTTTTAATCCCATTTTATTAAAAATTTTTTTAAAAAAAAAATTTTGGTAGTAAATTTAATTTTGAAATTTTTATAATACAACATTATCTTATAAAAAAAATTCAAATTTTTATTTTAAATTGGGCCCAGAACCCAATCAGCTTCACCCTATTTATAAGGGCGCCCCGGGGTTACAATCTTTCCCTTAATTTCCCGTAAGTTGAGGGGGGAAAATGCACCCCTCCCGGGGTTGGGGAATGGAGCCCCCAGAAAATTTTTGTCATAGGTACACCAAACAACGGGGGGTTGAGGGGTAGATTGTCGCAATTGTGTCCAATGTTTTCATTAGAATAAGTAGGATATTTCCCTTAAGGTTAAATGCCCCCCAATCTAGAG
>JAODUO010000458.1:5000-10000 GCA_025642075.2 Ridgeia piscesae
TCTAATTTGTGTTCAAATGGACTTGTTTTTCTGGATGCCAACACACAAGCTATAAATAAATAATCTGTCTCGCGACAACGCGTGTGACACAAATACACACGCTTTAATTAATGTGTCTCGCAACGACACGTGGGAAGCTGCGGGAACGACAGTTGAATAGTTATTACACCCAAATACTTAATTGTGTCTTAAGTTTGCAATGAAAGTCATCACTAAATAAAAACATAATTTATCTTTTTTAAGAGGAAACATTCGTTGGAACCGTGAAACGTCGTAACGCAGGTTGTGTGTGGACATCAAGCTCTGGTAGTTGAAATTGTGGAGCTTCCCTTATTGATAGCGCGTGCCGTTTTATTGTATAATCTACTTTGCTCCTTGACATTGTGGTGATGTAAACCGGACATTAAAACGGCCTCGCTCCAACCCACGTGTCGCCCCCTATCAACAACTACGTTCGCCTCTGATGGCTCAATGAGCACGCGCCATACGACGACATCCGCTCAATATGCAAATGGGTCACAAAGCTGAGATTAAGAAGCACTTACGATATCGTTCACGTGCTGAGTCGATATTCCCGACAGTAAGTCCAATCTCCTTCGTGTAAGTAACCACGCAGTTCGTGAGGACATAGCATGCCTTGCGCCGTCACCTTACGCCATCACCTCACGGCGTCACCTCAAGCCGTCACCTTACGACGTCACCTTACGCCGTCACCTCACGCCGTCACCTTACGACGTCACCTTACGATGTCACCTTACGACGTCACCTCACGCCGTCACCTTACGACGTCACCTTACGACGTCACCTCACGTCGTCAACTCACGCCGTCACCTTACGACGTCACCTCACGCCGTCACCTCACGCCGTTACCTTACGACGTCTCCTTACGCCGTCACCTCACGCCGTCACCTCACGCCGTCACCTTACGCCGTCAACTCACGCCGTCACCTTACGACGTCACCTTACGCCATCACCTTACGCCGTCACCTCACTCCGTCACCTCACGCCGTCACCAAGTCGCCTGTCTGTACCCCGAACGACCGCTGCGTCGTGTAGTCCGTGTTGCCTGCAAGACGCCACTAGAATGCAACGTCGTTGCCGAAGAACGAGAGGCGACGAGCTACCGGCACCGCGTGTCCCGCGCACGTGCCGCGGTCAGAACGGCAATCAGAGCAAGTGGGCACTGGTGTCCCGCCAGCGGCCACCACAAAACTCCTTCGGCGTTATTGGGTTAAGGCGCCGTTTTATGGTCGCTCGAACACGCCAATCACCGGCCGGCGCGGCACACCAATGATGCCGGATTTGATTAGCCGAAAATTCCTTTTTTGCTCTATTTAACATGTCCCTGTCGTCTTGTTTCTGCCATACGTGCAAGGCATGAACGTCTGATTGGCGGGCGGCTGCTGCGTGTGTCGTTGTTTAGTGGACTCGTTGTGCAACATTACGCCGACACACATGCCATAAGCCGCACGAATACTGTCAAAACACCACATTCAGTTTCTCCGAAGTTATGATTTCCTTGTGCTATCAAAATGACATTATTGACTCACAACTACAATAACCGTTATTCGCAGCATGATTGACAACTCGGCATTAATAATCCGGCGTTATTGTCAACGTGAGCGTTTCACCTTATCTCGCCTACAGCGAATGTCATCTGTCCAGATCGTGGCCACTCTGGCGCATGCGCAGACCACGACAGATCGCAATGAGCGTCCGGTCAATGGTCGTGTTTACAGGTCTACCGAGTTAGCGTCAGATATCATTAAAAGCCCGTAGATCTGCCACGATGTATCGCCGAGGTTTGACAGTCTAGTTATTCCGACGTGCGTCATCAACGAGGTCGGGCCTCCAGCAACAATCCGCCGACGATACGTCGGATTCAATGAATATCTTTGTCGTCGGTTTCCCAGATGTTGATTAGGATGAGAACTGTATTTCTGCACAGATGGAGACAGCACGAACGCCGCATACTGTTGCGCCTGAATCCTACGAAGCCCAAAACCAACGCCACGTAGAAAAAGCTTAGGCAATCTCAATCTCAAAATCGATAAACACGCAATGTTGTTAAAGTTGTCTGCAAATGCCACGGATCGATGAGTTAGGAAGTTAAACAGGAGCAAGCACGAATATACTTCAACGATTGCGATCAACTCAAACATAAAGAGAAAGAAAGCCTAATATTTGAGAAAGTTTGTGTGAAATATTCTCGATCGACGGGACTAGAATTCTGGTAAAGGGGAGGAGAGAAACCAGAGAGAACAAATCATGTTCAGAATAGAATCCGTTCAACATGTATAGATATATATATCCGTTCTCGTGAAGTAAACACCCGGACGAATGGGTTAGAAACCGGATAAGTTGCAGTAGAATCCCCGTCAGTGATAGCAGAATTACTGTCGGTGGCGCTGGAAACACAGCCAGTTCCACAAGATGCGGTGTCACTCGCCGCCTGGAGAGAGAGAGAAATGGGAAAGAGAGAGAGAGAGAAAGAGAGAGAGAGAGAGATGGGAAAGAGAGAGAGTTATTGGAGAGAGAGAGAGAGAGAGAGAGAGGAGGAGAGAGAGGAGAGGAATATATATATATATATATATATATATATATATATATATATATATATATATATATATATATACTATGAAGCAAATTTCGCTTGTTCGTCCAGAAACTGACCTGGCAGGCGAAAGGCCAAGCTGAACGGTCTGTGCACGCACGTCACGTTATGTGTAATAACATTTGCGTGTTTGACGCATCGCGAACCATTACAAGGAGCAGCTCCACGGGCGAACCTTGGTACTGTGAATGTCACGAATGCACTTAGTGCATTGTCACGAACATCATCGCTTCATTCAGTGACCTCTCATGAACCTCATCGCCTCACTCGGTGACCTCTCATGAACCTCATCGCCTCACTCGGTGACCTCTCATGAACCTCATGGTCTTACTCAGTGACCTCTCATGAACCTCATGGTCTTACTCAGTTACCTCTCATGAACCTCATCGCCTTACTCAGTGCCCTCTCGTGAACCTCATCGTTTCACTCAGTGCCCTCTCATGAACCTCATCGCCTCACTCAGTGACCTCTCATGAACCTCATCGCCTCACTCAGTGACTTCTCATGAACCTTATCGCCTCGCTCAGTGTCCCGTCGCAGCCATCACCCTCGCAAAGCACCGAGAATAAACCGGAAGACAAATCCGGATATATGTCATGCCCTGAACCAAATCCCTTAACTTTGTTCACGAATTTACAAAGTGCTTTAATATCCTGTCCATTTGTCGTATCAACGAGATCGATTTGTGGAAATTGGATAGGTTGATCGAAACCTAACTTAATTTTAGAATAAGGTAACACAGGCAGGAACTGGCGTACTACGTAGAATCCTCAGTAAGACAGCTAGTCTAAAACAACGGTGCACCTGTTCCACGTCATTAATTATTTACAATAAAAAGACCGTAATCTTGCGGCAAATCTTCAGGCTAAAATAGATTTCCCGGAAGGACAGATGACGGAGATGACAACGCCCCGACCCACAGAAAGCTCGCGGTGCGGCTAAATTCAATTTCTTTCGAATCTGGTGTGGATTATTTTCACCTTTAACTGAATCTTATGTTGATGAGCACACGGTCATCGACACCTCGACTGAAGGGATAGATTGTCAACTCGGTTGAATTGTGCGATTATTGCAGCTGCGGTGAACCGCTTGTTAAAAGGATCTGTCGTTGTCATCTATGACGTAATTAGCCGTGTCTTCGCACCACGGGTACCAGATGGGTTTAAGACAGAACTTAGCCACCATGATAAGTTATGCAGTGTAAGCAATGGCTATCGATATAATATTAATATCACATTAACAAACAATCTTGACTGGCGTATACTTGTCGTACTCCTGTATGTGGTTGACTTGATGGTGGTGTGGTATAGTCATTTGTGTAGTTATGATTGAATAACTGTAAGTTGATCCGATGATTGCAACTGAGACGGGCCCAGTGGTTGATATTTAAACGCTATGGTTTGTTGTTCGTATTGCAATGCAATAGTTCATTGACTATTGGTTTTATTTTCAAGACGTTTTGGATACAGTTTTACGATATAGTTATTGACGTTCGGGAAAATGACTAGCTATATCACAATAGCTATTAACGGATGCTGGTCTTTATTAAAGGTCCGCAGTCAGGACGGTTAGTTGCTGCTAAACGACGCATGGTCGTTATTAAAAGAGTTTTGATTGTTCTTAAAGCACTGGTAGTCGTTGTCTCTCTAGTTAAAGGATTATTCTCTGTTTCAATGACTGTTGCTAAAATAATAATGATTGTCAAAGGCGCTGTTAAAACTTGATGGTTGTTGGTAACATTGTGTGTTCCAAAGCACTATGTTTGTTGCTACACACAACTTTAGTCGTTACAACGTATGATATTTAAACGGTAGTAGTAATTGTTATTGCCTTTGACGTGAAAGACAGCTAAACCAAGAGGGTTATTATTTTTTGGTTAAACTTTTATTTGGTTACTTTAAATTACAATGGTTGATGTTAAGTAGTTGGCTTATTAGTACAGGTATTTGCTCCGAATAATGAACTAAATAAAAAAAGTATTCTATAAAAGCACATTTTGATAGCTTAATCTGTGATGCTGATTGGTTATAAAACTAAAAACGTATTTAGTAGTTAAATTTCGAATAAATTACAACACATAATCTACTATTTACTGCGCGCCGATAATGTTTACGTAACCCGCTCCATGGCTCGTCGCGTTGCAATGCAACTTTTGTGACGTCATTTCCGGATGTATCGGCGCTGCCATGAGTGCTGTGATCTGTACTGCTTGGCCACGCACTGTAATTGTTTCGGCCCTGTTTATGCAAACATTGACATCGAGCTCTGGTACAACTGGAGTGTCTCACGACGTGATTCGGTGTCCGCATCTGGGATAATGATACCCCGGGACAACAGATGCGGTCGGCAATGGTACGGGTGAAGTTATCTGGCGGGTGATTGTTCG
>JAODUO010000458.1:15000-42500 GCA_025642075.2 Ridgeia piscesae
CGGACTATATGGACTAATAATAATAATGCCAATTTATATAGCGCCGGTATCCGCCACATGGTGGCGCTCATGGCGCTTTTACATCATTGTGTCCATCAGACACATATAAAACATCATGCTACGGATTGTACGGACTATACGGACTGTACGGGCTGTACGGAATATACGGACTGTACGGATTGTACGGACTGTACGGATTGTACGGACTGTACGGACTGTACGGACTGTACGGACTATACGGACTGTACGGACTATACGGACTGTACGGACTGTACGGACTGTACGGACTGTACGGACTATACGGACTGTACGGACTGTACGGACTGTACGGACTATACGGACTGTACGGATTGTACGGACTATACGGACTGTACGGACTGTACGGACTGTACGGACTATATGGACTCTACGGACTGTACGGACTGTACGGACTATACGGACTGTACGGACTATACGGACTGTACGGACTGTACGGATTGTACGGACTGTACGGACTGTACGGACTATACGGACTGTACGGACTGTACGGACTATACGAACTGTACGGATTGTACGGACTATACGGACTGTACGGACTATACGGAATATACGGACTGTACAGACTATACGGACTGTACGGACTATACGGAATATACGGACTGTACAGACTGTCCGGCCTGTAAGGACTATACGGAATATACGGACTGTATGGACTATACGGCCTGTACGGACTGTACGGACTATACGAACTGTACGGCCTGTACGGACTATATGGACTAATAATAATAATGCCAATTTATATAGCGCCGGTATCCGCCATATGGTGGCGCTCATGGCGCTTTTACATCATTGTGTCCATCAGACACATATAAAACATCATGCTAAAACAATACTATTAATGCCAGTAAAGCGTCATTTTAGACTTAAACAAATGTATAATATAATTACCGTTCAGTATAGTAGTAATAAAAACTGTGTAGATTAAAGTTTCTAAAAATGTATATACAATAATAATAATAATAATAATTTTAAAAAATAGTTTAAACAATTAGTTAGTGTCATAAAATGTATACAGTCAATCCGTCCAGAACATGTCCAGGGAAAGTCCACATGTATCACTCAAAGTAAGCTTTTAAAAGATGTGTTTTCAGTGCTGCCTTGAAGACACCGACTGTTGCGCTGGCTCTGCTATTGTTTGGAAGTGTATTCCCGACCTTCGCTGCGGATACGGTGAACGATCGCGCTCCTCACGAGTTTTTAAATTTGTGTTCTGTTAATAGCAGCTTGTTTGCAGAGCGCATATTTCCACGGAGTGGTTCGTACGGTTTAACAAGGCTACACAAGTAAGTAGGCGAGACACCGTGGATTGTCTTGAACACAAACATGGAGATTTTGAAGATGATTCTCTGTTCGATTGGTGGCCAGTGTAGTTGTTTGAGAATAGGTGTGATGTGAGTACATTTCCAGGAGAGCGTGACAAGTCTAGCAGCAGTGGTTTGTAATCGCTGGAGTCGTTTTAGCTCCGTTTTTATGAGGCCGTGAATCAGTGAATTGCAAGTGTCCGGTCTAGAAGACAACAGGGACTGTTCGGCCTGAACGAACTATACTGTATACGGCTGCACCAACCGCTGACAACGCGTCCCATGACAGACACGGACTGACGCAGATTGGACAGTTGTGTTAGCGGCTATTTAACTTATTAAATTAGTTGTGTCCACGTCGTTGCTCATCATAAGGTCAACAAATATATAATACTTTATCTCAGCTTACGTATGTTTAGTAGTTTTGTTTTACGTAGTCTTAGCAAATTTGATGACGTTAAATTTTCATTGATCACATCTTGGAGTCTATAATAATAAATCTTAGCGTTTTAGACACATTGTTAACGTCATTGAATGTAATGTTATTCTGGAAATGAGTTTTTAAATGTACCTGACCGAATTGAGTAGATAACCGAGTTACAGATGTTAACGACAGACGGTACATCACCGGCCTTACAGCCTAGGGATAAACAAGTGATGTAATTGATCTTAAAACACGAGAACAAAAAGACGCCGTCACAGGATCTAAGATATAATAACAGATAAGAAATAACACTGGTCATAAGAGGTGTGAATAGAGAAGTGACGTCACTGATCTTAAGACGTAGGAGTAGAGAAGTGACGTCACTGGTCCTAAGACGTAGGAGTAGAGAAGTGATATATATATATATATATATATATATATATATATATATATATATATATACGCATACATACACATTCGTACACACACGCACGCATGCACGCGCACACACACACGCACACACGCACACACACGCACGCACGCACATGCCACACGCACACGCACACGCACACGCACACGCACACGCACACGCACACACACACGCGCACGCACACACACGCACACACACACGACACGCACACACATACACATACACATACACATACACATACACATACACATACGCACACGCACACGCACACGCACAGACACGCACACACACACACACACACACACACACACACACACACACACACACACACACACCACACACACACACACACACACACACACACACCCCACACACACACACACACACACACACACACACACACACAAGCAGGAAGTGTAGCGAGCGCCCCCTGGAGGAGACCTGCGCGCCACCAAGTGTGTATTTCATTTGTGTGGTCAGTCGCCTGACAGTGACGTCAATTGAGCTTAATTAAGTTGTCCAGCGGAACCGTTTATGCAGTGTCCAGCACACGTCGTGCTGCTGATGTGACCGGAGTTGCTGATGTCAGCGTGACTTGGTTCTTCTTTCTTATTGTCCCCGACCGCACAATTCTGTTTACGAGCAAGACACAACAATTCAATTATTGCGCCCACGCAGACTGTGTTGTATTGATCCGTGGTTCTCTCCTCTCAAACAAGCGACGGTGTTAAGAAAATAAATCATAAATAAAGCAACTCCCGTGGTGTTATTGAATCTACAAATTACATAATTCCTTTTTGTTGTGATTCTGCCAGCGCTGAGCAATATGCAAGCGTCACGTGACTGTTTTCTGACACTGAAAACGCGTGTTGTGTAGTTGTGTAGTCTGAATGTTTATTTGTTTGTATGTGTGTTTGTTTGTTTGTTTGTATGTACTCTTTTTAAATATAATTTCCGTGTCCATGTGTATGTATGTATGTATGTATGTATGTATGTATGTATGTATGTATGTATGTATGTATGTATGTATGTATGTATGTATGTATGTATGTATGTATGTATGTGTGTGTGTGTGTGTGTGTGTGTGTGTGTGTGTGTGTGTGTGTGTTGTGTGTGTGTTGTGTGTGTTGTGTGTTGTGTTGTGTTGTGTTGTGTTGTGTGTGTGTGTGTGTGTTGTGTGTGTGTGTGTGTGTGTGTGTGTGTTGTGTGTGTGTGTTTTTTGTGTTTGTGTTTGTGTGTTGTGTTGTGTGTGTGTGTGTGTGTGTTTATGTTTGTGTGTGTTTGTGTGTGTTTGTATGTATGTATGTGCTAAACATAGAGTAGAATGTAATAATAGATGGTCCCATAAGAATTAATTACGTGTGTTTTCCTTTAATCCTAAATGGACAGCATTTTTGTAGCGTGGGTCCTCTTCTACAACTATTTCTGACACATATTTATGAAGAACAGCGTTGTATATCATGCACAAGCCGCGACTGAGCACCCGGCCTAAGCAGCCCCCACAATATAATTGACAATCGTCTGAAGATTCAAATATCGATGGTGTTCAAGATCATTGTAAAACTGATGTCATCTTAAGAAGGTCACGGGACGACCCGAGTAAACACATTAACTAACAAATTCGGTGGTCAACATTCCACACGACTTGATTCTGTTTAGGAAGTCAGTTGTATGGGACAACTGTTGGCTTAACATAAACCTTGTTATGGTTGAAACATATGGTATATGACGATAATTAAGGAACAAAAACTGGTCTGTGAATTTTTCTCAGACGCTACACGAGTCGCCCATAAAAAGGATTGAGCGACTCGGTTTAATGGTTAATATTTCATGATTTGACGGTCAGAATAGCTGTTATAATATTTCGATCTAGCAGATGTTGCGAATGCTTCTATTGTGTCGCGTGACACATTGTCTCTTTAACAGTGAAACTCGTGCATGTTTTTCTTATAAAATATCTACACGCATAAATGCCAGGCCAACCACAGCTCGAGTGAACACACAGATACACCCAACACGTCGACGGCCACGTACAACGTGCCCAAGCTGATTGTCACATACGAGTCAATTGTGTGACACTAACAAGACGCCCACACTGTCTGTGTTCACCGAGCATGCGTCAGCAGTACTTCCTGGCAGCCGTCGCTGTCTGACGCGATCTTATCAGACGACCAAAGCCGAGAACCAACTCATCGCTGATGAACATTTGTAGCAACACCGAGAAAAGCGAACGCAGCTTACGAACAGTTACGATGCAGCTCCTGCTAAATGTAATTTAAAAGAAGCGTGGATTCGGTTGTAAAAATCCGTTTTACTAGCGCGTCTCCGTTTTGCATTCCAAGAAAGTTGAAGAACTCTTGACGCGTAATTACGTTGGCCGTGCGAGCGCTGTGACGTGTATCGCAATACCCGATAGTTCGCTATTTGACACGATTACCAGTTGAACACGTTGCCGTGTCGGTGACTGTAATGAAATAATCGTAAGAATAGTTATTACTACACTGCATTCCTCTGCGTCGGCTCCTCCAGTGGGTCCGTGCCGTGCAATGTATCACGTGACCAGCCCACCACCTGCGTCGAGCGCCGTGACACTGTGGCTGAAGCATCGGACTCTCATTCGAGTAAAACCGGATTTTGGTTCTTGATCTGTTTTGTTGAACTTTAGAAAAGGTCGTTCAGTCTACGTTGCTCTAGGTCCCTCAGCTGTACCATTGAGTTACTGGATATAGACCGTTGCGTATATTTGTTTTACGTAGTATAGACTTCGCGCATTAACTGAATGCTTCACACAAGTTGAGACAGTGTTTGACTGAACCGGTCTGTAAACGAGGACGCTCGGGACTGTCAACGGACCTGTCAACATTTACTACGTCGTCAAAGCTACACTTTGATTTATATAAAGTCAATTAACAAATGCAACACATATATATATAATGTCAACACCTGGACGCGCCTATTAATGATAACTTCATATCGAAGATGAATGACTTCATATACAAAATCTGATAAAATGTAACCGCCAAGTGTTTAGACTTTCTGCTTTCTGGGCGCAAAAAAGACGGGGCTGTCGACTATGTGCTAAAACAGTGTGTACAGAGTTACTGTAGACTAGACATTTCCTATTCATAATAATGTTCCACGAAGAACGAGTAATGTTGTTTATATACCGACATTTCCTGGCTATATACAAAGCTTCATTGGTCACAGTTAACTATGTCATTCTGCCTCATTGGTTAATATCACACGCTGAGTAACGCATTTGCGTTACATTATTACAAGAATGATTATTATGTTATCGTCTATCGACCAACTAAATATAAAAGGCATTACAAAATTTGTGTTTGAAAATACATCCTCAACATTAATACCATTATACTTATATTGGTTACTTGTATTTATGCAATTTGTCTTAATAAATATTTCAGATAACTGTCTAAATACGGTCCGCGACTGATAGACGGACTTGTCACAAGCGACATGTGACGCGGATGGCACATTGAAGGCAACGAACATTGAAACGTCGCACACGCTTCAAATGAGTAAATAACCCGCAATTTCCACACATCCGCCGTGTGCATTACACCAGACTATTACAGCGAACCTCTTTGTAGAAACGCATTCTAAAATTGCATCCTGTGAAATTCAACTGCCAACGTTGGCAGCAAGCAACAAGAGTAGACGCTTTGTCCAGCAACAGACGCACGATACGTTGCGGGCGTGTGTAAACTGTTACCAATCTTCTTTGTACCTGTACCGCGTGTCTTCCCAGTTAGTTTGTATTTTTTTGTTATTTGACACGTTATGTTGTCAGCAACTTTGCATTTAATAAATACAAAATGTCGATCGTGACTTGAATGTTGTGCCAACGGAATAAACGCCGTGTATTTGTCATGCCCGCACGCCGGACGAATAGTAAGTGCCTGAAATTAACCTTTTCGGATCAACCAGTCAAAACTAAAAAAGACAGGAAATACAATTGACGTTCCTTCTATTGTAATCTCCATCTTAAAATTAACCGAACATATATTTATTGTAGTGTAAAGTATATTTGAAACATTTGGTTTACTCCAGTCCAGGGTGACCCAATTTTTTTCAGTGGTCACCGTATATACACTTTCGACTGCAATATGCCGGGGGGTGGAGGGTCAAATGTTGCGTTTACAACACTCCCTATATTACTGGACATCGACAATCTCCATCAAATGCTAAATAGTCAATGGTTTGGGAGCATTAGTTCGTGTTTTCGACAAGTTTACAATCTTTCTCTCGGTTTTGTTTCTCATTGACTGCCGGACGTGATGATTGTGATACACTCTGGCGAAATAGAGACGCACAGATGACGTGTTGGCCAGGAGAGCGTCGCGTTTATGCAGCTCAAGAAATTCCGGGGCTCAAAACTGCAATACACACGAAGATCCGGCTGTTTAATGCCGACGTGACGTCAGTTCTAATGAATGTAGAGGCGAGGCGTGGGGGACAACCCGCCCAACAACAACCTGCACCACTGTCAACAACAACAACAACCTACACCACTGTCAACAACAACCTGCACCACTGTCAACAACAACAACAACCTACACCACTGTCAACAACAACAACAACCTACACCACTGTCAACAACAACCCGCACCACTGTCAACAACAACGCGCACCACTGTCAACAACAACGCGCACCACTGTCAACAATAACGCGCACCACTGTCAACAACAACCTGCACCACTGTCAACAACAACCCGCACCACTGTCAACAACAACCTACACCACTGTCAACAACAACCCGCACCACTGTCAACAACAACCCGCACCACTGTCAACAACAACCTGCACCACTGTCAACAACAACCCGCACCACTGTCAACAACAACCTGCACCACTGTCAACAACAACGCGCACCACTGTCAACAACAACCCGCACCACTGTCAACAACAACCTGCACCACTGTCAACAACAACCTGCACCACTGTCAACAACAACGCGCACCACTGTCAACAACAACCTGCACCACTGTCAACAACAACGGCACCACTGTCAACAACAACGCGCACCACTGTCATCAACAACCTGCACCACTGTCAACAACAACGGCACCACTGTCAACAACAACCCGCACCACTGTCATCAACAACCTGCACCACTGTCATCAACAACCTGCACCACTGTCAACAACACCCTGCACAGCTGTAAACAACAACCTGCACCACTATCAACAACAACCTGCACCACTGTCAACAACAACCTGCACCTCTGTCATCAACAACCTGCATCACTGTCATCAACAACCTGCATCACTGTCATCAACAACCTGCATCAATGTCATCAACAACCTGCATCAATGTCAACAAAGTGTAGAACTTTATCGACAACTGGCAAAGATCAGGTGGCCAGACACCACCGGAAACCAGCGCCAAGCACCGCTAAACGAACTTGGACATGACATCCCCAAGGCAAGCAGGACGGCGACCGGCTGAAGAAGAGTTGGGAAATTAAGCCCCCAGAACATCATGTAACTATACCGACAGCACACACCTGAAGGCTGCTTAGTAGGACACAGGACACAGTGCTGTCTTTGACGACGTATGCCCTAGGAGGGACGATGGACAGAAGTAAGTAATTTACTGCGACCACACACAGACGCTCACACAGACCACGTATATCATCTTTGCTCGCCATTGTTAATCCAACATCAAAGCGAATCTCGTCGAGAGAGGCGCCTGCGGGTTGCACCTACGGGCAACCATCGGCAAAGCGAGGGTCGACACATCGTTCGGACGTTTATTTATGTTCACACCTGCCAGCGACGACTATTATTAGTGCGTTAACAGAGCGACAAAGCGAGCCGCCCCCTGATTTGGCTGGTTAAACCCGAGTAATTGGTGCGAGCGAGCGGGAAGTGAGCTCGGCCGAACGACCGACTCAGCGCTAACCGGTCTCTCAGTCACCTTCAGCTCTGGTGGCTTCAGCGGCTGTCCATGCTCGTTAACGCGCAATCGTGTTTTCTACAGCGTTTGTTCCGTAAGGGATGGCATCATCGCGGCGCGTCAATGTGAAGTGTAACAATTAACGATCGTCGAAAGGTTAAGTTGCGTCCGAAATTGCAGGGAACGCTAAAAACAGCTATCACGATAAATATATCCGCGCGTTGTTTCATACTGTAGGCCTAGTAACAAGAAATAGTTCGTATTTGTCTGTATGCATATGTCTGGGGAGATCAGTGGATTGGGTGTAGTAACAGTGAACGGGGAGAAGTATAAATGCAAGCAGAAGTCGACACTCAATATCGAAGGCAATCTCACCACTGACAGAAAGAGAATCAAGATTAGCGAACCTACTTTTTAACCGCGCAAAGTGTCGGTCATTCACAAATATGTAAGAGACTAGGTAATGTTAAAACTTTACACAATGCTTTAATTCTCAAACACGCACAAAGCATAATAATATGAGAACTGTTCGTAATGCAAAACGTTTTCAAACGTGTAAGTTTCATGATAATAATAAGTAAATTTTAAACACAGTCGGACGTCAACAAACATGTACGAGATCAAATAATGTGCCTATAAACTTGACACACTGTCGGACATTCACAAACAAGTACGATAGATGCAGAAACGTACACAGTGTCTGACATTCATAAACTTAAAACAAATGATTCAATTCACTTTAATGTCCTTAAAAAGGATATACATCGTATAACTCATGATCTCATCTAAATATATTTGGTAATGAAAAGACTGTTATAAAATACAGATGGAATGGAAAATGTAACCACAAAAAAGCAAACTCGTTGGCATGAATATAACTGATTTAACATTCTAATTGTCATAGGCATAAAACTCCTGCTGTAGCGAGTCGTCCTGCATTTTCTACAACGATATCTCCTTTGAGACGGAAGAATATGAAAATATGTTAAGAGCGGGTGACCAGATTGTACAACAACATGCAACAAGGCGGTGTATCAGACGTGATTCTCTCTCGCAACGAAAACAACACATCAAGCGAAGTGACGTTCTGGATTAGAAAATGAAATTTCTTCGAAATCACAGATAACGTGCACAGTTGAGCTGTCAAGGTCGCCGCCTGTGTAATCTGCTGGCTCATCGAGTGTTTTGGTAATAGTGATTGAACAAAATAAATAGACATCGTCCATCGGAAAGACGAGTATGACTCACGGCCATTTATTCTCTTTGTGACGTCATCACCGAAATCTTGTCTACATTTCTGCGAAGTAATTATCCTTTAGTGCGTCAGATTTTACGTAACAAATACGCGCCTCGACGGAACATGACGTGATAACTTCGTCAGTAGTGTAGAACACACGAAAGGTAAAATATTTCTGATTAGTAAGTCATTTTAAAATGCTTACAATTTAAATGTATCTCATATCCCGTTAAGCAAAATTTTCCCGTATACCCCTACCTCCCTTCCTCGCCCAAACTCTCAATACTCCCACCCATCCCTCTTTACTTTAACAGTGCCTACATTAATCTATTATTACAATACACACTGTATATATATATATATATATATATATATATATATATATATATATATATTATATATACATACATACATACATACACACATACGCACGCACCCACACACACACTGACTGACTGACTGACTGACTGACTGACTGACTGACTGACTGACTGACTGACTGACTGACTGAATTAATTAATTAATTAATTAATTAATTAATGAGACTGAATAGAAGTAAATTATTATGAATATATTAGCCAACAATCCGCACATTGTCGTATCTTAGTATATAATTAGTGTGGTTTTGTGATCAATAACTAAACACTAGAAAATGGGACAAGAAACGGTTCAATTTCCCAGAAACGGTTCAATTTTCCGATTTTAGAACAGCTTATTTCGTTAGTAAATACGAAAACAAAAAGAACAACAAGAAATAAATTTACTGACCAGTACTCTCCATAGTATTTCATTGAAATGAAATCTCCACGTTCTCTCACGGGAATACACTATAATGTGATCCCGTCGAATCAGTTGAGGTAGAGTGTGTAATCAACGGTTGCTCTCCATCAGCCGGAGGTCTTATCAGGTGGCTGGATATTTACGTCAGCGCGAATAGATAAATTAATATGTTATTCATGCATCTACATCTTATCGCCAACTGCAGGTGGGTTCCGTAAGATTAATTCGAAGATCATGTTTCTCTCTTTCCCTCCCTATCCCTCCCTATCCCCCCCTCTCTCTCTCTCACACTCTCGCTCTCTCTCTCTCTCTCTCTCTCTCTCTCTCTCGCTCTCTCTCTCTCTCTCCCCTCTCTCTCTCTCTCGCTCTCTCTCTCTCTCTCTCTCTCTCTCTCTCTCTCTCTCTCTCTCTCTCTTCTCCTCTCCCTGTCTTCTCTCTGTCTCCGTCTCTGTCTCTGTCTCTGTCTCTGTCTCTGTCTCTGTCTCTGTCTCTGTCTCTGTCTCTGTCTCTGTCTCTGTCTCTGTCTCTGTCTCTGTCTCTGTCTCTGTCTCTGTCTCTGTCTCTGTCTCTGTCTCTGTCTCTGTCTCTCTGACTCTCTGTCTCTCTGTCTCTCTCGTCTCTCTGTCTCTCTGTCTCTCTGTCTCTGTCTCTCTCTCTCTCTCTCTCTCTCTCTCTCTCTCTCTCTTCTCTCACTCTGTCGCCCTCTCTCTCTCTCTCCCCTGAGCGAAGTAGGCCATGACATTTTACATATTATTAAATAACATAATCAACATCACACCATCACCGGGCCAATTAAAACCATAAAAACCCGTGGCCATTACATAGCCACCAGGTGCCGCATCAACACTGCAGTGTTCTCCTTTTACCCCCGAGTAATTCGCATCTGGAATATGATCCCACCACATATTACTGAAATAGAAAACCCCATAGATTTTCAAGCAGCAATGAAGAACCTCCCCTTCACGAAACCCATCACCTAAATTGCCTATAAAACAAACAAACAAACAAACAAGCTGTAACAAACAAACAAACAGACATACTACCGAACGCATGCGAACAAGAAGCACTACAAACTGCTGCGTTAGCCCAAGTTTGGGCTGTTTGGAGGAAACCACCTGAGACCTGAGACCTGCTTCTCTATTGCTCTCCCTTCTCTCTAACCTATGCCTGTGTGTGTGTGTGTGTGTGTGTGTGTGTGTGTGTGTGTGTGTGTGTGTGTGTGTGTGTGTGTGTGTGTGTGTGTGTGTGTGTGTGTGTGTGTGTGTGTGTGTGTGTGTGTGTGAGGGGGGGTGTGTGTGTGTGTGTGTGTGATGTGTGTGTGTGTGTGTGTGTGTTGTGTGTGTGTGTGTGTGTTGTGTGTGTGTGTGTGTGTGTGTGGTGTGTGTGTGTGTGTTGTGTGTGTGTGTTTGTGTGTGTGTGTGTGTGTGTTGTGTGTGTGTGTGTGTGTGTGTTGTGTGTGTGTGTGTGTGTGTGTGTGTGAGTGTGTGTGTGTGTGTGTGTGTGTGTGTGTGTGTGTGTGTGTGTGTGTCTCTCTCTCTCTCTTTCCCCGTCCCTGTCAACCCCTCCTCTACTGCTCCTTTCCTATATATGTGTCCTTTCTACTCCCTCACGCACTCTGCCACCTTTCTTTCCCTTTTGTGACATACAAAAACTGGCAAATCAATATAATGCAACACTGTGAATGAAACATCATTCCCAATCAGACTAATGACATTCAATCATACGGCAACCACACACACATACTTATGTTAACACAGTCACTTTAGTCATGAGAACAAAACGCTTTCAGACACCACCGTAATTAACAACAGCATTTCTCTCATCACAAAGTAATTTGGTGTCCCCAAATATTAGCTGCTCCAAATTCCGCTTATATATTCCAGTCGTTGCCCTTTTTACTCCGTGCAAATGTTCACATTCAGTTGTAACACACAGGAGACATTGGTGTAGTGTTTACGCCGTGTCCTCGTCCGCTACGTCCTTCGCTACACCCGCCTGGAAGCACTACGTATATTGGACATATAAACACTCTCATGTCGTCATCTGGGAGAACACGTGACCGTCATCTCGGATGACGTGACCAAGTCTTCACGAACACAGGTATGATCGAAAGGTAGTGATTTCACGGTGGGAACACGGCAACTCGTGGGATCGATACGTATAGTTCGATTAACTAACTCACAGTGAATACATTTCCCCCTGTGGGAGCAATATGAAAGGAGTGCGGTGACATAATATGTAATGTACAATGTTGAAACGGAGTAATAATAATAATAATATCAGTTAATAGGTCAATGTTTTGACAGTGACAGATACAGCAATGGGCTAGTTAATATTATTAACTAGCCCAATTTTTTTCGATGAAGGTGTAGTAAAATAGTTAAGATAATATTGAAAATAAATAGAATGTGCAACATGGTGGACTTGTTAGAAAGTTAAAATAAACAACGGTGTGTAAGACTATGACAGACACACGTGGGGTTTGCTTGCATAGAAAATGCGTGTTTAGTGTAATACTGTTCGATGTTGGATTTATGCTAATAGGAATTTTCTTCAAATATTCTTTCTCACTCGCTTCCTCCCTTCCTCCCTCCCTCTCTCCCTCTCTCCTTCTCTCCCTCTCTCCCTCTCTCCCTGTCTCCCTCTCTCCCTCTCTCCTCTCTCTCCTCTCTCCCTCTCTCCCTCTCTCCCTCTCTCTCCTCTCTCCCTCTCTCCCTCTCTCCCTCTCTCCCTCTCTCCTCTCTCCCTCTCTCCCTCTCTCCCTCTCTCCTCCTCTCTCTCCCTCTCTCCCTCCCTCTCTCCCTCTCTCCCTCTCTCCTTCTCTCCCTCTCTCCCTCTCTCCCTCTCTCCCTCTCTCTCTCTCCCTCTCTCCCTCTCTCCCTCTCTCCCTCCCTTCATTCCTTCATCCCTCTCCATCACTCCCTCCCTCCTCTCACCATCCATCCATCACTTCCTCCCTCCCTCTCTCTCCCCCTACCTCCCTCCCCTCTCCCCCTCTCCCTCCCCTCCCCCTCCCTGCCTGCGCTCCCTCCCTGCCTGCACTCCCTCCCTAACTCCGTCCCTCCCTCTCTCCCTTCCTGCCTGCCTCCCTCTCCAATCCTCCCCCGCCCGCCCGCCCGCCCGCCTGCCCGCACGCCCGCCCGCCCGCCCGCCCGCCCACCCGCCCGCCCGCCCGCCGTCACTTAACACTGACACAATTATGAAGAGCAGCGTTAGAAGCCAGTAAGTAATTAAATCCCAGGTGAGCCTGCGGAGATAATTAGTCGGATCTCGGCGTCGTCACAGGTACATGGTCGACCAGTGCTGCGGTTATCTCCGCCATAATGGGACGAGTGGTGCAAAGAATAATTGACCACAGCATTGCAGGGTCCGTCAACAGAGCAACCATAATTACCGCTGAAATTGCCGTCGCGATGTGTAATTTACACCAAGAAATAAAGATTACGATGCATTTGACTTCAAACGAATAATATCCGTTCCGTGGGCGTGCTAACAGTTATTTAGTATTGTTATTAATACAAGAATAACCTTGATGGATGTGTCTCATCTCAACGTATTTAAGATCCGCAACCATTTGTAGTTGATGGGCCACCTCTCGTGGTAATAAATGATCCACGGAAGCAGAATCCTCTGTAAATTATTTTGATGTTGATTTTGTCATTCCGGTTGTTTTGCTGCGGTCTCTGCGTGGTTCCACAGTCATGGCTCTTGGATGACGCGCTACGCTAGGCCAGTAGATCTTGTCTTGCCCATACACCTTGTCTTGCCCGTACACCTTGTCTTGCCCATACACCTTGTCTTTCCCGTACACCTTGTCTTGCCCATACACCTTGTCTTGCCCATACACCCTGTCTTTCCCGTACACCTTGTCTTGCCCATACACATTGTCTTGCCCATACACCTTGTCTTTCCCGTACACCTTGTCTTGCCCATACACCTTGTCTTGCCCATACACCTTGTCTTTCCCGTACACCTTGTCTTGCCCATACACCTTGTCTTGTCCGTACACATTGTCTTTCCCGTACACCTTGTCTTTCCCGTACATCTTGTCTTGCCCGTACACCTTGTCTTGCCCATATACATTGTCTTGCCCATACACCTTGTCTTGCCCGTACGCCTTGTCTTGTCCGTACACCTTGTCTTGCCCGTACACCTTGTCTTTCCCGTACACCTTGTCTTTCCCGTACACCTTGTCTTGCCCGTACACCTTGTCTTTCCCGTACACCTTGTCTTGTCCGTACACCTTGTCTTTCCCGTACACCTTGTCTTTCCCGTACACCTTGTCTTTCCCGTACACCTTGTCTTTCCCGTACACCTTGTCTTTCTCGTACACCTTGTCTTGCCCGTACACCTTGTCTTGCCCGTACACCTTGTCTTGCCCGTACACCTTGTCTTTCCCGTACACCTTGTCTTTCCCGTACATCTTGTCCTTCCCGTACACCTTGTCTTTCCCGTACACCTTGTCTTTCCCGTACATCTTGTCTTTCCCGTACACCTTGTCTTTCCCGTACACCTTGTCTTGCCCGTACACCTTGTCTTTCCCGTACACCATGTCTTGCCCGTACACCTTGTCTTTCCCGTACACCTTGTCTTACCCGTACACCTTGTCTTACCCGTACACCTTTTCTTGCCCATACACAGATTGCCTTCGAGTTGTCCGGTGTTTCGACTGATTATAGTTCTGACTTCCTGTCTGGTTACATGGTCTACGTTTGGGACAAACACTAAGATCTGGTAACAGTTCAACTGCAAAGTTTGTATTCTTTTTTAGATATCCGACCCACGTTTCGCAAACCATGTTAGGATCCTTTTAGATATCCCACCCACGTCTCGAAAATCATGATATTATCCAAATCTCGGTTAAAGAGTTTGCTATAATGTTATATCCGCGAAACGGTCATTCGTTATGTTAACAACGACCTTTTGATAAGTGACACATAATTCTTTCGAATTGGATCATACCACGTTCCTGCTCAGAATGGACTGAATACACATAGCTTGTTCAGCGGACATACAGCCAATTGTTATGTATTTAACAAACCAGACAACCTGTTTGGGACCGTAGTACCCGGTGTGACATTTGTGTGGCTGATTAACTTATGGAAAGACTTCGTGCAACATAATGCAGACAGTCGACAAGTTGAACCGTCACCGTTCGGAGAGTTCTGCCGTTCGACCGGAAGGGAATAGCACAGTCACATATGTATGACGTAAAGTAGAGCGATTAAGTGGCCGAATTGTAAACATTCAACGTTCCACGATGATTAATCATTCACATAACGATAAGCAAATTTTGAAACGTGAGGCGGGGACGTTAAAGATACACGCGTGGGAGTTGAGTACCTATGTGGCTCTAAGACGGACGCCATGGTGATTACGGACCATCTCGCGAGACAGAGGTCGTCTCATGTCGCATGCAGATTAACCACTTCGGTTCAGTGAGCAAGGCGTGTCACTGCCTTGATGGACACTGCTTGTGCTGCATCGAACGTACGCGAGGGCACCAGGCGTGAAATGCGGTTATTCGCGGTAATCCCCCGCTATTGAGCGGAGAAAGACGCGTAGCATACGATAGAGAGTTGACACCAGTTCAGTGCGCCTAGCCGTGATTAAGAGATTGTTGTAACACACGCGAATTCCAATTAGGCCACAACGTTCGTTAAAAAACCGACGTCAGCGGATTGAAATGTTGCGTGTGTTTGACAAGGATAGGCGTGCACCTTTTGAGAATTTAATATAAAAAATATTTTACTAGTGGGACATGATTTGTTGATAGGCAGATAAATGTCTGTAAGAGTCCCGTTTACCACAGAGAACGATTGTAAACACACGAACGCCATACATACACACCAGGGATGAAATATTTAATTTATATATATAAAGTTTGAGATGATGTCTGCATGTTATTAATACGAGACCCATTAATTGGTCGATTAATATATCTGAAAACTGTCCTTGTATTTAAATGATATTTCTAAAGGGCTGTACATAAATTGCAATACTAAAAAATTAAACCAACAGTTGGAGTAGTTAATTTATATGTACCTTATCAAAGACATTTGATAACAATCCTGTGCGTATTAATACTATTAAATTCTCAAGTGACTTTGTATTGATCAGCCAGTAACACTCGGCCTAGCTCTAGGTTAGACTTGCCTCGTTACAGCTCGTACTGACTGACATCCTTGGTCGAAGTCATCATTCTCACATTGACCTCGGTCAGTGTGATTGAATCAGGTTCATGAATAAAACAACGATGTGTGTTCTGATTAACGACCACAACAGTGTGTAGAAAGACGTGATATTCGAATTAAACTCACCCACAACATTGAGCGCAACATTGAGGGTGAAGGTGAAGAAACACTGACGAAAATATATAACGAACATATTATGGAAATGTTCTACTGACACGCACACACGAACGCACGCACGCACGCACACACCACATACGCCACACCGCATACACACAAACGTCAGAGCACACGCCACACGCCACACGCCACACGCCACACGCCACGCCACACGCCACACGCCACACGCCACACGCCACACGCCACACGCCACACGCCACGCCACACGCCACACGCCACACGCCACACGCCACACGCCACACGCCACACGCCACGCCACAGCCACACGCCACACGCCACACGCCACACGCCACACGCCACACGCCACACGCCACACGCCACACGCCACACGCCACACGCCACACGCCACACGCCACACGCCACACGCCACACGCCACACGCCACACGCACGCCACACGCCACACGCCACACGCCACACGCCACACGCCCACGCCACACGCCACACGCCACACGCCACACGCCACACGCCACACGCCACACGCCACACGCCAAGCCACACGCCACACGCCACACGCCACACGCCACACGCCACACGCCACACGCCACACGCCACACGCCACACGCCACACGCCACACGCCACACGCCACACGCCACACGCCACACGCCACACGCCACACGCCACACGCCACAGCCACACGCCACACGCCACACGCCACACGCCACACGCCACACGCCACACGCCACACGCACAACACGCACACGCACACGCACACGCCACACGCACACGCACACGCACACGCACACGCCAGCACACGACACACGACACACGCACACGCACACGCACACGCACACGACCACACGCACACGCACACGCCACACGCCACACGCCACACGCCACACGCCACACGCCACACGCCACACGCCACACGCCACACGCCACACGCCACACGCCACACGCCACACGCCACACGCCACACGCCACACGCCACACGCCACACGCCACACGCCACGCCCACGCCCACGCCCACGCCCACGCCACACGCCACACGCCACCGCACGCCACACGCCCACGCCCACGCCCACGCCCACGCCCACGCCCACGCCCACGCCCACGCCCACGCCCACGCCCACGCCACGCCCACGCCCACGCCACACGCCCACGCCCACGCCCACGCCCACGCCCACGCCCACGCCAGCACGCCACACGCCACACGCCGCACGCCCACGCCCACGCCACACGCACCACGCCCACGCCACACGCCACGCCACACGCCACACGCCACACGCCACACGCCACACGCCACGCCCACGCCACACGCCACACGCCACACGCCACACGCCACACGCCACACGCCACACGCCACACGCCACACGCCACACGCCACACACCCACACACACACCACACACACACACACACACACACACACACACACACTCTCTCTCTCTCTCCGCAAACATACCTATTCCAAGCATCAATATCTACTACAATCTCGTGGTGTGGTATATTTAGGTTGCGTAACATGAACATTACTCCTCTGAAGTTTTAAATGTAGGGTTATAAGTAATTGCTCAGTCGCCGTTCTGTTGTCACGTAACAAACTGTTTCCCACGTGACGGTCAGAAATAGATACTAATATCCGGCGAGAAAATATCTCGGCCCGTGCTGCTTAAGAACAGTGGTTAGAGTGAAGACAACTAAAGTCGATTACATCATGTTCTATATTACATATTATTGTACACACAAAAATTATTAATATTTAACATAGTAATTATGTATGTTATGTTACATGTGAAACAGCAATCCAATCTAAGCGGATACGCCAAAATCAAAGCACTCGTTACACTTTAAACTGGAAGTCTGCGCACGTTAAACTGGAAGTCTGCGCACGTTGTAGTTCCGCTTCCGGGTTAACACTTCGTAGCTTCTGCCATGCCAACGCTTCGGACTTCACTCACTGTTAGAAGGAGGTTATCGTGACATATAGTAGCATATGTTTTCCCTAATCAGAATACTTATATTTCTAATTGTGCGTACCTTCCGAAAGTTCCAATAGTATCACCTACAATGTTGACTTTAACTATAATACCCCCACCTCATTCGTTTTGGCGCGGCGCTCATTCCAATTCGGGTGTTTCACAAGGCGAATTTTCACGTTATCGTGTAACAGAAGAAAATCACTTAACAACGACAAAGGAAGCGCGAACCACTCAGAACGCACTTACCTGACGTCCGACATCCCACGTATTGTCTTTGTCTAAAGACGCGATGTAACGGTTCCGTGGAATACACCGCATTACCGACATCCGTTGAGCAGCAAACGAACGGAGTCGACTAGTTAATTAACCAGCCGAACGTCCAACGCCGACACGCAACTGTCCGCGTTCGTTGTTCGTATGTTCAACGCTGCCCCAATTGTCCACGCAGACAGACTGCGTGAAAGTGCTGGTTGTCGCTCCCCGTTGCTCGGTTGGGTTCCTTATTGGGGAAAAACTGAAATCCGAGTATTGTACTTAATGTGTCGTGCGAATATTGCCATGTGTTGACACAGTCTGTGCGGAAGCCAGCGTCGCCGATATTACTTTGGATATTGCTTACATAAGTGTACGAAGAAATTAGGTAACCTAACACAGCACAGATCAACACGACCTGACATACTCGTCATGATATACGCACGCACTGCACGCATGCATTATATGCACGCACGCACGCACGCACGTTCGCACGCATACAATAGAATTTTTTTTCTTCAGGATTTCGGTTCGGCTTCCTTTTTTGTGAACAAATGACGTCTTGCCATTGTCAGAAATATCCCCGTTAAACAGCCTTATAGTTATACAACATTGCATTGCAGCGAATACCCCAGCATAAGCATGCCAAGTTGTTTAAATTGTTAATGATGTAATCGATTATCCTGCGTGTAAAGGTTAATTAGCACTATTGGCATATCAAAACTATTGATATATTCCGCATTCTCTAGTAAACGGCAGTTTGTTTGCTGGGTACAGGTACAACGAGATTGAACGAGGTTGGCCAAATGGTGGACAGATTACATGGATTTAGTTATGGTTAATCACGTCGTTGTTAGCTCGTCATAACTAACGTCGTTGGATCGTCATAAATCACGTCCAGCCGACGCTGTAAAGGGAAGTCATCTTTTATATCTAGCGAATGTCAGCGGCGAGATCCACCTGAGTCTACACAGACGCACACAGTTAGGGTCGCCGGGACTTTTCTTCACCGTCGGAAGGATTTCACTTTGAGGAAGACGCAGTGTTATCGACGTCCGTGGATTGACCAAATGACAGAGAGCTTTGTGGCGCTCAAACACAGCTGGGCGCCAGTGACAGACGAGATGTCTTGATAAGATCAAATGTGCAAGAGACGAGACAACAATTACTGTTGTCGTTCGAGACATCGCAACCTTGATTGTCTTCCCGGGAAAAGTCTCAAAAGACGTCATTAAAACTCTCAAAACACATTAATCATTTCCGTCCGAATGAAGGATTAGTTAAATGACGTACGTTGATTACCTGAAGCAGCCATCCCAAACGCAATGATCCCGTATTGACATCATGTATGCGTTGCTGCAGTTGTCAAGCATGTATGGTCAACTTTGGTGATTGGACAAATTTAAGCAAGCTATAGGTAAAATAAGGCAAAATATCCCAAAGTTTTTGGTTTAATCTAAATACAACACAAATGAGACTACGTTGGTATGGACACATGCAGAGAATGGAAGAAAACAAAAAAATGCGAGCACTTGTTGATATGATGGTGCCAGGAAAAAGACCAAGAGGGAGACCAAGAGGGAGATGGGTGGATTGCTTCCGAAGTGACATGCAGGAACTGCGGAACACCCCAGAGGATGCACAGGACAGAACATTCTGGAAATCAAGAATTCGGGCCGCTGACCCCACCTACTGGGAAAAGGCGAAGAAGAAGAAGAAGAAGAAGAAGAAGAAGAAGAAGAAGAAGAAGAAGAAGAAGAAGAAGAAGAAGAAGAAGAAGAAGAAGAAGAAGAAGAAGAAGAAGAAGAAGAAGAAGAAGAAGAAGAAGAAGAAGAAGAAGAAGAAAAGAAGAAGAAGAAGAAAAGAAGGAAGAAGAAGAAGAGAGAAGAGAAGAAGAAGAAGAAGAAGAGAAGAAGAAGAAGAAGAAGAAGAAGAAGAAGAAGAAGAAGAAGAAGGAAGAAGAAGAAGAGAGAAGAAGAAGAAGAAGAAGAAGAAGAAGAAGAAGAAGAAGAAGAAGAAGAAGAAGAAGAAGAAGAAGAAGAAGAAGAAGAAGAAGAAGAAGAAGAAGAAGAAGAAGAAGAAGAAGAAGAAGAAGAAGAAGAAGAAGAAGAAGAAGAAGAAGAAGAAGAAGAAGAAGAAGAAGAAGAAGAAGAAGAAGAAGAAGAAGAAGAAGAAGAAGAAGAAGAAGAAGAAGAAGAAGAAGAAGAAGAAGAAGAAGAAGAAGAAGAAGAAGAAGAAGAAGAAGAAGAAGAAGAAGAAGAAGAAGAAGAAGAAGAAGAAGAAGAAGAAGAAGAAGAAGAAGAAGAAGAAGAAGAAGAAGAAGAAGAAGAAGAAGAAGAAGAAGAAGAAGAAGAAGAAGAAGAAGAAGAAGAAGAAGAAGAAGAAGAAGAAGAAGAAGAAGAAGAAGAAGAAGAAGAAGAAGAAGAAGAAGAAGAAGAAGAAGAAGAAGAAGAAGAAGAAGAAGAAGAAGAAGAAGAAGAAGAAGAAGAAGAAGAAGAAGAAGAAGAAGAAGAAGAAGAAGAAGAAGAAGAAGAAGAAGAAGAAGAAGAAGAAGAAGAAGAAGAAGAAGAAGAAGAAGAAGAAGAAGAAGAAGAAGAAGAAAAAGAAAAAGAAGAAAGAAGAAGAAAAGAGCACGTGTCACATGACGTTGACGATGCGGTGTTAGTGGGAATAACCGACGTTCTACAAGTCCGCCGCGTGAGCGGAGCAGCAAAACAGGCGCACGGTCCTGCTACAACTTATACTATGTGGCTAAGTCCGGCAATACAACACTAGCGCCTAAATAAACCTAGTCCACGCACCGGTGACATCTAGCCTTGACAGCGGTAACACGCAGGGCGAAGGTCCGCCGTGGAAATCAATTTCACGCTTGCAGAACTGTACTGATGGCTTGATCACAAGAACCCAGAGCGAAATCACACTGTCGACTGCACCAACTGACATAAAATATAATGCCCGCCATGGTTCACGGTCAAGCGTTGTTTGCGTGAGACGCTCAGAGTGTTGGCATCAGCAAATAAATTAACATTCTGAAGAAACATCGATATTTGGCACCCTTCTTGTGACAAACTTGGGAATAATTTGCATCGTTTCCAAAAGGAAATTATCAGTAAAAGATGGATGTTCTCCGACAACAAATTTTCCTCAAATGGTTTGATTTTTATAGAAGGTGTAACTGAGTGTGGAAAGTTGCAACTGAGTAAGGAGTTGTTGCAACTAAGTGGTAAATATTATTCAAGCAAAATTTATGCAAACACCTGTTCGTCTCTCTATCCACCACTTTCGCTCCCTCCCTGTCGATCACACAGTTATATCTGTGCGCATGGTCCGTTATTGCCGACTTGTGTTCTGTGTTTGTCGAGGGTCTTCTTGTCTCCCGAGTGAAACGTCTAGTTGTTATGGTTTCAATTTCTTCTTTTTGTGTTCGTTTGTCTTCCACTTTATCTTTTCGATGCACTAATATGTGTCTGAGGTTCCTGTGTGGTCTGACAGCTGATGCTATATCGTGATGTTTTAGGATCTTCCACTTTATCTTTTCGATGCACTAATATGTGTCTGCGGTTCCTGTGTGGTCTGACAGCTGATGCTATATCGTGATGTTTTAGGATACGATGTACCGGTTCCGGCACACCCTGGACACATGGTAGTGTAACCACACATCTGGACTTCTCTTTGTTCTTATCCTTAGTCGTTCTTCGTTGGTTTTGCTGCTTCTTCTCTGACTTTCCTTATAGTCCACCTAGGGTAGCCACTCTCCTGTACAGCCTTGGTGATGTGCTCCTCTTCTTTCCGTCTGTCCTCTGGTTCTGTGACAATGTTGTTGCATCTGTCAAGTAGTGTTTTTATGACCCCCAGTTTCTGTTGTAGCGGGTGATGTGAACCATATAAGTGTTAAAGATTTTTAACAAAGTGCATAAGACAATGACAGAATGTAGAAAGTCGCAACCGAGCGGTGATTTGTTGCAACTAGATGTTAAACGTTGTAAGCCATTGATGCACAGGCAGCCGCATTAGTTATATATGCACCATATGAACACTATCGGAGGCTGCTGAAGCAATCCATAGCAAATTCGCGATTTCTTGGCTGACGTCCTAGTTGCCCGACTATTTCGACTTTATATGTTGCCAAACAGAGTTACAGGGTAATCTGTAAACGCACGGTGTGACCCTGTAAATATGTGCATGATATACGCCCGTGTTCCATTCGTGCGTGTGGCGTACTCGGTGCAGTATCACAGAGGGACGCCTGCTAGTAGACGCACTGTCAACAGAGATTTAATGACGTATTCCAGACGGATACGTAGAAGGATCACGCGAGAAATGATGGCCGCTTATGATACGCATGCATATCAGCGGGAGTGATCTGTGACGACCGACAGAGGGCAGCAATGCGATCACTGCCAAGTGAATAGACTAATCTTCATCGACATTCAATGGTTGTCGTACCTATACCAGAAACAATCTACAAACATGCTTTGTTGTAAAAAGGCGAAACCGAAAAGATTCGTCTCACTTTCGGCAGTTAGCTGCACTAAAACACACAAACAAATCGAGTCGCGTACACCACATACGTTCGTAGTTTATTTGGGATCTGCTCAGAATAGCAACGTCGCGGTTCAAAGTGATTTGTGCGCCAGCTCGCATTGGTTCGTCATTATCTCGTCCCAAATACACACGTTGCATTATCAATATTCAAACAGGCGTCTGGCCGTGATGCCAATATATACTGCTTAATCGTTAATATCGCAGATAAAGAGGCCAGGTCGACTGCGCTCCCTGGGAATATGTCTTCCTGGTTAGATCAGGAGGCTAAGTGCCATTGCGCGTATTCCGGCAAATTGTAATTTTTCGTTTAAATTTACCACGCAATAAACCCAATATATCACCCCCAGATCGCTATGCTGTGGTGAATCTGCACATGAACTAATAGAACACAGTCGCGTTTGGTTAGAATACTCATTTATCAAGTAATTGAACATTCGACAATGAAGAGCGATCGCCATTCTGACGATTTCCGGGCGAGCGAAGGATGTTACGTGTCCGGAGATTAACGCGACACCGAACGCTTTTTTTCGCGAACAGGAAGTGACGACATGTACCAACGATTAGGGACGCACGGGGACAGATGTTTGATTCACGTCCGGTTTATAGCATATCATAATAATAATTGCTAACGATTTTGTTTCTCTTTTCGTATTGCATACTGGGCAAGAATCCGCGATGAACAGAAATCGCGTTTGACGACACGCAAATGGTATTTTCTCAATAGGACCAGTATCGGAGTTTACGAAACCTCCACTAAAGGTTGGTGCCAGAGGAAACAGCGACGCAGTGCAATTTGTCACACTTGAGAATAACATTAATTACAAAAGGTGTGATTAAATGTGGCGTACGACAGACACTCTGCAGCCATTTTCAGAGTAGTGCACGGGGCATACGAGGTGAATGAGCAGTACGGAAGAGAGATCTCACCAGTGCCTGCGTAGTGCCTGAGTAGTACCTCAGTAGTACCTGAGTAGTACCTGAGTAGTACCTGAGCAACATTTTGTCCTCAGACACAACAGTTCCGTGTGATGTATGCGCGTTGCATCTGTGGCACTCAACTCATGGCCTAATCAACGTTTCTATCACCCGACATTCTCAATCAACAGCGAAGACGTAGACGCATTAGGAGGCCGTCTATACCGTGTCTCCACGCACTCACGGCCGTGTGCTTGATTACGAGTCTTCACAGAAACAAATTACACAAAATACATCGTTCGCTATGGACAAGACAAGACAACCATTACTCTCGGGCAACTAGAACGTGTCATCACAAACATTCTTGCTACTGGCGATTTAGAGATATGACATCTATTCCGTAAAAGACAACTAGATCACTGTATACACATTTTGATGTGTTCGCTTATATATATATATATATATATATATATATATATATATATATATATATATATATATATATATATATATATTATAATATATATATATATATATATATATATATATATATATATATATATATATATATATATATATATGATCTATATATATATATATATAAATTTATATATATATATATATATATATATATATATTATATATATAATATGATATATAATATATATTTTTATATATTCTACATATATATATATATATATATATATATATATATATATATATATATATTATAATATTTTATATATATATATATATATATATATATATATATATTATAATATATATGCATATATATATATTATATATATATATATATATATATATATATATATATATATTCACACATACATTATGTACAGCACACGCACACCTACACGCACACGCACACGCACACGCACACGCACACGCACACGCACACGCACACGCACACGCACACGCACACGCACACGCACACGCACACGCCCCACGCACACGCACACGCACACGCACACGCACACGCACACGCACACGCACACGCACACGCACACACACACGCACACGCACACGCACACGCACACGCACACGCACACGCACACGCACACGCACACGCACACGCACACGCACACGCACACGCACACGCACACGCACACGCACACGCACACGCACACGCACACGCACACGCACACGCACACGCACACGCACACGCACACGCACACGCACACGCACACGCACACGCACACGCACACGCACACGCACACGCACACGCACACGCACACGCACACGCACACGCACACGCACACGCACACGCACACGCACACGCACACGCACACGCACACGCACACGCACACGCACACGCACACGCACACGCACACGCACACGCACACGCACACGCACACACAGCACACGCACACGCACACGCACACGCACACGCACACGCACACGCACACGCACACGCACACGACACACGCACACGACACACGCACACACACACACACACACACACACACACACACACACACACACACACACACATCGTCAGTTGTCACAGCCACTGATAGAAGACGAGAGGTTTAGATCTGTAAACCCCCGTCTTCAGTAGTGACAGCCAGTGGAAGAAGCCGAGAGGTTCAGATCTGTCAACCCCCGTCTTCAGTTGTTACAGCCAGTGGAAGAAGCCGAGAGGTTCAGATCTGTCAACCCCCGTCTTCAGTTGTGACAGCCAGTGGTAGAAGACGAGAGATTCAGATCTGTCAACCCACATCGTCAGTTGTCACAGCCACTGGTAGAAAACGAGACGTTCAAATCTGTCAACCCACATCGTCAGTTGTCACAGCCATTGGTAGAAGACGAGAGGTTCAGATCTGTCAACCCCCGTCATCAGTTGTCACAGCCACTAGTAGAAGACGAGAGATTCAGATCTGTCAACCCACATCGTCAATTGTCACAGCCACTGGTAGAATACGAGAGGTTCAGATCTGTCGACCCACATCGTCAGTTGCCACATCCACTGGTAGAAGACGAGAGGTTTAGATCTGTCGACCCACATCGTCAGTTGTCACATCCACTGGTAGAAGACGAAAGGTTTAGATATGTCAACTCACATCGTCAGTTGTCACAGCCACTGGTAGAAAACAAGAGGTTCAGATCTGTCAACCCACATCGTCAGTTGTCACAGCCACTGGTAGAAGACGAGAGGTTTAGATCTGTCAACCCACATCGTCAGTTGTCACAGCCACTGGTAGAAAACAAGACGTTCAGATCTGTCAACCCCCGTCCTTTTCTGCACCACCCACGCGTGGGAACACGTAGAACGAAGGCGACACTGTCGAAAGCTCTAAACGACAGCAGGATGAACTTTTAACGTAAAGTTAACGAGAGCCCTTATCGTTGTATTTAACGTTTATTGCGCTGGTTATGCGAGACGACATAAAACGTCTATTTTCGGCTTTCTCTCCGCGTCTTGCACGAATGTCTTACCTATGCTACGTCCACGGACACGCGCCAGGAGCAGTTATAACGCGCGCCTCGGCAATAAACCGGGCTCGAAGCGTTTAACACCTCCACCATCACGGCAAGACACGCTACCTGGCCGGAAATACGAGAAGGGAAACGTTCACACCTATATGACAACTAAAGCGACATTTTCACACTACATATCTTTGATTTGTACTGGTACGTGCACATCTGGCCTGCCAGTCGGCGGCTACATCTCAGACAAATCTACGCGTTGACGCAATGTTCTCTACGGCGTGTATAGAGCAAACTGCTCTCACCTCAACCAGACGACGCCCGATGCATTTTTGAACCGTGAGTCGGCAATTAGGTGTTAAGAGTTGGGAATGTATTACACGTGAAGCAGAGTAACTGTTTTGTACATTTCCACACGCTATGCACCCGTGCCAGGTCGGTGTCACGAGAGCTACCGATGGGTTTGTTTGGGTGTGTAAGTGGGTGGCTGGAATTACACTACAGTCTACCCACGCTGCACACGCGCTATTGTGAACTCTGACTCGGTATTGAACGTTCTTTAGTGGGCTTGATTAAGTAATTACCGCAGTTGACGGGCGGTTACACCTGGCGCTGTCGCCTTCAATGGCGCTCCAGTGTGGACCAAGCAGGTGCACTCATGTCGCCGACATATCGGGTCGTACTATCGACCACAGACAATCTCGTCACCCGTGTCAATCACCATTGTCACCAATAGCCCAACCATTTAATTGCCCCGTCTGGCAAATCTGTACAAATCTGCGTAGCAAACGTCCGTTTGCGTCCGCCAGAAACTCTGTATTTCTTATACATGTTTTTATGTAACTGAACTCAAGTCCTTGCACTAATTTAAACATGTAAGTGATAAACTTAAGCGAACTCTTGCCCGTTGGAAGATGCG
>JAODUO010000458.1:47500-55000 GCA_025642075.2 Ridgeia piscesae
ACTCAGCTGTATAAATCAGTACCTGGCTATAGACAAGTGGTGAATATGTGTACGAGCAGCCTTCGCGCATTAATTGTAGCATATGGCTGGATGCTTCCCAGAGAAGTTGAGATGGTGTTTGATTGAACAGGTCTGCCAGGGAAGTAATGTGTAAAGCGTTTTGAGCAATCCTGAGGATTGGATACTGCACTGTATAAGAACTTACCTTAATTATGTTTCCGGTGCAGGTATATATAATTATGTTTCTGGTGTTGGTGTGTATATGTTGTTGGTGCGGGGGTATGTATGTGTTTGATGTTCGCCTTTTGTATAAAATTTGTTTCATTTTACAATATTGTGTTTGTCGTGTTATTTTGCTAAAACAAAATTGGGGGGCCATTTTCAGATATCCCTGAGGACTGCCAGATTTCTCAACTAGGCAGTCCTGCTGACTGCCAGATATTTTGGAGTTATTTCTACCCCTGTCCAAGAGGGATAATGTCGACGGCTCCTACTCTCCAGCCCGTCCAAGAGGGATAAGTTAGAATTTAGTCTTGCTTTGGCTAAGGGAATTTACTGATTTATTTTTGAATGTTACTTGACGGCTCCTACCCATCAAGAGGGATAATGTCGACGGCTCCTACTCTCAAGCCCGTCCAAGAGGGATAATGTCGACGGCTCCTACTCTCCAGCCCATCCAAGAGGGATAATGGCGACGGCTCCTAATCTCCAGCCCGTCCAAGAGGGATACTGTCGACGGCCCCTACTCTCCAGCCCGTCCAAGAGGGATAATGTCGACGGCTCCTACTCTCCAGCCCATCCAAGAGGGATACTGTCGACGGCTCCTACTCTCCAGCCCATCCAAGAGGAATAATGTCGACGGCTCCTACTCTCCAGCCCGTCCAAGAAGGGTAATGTCGACGACTCCTACTCTCCAGCCCGTCCAAGAGGGATAATGTCAACGGCTCCTACTCTCAAGCCTGTCCAAGAGGGATACTGTCGACGGCCCCTTGTCTCCAGCCCGTCCAAGAGGGATACTGTCGACTGCTCCTACTCTCCACCCCATCCAAGAGGGATAATGTCGACGGCTCCTACTCTCCAGCCCATCCAAGAGGGATAAGTTAGAATTTAGTCTTGCTTTGGCTAAGGGAATTTACTGATTTATTTTTGAATGTCACTTGACGGCTCCTACCCACCAAGAGGGATAATGTCGACGGCTCCTACTCTCCAGCCCGTCCAAGAGGGATACTGTCGACGGCTCCTACTCTCCAGCCCATCCAAGAGGGATAATGTCGACGGCTCCTACTCTCCAGCCCGTCCAAGAGGGTTAATGTCGACGACTCCTACTCTCCAGCCCGTCCAAGAGGGATAATGTCGACGACTCCTACTCTCCAGCCCGTCCAAGAGGGATAATGTCGACGGCCCCTACTCTCCAGCCCGTCCAGGAGGGACAATGTCGACGACTACTACTCTCCAGCCCGTCGAAGAGGGATAATGTCGACGGCCCCTACTCTCCAACCCATCCAAGAGGGATAATGTCGACGGCCCCTACTCTCCAACCCGTCCAAGAGGGATAATGTCGACGGCCCCTACTCTCCAACCCGTCCAAGAGGATAATGTCGACGGCTCCTACACTCCAGCCCGTCCGAGAGGGATAATGTCGACGACTCCTACACTCCAGCCCGTCCAAGATGGATAATGTCGACGGCCCCTACTCTCCATCCCGTCCAGGAGGGATAATGTCGAAGACTACTACTCTCCAGCCCGTCGAAGAGGGATAATGTCGACAACTCCTACTCTCCAACTCGTTCAAGAGGGATAATGTCGACGGCCCCTACTCTCCAGCCCGTCCAAGAGGGATACTGTCGACGGCTCCTACTCTCCAGCCCATCCAAGAGGGATAATGTCGACGGCTCCTACTCTCCAGCCCGTCCAAGAGGGATAATGTCGACGACTCCTACTCTCCAGCCCGTTCAAGAGGGATAATGTCGACGGCCCCTACTCTCCAGCCCGTCCAAGAGGGATAATGTCGACGACTCCTACACTCCAGCCGGTCCAAGAGGAATAATGTCGACGGCCCCTACTCTCCAGCCCGTCCACGAGGGATAATGTGGACGACTCTACTCTCCAGCCCGTCCAAGAGGGATAATGTCGACGGCCTCTACTCTCCAACCCATCCAAGAGGGATAATGTCGACGGCTCCTACTCTCCAGCCCGTCCAAGAGGGATAATGTCGACGGCCCCTACTCTCCAGCCCGTCCAAGAGGGATCATGTCGACGGCCCCTACTCTCCACCTACTCTCCAGCCCGTCCAAGAGGGATAATGTCGACAACTCCTACACTCCCACCCATCCAAGAGGGATAATGTCGACGACTCCTACACTCCCACCCGTCCAAGAGGGATAATGTCGACGACTACTACTCTCCAGCCTGTCGAAGAGGGATAATGTCGACGGCCCCTACTCTCCAGCCCGTCCAAGAGGGATAATGTCGACGGCCCCTACTCTCCAACCCGTCCAAGAGGGATAATGTCGACGACTCCTACTCTCCAACCCGTCCAAGAGGATAATGTCGACGGCCCCTACTCTCCAGCCCGTCCGAGAGGGATAATGTCGACGAATCCTACACTCCAGCCCGTCCAAGAGGGATAATGTCGACGGCCCCTACTCTCCATCCCGTCCAGGAGGGATAATGTCGACGACTACTACTCTCCAGCCCGTCGAAGAGGGATAATGTCGACAACTCCTACACTCCAGCCGGTCCAAGAGGAATAATGTCGACGGCCCCTACTCTCCAGCCCGTCCACGAGGGATAATGTCGACGACTCCTACTCTCCAGCCCGTCCAAGAGGGATAATGTCGACGGCCCCTATTCTCCAACCCGTCCAAGAGGGATAATGTCGACGGCTCCTACTCTCCAGCCCGTCCAAGAGGGATAATGTCGACGGCCCCTACTCTCCAGCCCGTCCAAGAGGGATAATGTCGACGGCTCCTACTCTTCAGCCCGTCCAAAGGGATAATGTCGACGACTCCTACTCTCCAGCCTGTCCAAGAGGGATAATGTCGACGACTCCTACTCTTGAGCCCGTCCAAGAGGGATAATGTCGACGGCTCCTACCCTTCAGCCCGTCCAAGAGGGATAATGTCGACGACTCCTACACTCCCACCCGTCCAAGAGGGATAATGTCGACGACTCCTACACTCCCACCCGTCCAAGAGGGATAATGTCGACGACTCCTACACTCCCACCCGTCCAAGAGGGATAATGTCGACGACTCCTACACTCCCACCCGTCCAAGAGGGATAATGTCGACGACTCCTACACTCCCACCCGTCCAAGAGGGATAATGTCGACGACTCCTACACTCCCACCCGTCCAAGAGGGATAATGTCGACGACTCCTACACTCCCATCCGTCCAAGAGGGATAATGTCGACGACTCCTACACTCCCACCCGTCCAAGAGGGATAATGTCGACGGCTCCTACTCTTCAGCCCGTCCAAGAGGGATAATGTCGACGACTCCTACACTCCCACCCGTCCAAGAGGGATAATGTCGACGACTCCAACACTCCCACCCGTCCAAGAGGGATAATGTCGACAACTCCTACACTCCCACCCATCCAAGAGGGATAATGTCGACGACTCCTACACTCCCACCCGTCCAAGAGGGATAATGTCGACGACCCCTACTCTTCAGCCCGTCGAAGAGGGATAAAGTCGACGACTACTACTCTCCAGCCTGTCGAAGAGGGATAATGTCGACGGCCCCTACTCTCCAGCCCGTCCAAGAGGGATAATGTCGACGGCCCCTACTCTCCAACCCGTCCAAGAGGGATAATGTCGACGACTCCTACTCTTCAGCCCGTCCAAGAGGGATAATGTCGACGGCTCCTACTCTTCATCCCGTCCAAGAGGGATAATGTCAACGACTCCTACTCTCCAGCCCGTCCAAGAGGGATAATGTCAACGGCTCCTACTCTCAAGCCTGTCCAAGAGGGATACTGTCGACGGCCCCTTGTCTCCAGCCCGTCCAAGAGGGATACTGTCGACTGCTCCTACTCTCCACCCCATCCAAGAGGGATAATGTCGACGGCTCCTACTCTCCAGCCCATCCAAGAGGGATAAGTTAGAATTTAGTCTTGCTTTGGCTAAGGGAATTTACTGATTTATTTTTGAATGTCACTTGACGGCTCCTACCCACCAAGAGGGATAATGTCGACGGCTCCTACTCTCCAGCCCGTCCAAGAGGGATACTGTCGACGGCTCCTACTCTCCAGCCCATCCAAGAGGGATAATGTCGACGGCTCCTACTCTCCAGCCCGTCCAAGAGGGTTAATGTCGACGACTCCTACTCTCCAGCCCGTCCAAGAGGGATAATGTTGACGACTCCTACTCTCCAGCCCGTCCAAGAGGGATAATGTCGACGGCCCCTACTCTCCAGCCCGTCCAGGAGGGACAATGTCGACGACTACTACTCTCCAGCCCGTCGAAGAGGGATAATGTCGACGGCCCCTACTCTCCAACCCATCCAAGAGGGATAATGTCGACGACTACTACTCTCCAGCCCGTCGAAGAGGGATAATGTCGACGACTACTACTCTCCAGCCCGTCGAAGAGGGATAATGTCGACGGCCCCTACTCTCCAGCCCGTCCAAGAGGGATAATGTCGACGGCCCCTACTCTCCAACCCGTCGAAGAGGGATAATGTCGACGACTCCTACTCTCCAACCCGACCAAGAGGATAATGTCGACGGCTCCTACACTCCAGCCCGTCCGAGAGGGATAATGTCGTCGACTCCTACACTCCAGCCCGTCCAAGATGGATAATGTCGACGGCCCCTACTCTCCATCCCGTCCAGGAGGGATAATGTCGAAGACTACTACTCTCCAGCCCGTCGAAGAGGGATAATGTCGACAACACCTACTCTCCAACTCGTTCAAGAGGGATAATGTCGACGGCCCCTACTCTCCAGCCCGTCCAAGAGGGATACTGTCGACGGCTCCTACTCTCCAGCCCATCCAAGAGGGATAATGTCGACGGCTCCTACTCTCCAGCCCGTCCAAGAGGGATAATGTCGACGACTCCTACTCTCCAGCCCGTTCAAGAGGGATAATGTCGACGGCCCCTACTCTCCAGCCCGTCCAAGAGGGATAATGTCGACGACTCCTACACTCCAGCCGGTCCAAGAGGAATAATGTCGACGGCCCCTACTCTCCAGCCCGTCCACGAGGGATAATGTGGACGACTCCTACTCTCCAGCCCGTCCAAGAGGGATAATGTCGACGGCCTCTACTCTCCAACCCATCCAAGAGGGATAATGTCGACGGCTCCTACTCTCCAGCCCGTCCAAGAGGGATAATGTCGACGGCCCCTACTCTCCAGCCCGTCCAAGAGGGATAATGTCGACGGCTCCTACTCTCCAGCCCGTCCAAGAGGGATAATGTCGACAACTCCTACACTCCCACCCATCCAAGAGGGATAATGTCGACGACTCCTACACTCCCACCCGTCCAAGAGGGATAATGTCGACGACTACTACTCTCCAGCCTGTCGAAGAGGGATAATGTCGACGGCCCCTACTCTCCAGCCCGTCCAAGAGGGATAATGTCGACGGCCCCTACTCTCCAGCCCGTCCGAGAGGGATAATGTCGACGAATCCTACACTCCAGCCCGTCCAAGAGGGATAATGTCGACGGCCCCTACTCTCCATCCCGTCCAGGAGGGATAATGTCGACGACTACTACTCTCCAGCCCGTCGAAGAGGGATAATGTCGACAACTCCTACACTCCAGCCGGTCCAAGAGGAATAATGTCGACGGCCCCTACTCTCCAGCCCGTCCACGAGGGATAATGTCGACGACTCCTACTCTCCAGCCCGTCCAAGAGGGATAATGTCGACGGCCCCTATTCTCCAACCCGTCCAAGAGGGATAATGTCGACGGCTCCTACTCTCCAGCCCGTCCAAGAGGGATAATGTCGACGGCCCCTACTCTCCAGCCCGTCCAAGAGGGATAATGTCGACGGCTCCTACTCTTCAGCCCGTCCAAAGGGATAATGTCGACGACTCCTACTCTCCAGCCTGTCCAAGAGGGATAATGTCGACGACTCCTACTCTTGAGCCCGTCCAAGAGGGATAATGTCGACGGCTCCTACCCTTCAGCCCGTCCAAGAGGGATAATGTCGACGACTCCTACACTCCCACCCGTCCAAGAGGGATAATGTCGACGACCCACACTACCCGTCCAAGAGGGATAATGTCGACGACTCCTACACTCCCACCCGTCCAAGAGGGATAATGTCGACGACTCCTACACTCCCACCCGTCCAAGAGGGATAATGTCGACGACTCCTACACTCCCACCCGTCCAAGAGGGATAATGTCGACGACTCCTACACTCCCACCCGTCCAAGAGGGATAATGTCGACGACTCCTACACTCCCATCCGTCCAAGAGGGATAATGTCGACGACTCCTACACTCCCACCCGTCCAAGAGGGATAATGTCGACGGCTCCTACTCTTCAGCCCGTCCAAGAGGGATAATGTCGACGACTCCTACACTCCCACCCGTCCAAGAGGGATAATGTCGACGACTCCTACACTCCCACCCGTCCAAGAGGGATAATGTCGACAACTCCTACACTCCCACCCATCCAAGAGGGATAATGTCGACGACTCCTACACTCCCACCCGTCCAAGAGGGATAATGTCGACGACCCCTACTCTTCAGCCCGTCGAAGAGGGATAAAGTCGACGACTACTACTCTCCAGCCTGTCGAAGAGGGATAATGTCGTCGGCCCCTACTCTCCAGCCCGTCCAAGAGGGATAATGTCGACGGCCCCTACTCTCCAACCCGTCCAAGAGGGATAATGTCGACGACTCCTACTCTTCATCCCGTCCAAGAGGGATAATGTCAACGACTCCTACTCTTCAGCCAGTCCAAGAGGGATAATGGCAACGGAAGAAGAAGATAAGAAAATAATTAAAATAGCACGTACATGAAATCGTGGTGATAGTATAATCTAGTATCAAGATCGCGGAATTGTGTTGTATTTACATACTAAAAAATATTCAAGTAATATTCTTACCGCTGTCTGACTCATTTGATGCGAGAGCAGTGATTGTCCCACGATAGTCCCTCGTCGCATTTGGAGATCTCTCCGAAGACGTCACTGTCCTTCTTAGAATATTAAATTCGAAGAGATGATGACAGAATAAGAAGTCTCCATATCTTTGGTGCAAAGGGCGACCACGACAGCCATACAATATGGCGAAATTCTTGCCAAATCACAATATACCCATGTAGCACTTCTACAACCCGCAGCATAGCTCTGTAAAACTTCTAGCCTGCCTGTGGCTAGGCGAGAAGGGAGTAATAACACTAATTTAAAACTATGGACCGTGTTAAAAGCTGTAATAATTATAAATCTTTTTTCACAAACATTGAATATACTTGCAACATATGGTATGATATGGCTGCATCGTGTGAAAGCACGCAAAACATTTAATCACAGCTTTT
>JAODUO010000458.1:60000-77500 GCA_025642075.2 Ridgeia piscesae
TCGCATTATTTTGTGACATTTTGGGTTACATTTCGATGTATAAATACCGCACAGGTACGGCTTCTCAAAATATGTTAACAACACAAATAATGACAAGATAGGGAAATGATCTGATCAGAAGTGTCAATGTTGTTTGTTGGTAGAATGATACAGCAGATATAAGAACGTAATTAGGAATATGTTGTTCAAAACGGATAACAATAATTTTAGAGAAAATATTCTGAATTGTCATAATACAGTACACAAATGTCGATTATTTTCAAAATCCTCAGAAAGACATTCAACATAATTTCAGCCATATAGTTGGTTTATTGATGTTTAATGGGAAATTACCGAAAACCCAATATTTCGAAAATGATCCAAAGTGAGGTTGAATGGAAGACAACGTACATGTTTTATTCAAGCTATCAATTCTAATCTTAGCAGCTCGTCGCAGTTGTGAATACAGTCCAAATATAGATTTAGACAAATGCGTTCCATGCTAGCAGCCAGCCACTTCATCGACCCCGCATGACAGTCATACAGACAAGCCTGATACTGGTCGTTGCAACGGGTAATGCAATCCTTGTAGTTGTCCGGAAGTTCCGGCGGTGTTCCCTCTTTAGTGCAGTCGATCGCCATCAGGACGAAACACAAGTGAACCTGTGGAATTAAGTTGTGACGTCAGCTCAGTCCGCTGCTAAATGTTCATATGATGGCGACTGTACCTATAGAACTATCTACATAATGCTAGAGGCCTGGAAATTTTTAACCGGTACTGGCACAGCCTAGACTGGACATACTCCTGGCATGGTTATATACTGGACATATTTCTGGCACAGTCCTAGACTGGACATACTCCTGGCATGGTTCTATACTGGACATATTTCTGGCACAGTGTTAGACTGGACATACTCCTGGCGTGGTTCTATACTGGACATATTTCTGGCACAGTCCTAGACTGGACATACTCCTGGCGTGGTTCTATACTGGACATATTTCTGGCACAGTGTTAGACTGGACATACTCCTGGCGTGGTTCTATACTGGACATATTTCTGGCACAGTGTTAGACTGGACATACTCCTGGCGTGGTTCTATACTGGACATATTTCTGGCACAGTGTTAGACTGGACATACTCCTGGCATGGTTCTATACTGGACATATTTCTGGCACAGTGTTAGACTGGACATACTCCTGGCATGGTTCTATACTGGACATATTTCTGGCACAGTGTTAGACTGGACATACTCCTGGCTGGTTCTATACTGGACATATTTCTGGCACAGTGTTAGACTGGACATACTCCTGGCTGGTTCTATACTGGACATATTTCTGGCACAGTGTTAGACTGGACATACTCCTGGCGTGGTTCTATACTGGACATATTTCTGGCACCCTTTTGACTGGACATACTCCTGGCATGGTTCTATACTGGACATATTTCTGGAACAGTCCTAGACTGGACATACTCCTGGCGTGGTTCTATACTGGACATATTTCTGGCACAGTGTTAGACTGGACATACTCCTGGCGTGGTTCTATACTGGACATATTTCTGGCACAGTGTTAGACTGGACATACTCCTGGCATGGTTCTATACTGGACATATTTCTGGCACAGTGTTAGACTGGACATACTCCTGGCGTGGTTCTATACTAGACATATTTCTGGCACAGTCCTAGACTGGACATACTCCTGGCATGGTTCTATACTGGACATATTTCTGGCACAGTCCTAGACTGGACATACTCCTGGCGTGGTTCTATACTGGACATATTTCTGGCACAGTGTTAGACTGGACATACTCCTGGCGTGGTTCTATACTGGACATATTTCTGGCACAGTCCTAGACTGGACATACTCCTGGCGTGGTTCTATACTGGACATATTTCTGGCACAGTGTTAGACTGGACATACTCCTGGCATGGTTCTATACTGGACATATTTCTGGCACAGTGTTAGACTGGACATACTCCTGGCGTGGTTCTATACTGGACATATTTCTGGCACAGTGTTAGACTGGACATACTCCTGGCGTGGTTCTATACTGGACATATTTCTGGCACAGTGTTAGACTGGACATACTCCTGGCTGGTTCTATACTGGACATATTTCTGGCACAGTGTTAGACTGGACATACTCCTGGCATGGGTTTTATACTGGACATATTTCTGGCACAGTGTTAGACTGGACATACTCCTGGCGTGGTTCTATACTGGACATATTTCTGGCACAGTGTTAGACTGGACATACTCCTGGCGTGGTTCTATACTGGACATATTTCTGGCACAGTGTTAGACTGGACATACTCCTGGCATGGTTCTATACTGGACATATTTCTGGCACAGTGTTAGACTGGACATACTCCTGGCGTGGTTCTATACTGGACATATTTCTGGCACAGTGTTAGACTGGACATACTCCTGGCGTGGTTCTATACTGGACATATTTCTGGCACAGTGTTAGACTGGACATACTCCTGGCGTGGTTCTATACTGACATATTTCTGGCACAGGGCTAGACTGGACATACTCCTGGCGTGGTTCCATACTAGACATATTTCTGGCACAGTGCTAGACTGGACATACTCCTGGCGTGGTTCCATACTAGACATATTTCTGGCACAGTCCTAGACTGGACATACTCCTGGCGTGGTTCCATACTAGACATATTTCTGGCACAGTCCTAGACTGGACATACTCCTGGCGTGGTTCTATACTGGACATATTTCTGGCACAGTCCTAGACTGGACATACTCCTGGCGTGGTTCTATACTGGACATATTTCTGGCACAGTCCTAGACTGGACATACTCCTGGCGTGGTTCCATACTAGACATATTTCTGGCACAGTCCTAGACTGGACATACTCCTGGCATGGTTCTATACTGGACATATTTCTGGCACAGTCCTAGACTGGACATACTCCTGGCATGGTTCCATACTAGACATATTTCTGGCACAGTCCTAGACTGGACATACTCCTGGCGTGGTTCCATACTAGACATATTTCTGGCACAGTCCTAGACTGGACATACTCCTGGCGTGGTTCCATACTAGACATATTTCTGGCACAGTCCTAGACTGGACATACTCCTGGCGTGGTTCCATACTAGACATATTTCTGGCACAGTCCTAGACTGGACATACTCCTGGCGTGGTTCCATACTAGACATATTTCTGGCACAGTCCTAGACTGGACATACTCCTGGCAGTGGTTCCATACTAGACATATTTCTGGCACAGTCCTAGACTGGACATACTCCTGGCGTGGTTCTATACTAGACATATTTCTGGCACAGTCCTAGACTGGACATACTCCTGGCATGGTTCCATACTAGACATATTTCTGGCACAGTCCTAGACTGGACATACTCCTGGCATGGTTCTATACTAGACATATTTCTGGCACAGTCCTAGACTGGACATACTCCTGGCATGGTTCCATACTAGACATATTTCTGGCACAGTCCTAGACTGGACATACTCCTGGCATGGTTCTATACTGGACATATTTCTGGCACAGTCCTAGACTGGACATACTCCTGGCGTGGTTCCATACTAGACATATTTCTGGCACAGTCCTAGACTGGACATACTCCTGGCATGGTTCCATACTAGACATATTTCTGGCACAGTCCTAGACTGGACATACTCCTGGCATGGTTCCATACTAGACATATTTCTGGCACAGTCCTAGACTGGACATACTCCTGGCATGGTTCTATACTAGACATATTTCTGGCACAGTCCTAGACTGGACATACTCCTGGCATGGTTCTATACTAGACATATTTCTGGCACAGTCCTAGACTGGACATACTCCTGGCATGGTTCCATACTAGACATATTTCTGGCACAGTCCTAGACTGGACATACTCCTGGCATGGTTCCATACTAGACATATTTCTGGCACAGTCCTAGACTGGACATACTCCTGGCATGGTTCTATACTAGACATATTTCTGGCACAGTCCTAGACTGGACATACTCCTGGCATGGTTCTATACTGGACATATTTCTGGCACAGTCCTAGACTGGACATACTCCTGGCATGGTTCTATACTAGACATATTTCTGGCACAGTCCTAGACTGGACATACTCCTGGCATGGTTCTATACTAGACATATTTCTGGCACAGTCCTAGACTGGACATACTCCTGGCGTGGTTCTATACTAGACATATTTCTGGCACAGTCCTAGACTGGACATACTCCTGGCATGGTTCTATACTGGACATATTTCTGGCACAGTCCTAGACTGGACATACTCCTGGCGTGGTTCTATACTAGGGCATATTTCTGGCACAGTCCTAGACTGGACATACTCCTGGCATGGTTCTATACTGGACATATTTCTGGCACAGTCCTAGACTGGACATACTCCTGGCATGGTTCTATACTAGACATATTTCTGGAACAGTCCTAGACTGGACATACTCCTGGCATGGTTCTATACTGGACATATTTCTGGCACAGTCCTAGACTGGACATACTCCTGGCATGGTTCTATACTGGACATATTTCTGGCACAGTCCTAGACTGGACATACTCCTGGCATGGTTCTATACTGGACATATTTCTGGCACAGTCCTAGACTGGACATACTCCTGGCGTGGTTCTATACTGGACATATTTCTGGCACAGTCCTAGACTGGACATACTCCTGGCATGGTTCTATACTGGACATATTTCTGGCACAGTCCTAGACTGGACATACTCCTGGCATGGTTCTATACTGGACATATTTCTGGCACAGTCCTAGACTGGACATACTCCTGGCATGGTTCCATACTAGACATATTTCTGGCACAGTCCTAGACTGGACATACTCCTGGCATGGTTCTATACTGGACATATTTCTGGCACAGTCCTAGACTGGACATACTCCTGGCATGGTTCATACTAGACATATTTCTGGCACAGTCCTAGACTGGACATACTCCTGGCATGGTTCTATACTGGACATATTTCTGGCACAGTCCTAGACTGGACATACTCCTGGCATGGTTCTATACTAGACATATTTCTGGAACAGTCCTAGACTGGACATACTCCTGGCATGGTTCTATACTGACATATTTCTGGCACAGTCCTAGACTGGACATACTCCTGGCATGGTTCTATACTGGACATATTTCTGGCACAGTCCTAGACTGGACATACTCCTGGCATGGTTCTATACTGGACATATTTCTGGCACAGTCCTAGACTGGACATACTCCTGGCATGGTTCTATACTGGACATATTTCTGGCACAGTCCTAGACTGGACATACTCCTGGCATGGTTCTATACTGGACATATTTCTGGCACAGTCCTAGACTGGACATACTCCTGGCATGGTTCCTATACTGGACATATTTCTGGCACAGTCCTAGACTGGACATACTCCTGGCATGGTTCCATACTGGACATATTTCTGGCACAGTCCTAGACTGGACATACTCCTGGCATGGTTCTATACTGGACATATTTCTGGCACAGTCCTAGACTGGACATACTCCTGGCATGGTTCCATACTGGACATATTTCTGGCACAGACTGGACATACTCCTGGCATGGTTCTATACTGGACATATTTCTGGCACAGTCCTAGACTGGACATACTCCTGGCATGGTTCTATACTGGACATATTTCTGGCACAGTCCTAGACTGGACATACTCCTGGCATGGTTCTACTGACATATTTCTGGCACAGTCCTAGACTGGACATACTCCTGGCATGGTTCTATACTGGACATATTTCTGGCACAGTCCTAGACTGGACATACTCCTGGCATGGTTCCATACTGGACATATTTCTGGCACAGTCCTAGACTGGACATACTCCTGGCATGGTTCTATACTGGACATATTTCTGGCACAGTCCTAGACTGGACATACTCCTGGCATGGTTCTATACTGGACATATTTCTGGCACAGTCCTAGACTGGACATACTCCTGGCATGGTTCTATACTGGACATATTTCTGGCACAGTCCTAGACTGGACATACTCCTGGCATGGTTCTATACTGGACATATTTCTGGCACAGTCCTAGACTGGACATACTCCTGGCATCGTTCCATACTGGACATATTTCTGGCACAGACTGGACATACTCCTGGCATGGTTCTATACTGGACATATTTCTGGCACAGTCCTAGACTGGACATACTCCTGGCATGGTTCTATACTGGACATATTTCTGGCACAGTCCTAGACTGGACATACTCCTGGCATGGTTCTATACTGGACATATTTCTGGAACAGTCCTAGACTGGACATACTCCTGGCATGGTTCCATATGGAATATTTCTGGCACAGTCCTAGATGGAATACTCTGGCATGTTTATATACATAACTTGACTGGACATATTGGCAGTATACTGACATATTTGAAGTCCTAGATACATACTCTATGGTTATATACTACATATTCCTCTGAAAATTTTTTTCCCCCGACTGGAATAAACCCTGGCGTTTTTGGGTCCAATAAAACGTTTGACTTGGGGCAACACGGCCCCCCTAAGGGAAAAGGTGTATTTCTCTATATTTAAATTTCGATGCTAATTTTATAAAACGTGTTTTATATTATTTATTTAAATATTAATATATATTATTATACTCTGTGAATGACACATGTCTCTGATCGGATTAATTTAAACCAAAACGTAAGTTATAGCAAGTTTAAAATGTGCTCCAATAAAACCGTTTTGCCCCATGCTTGGGGTAAAACGGCCCCTCGCCTGAGGTAAAATGGCCCCTCGCCTATTTACTCTAATATTAGGTTTAAGCGTTCTAATGATATAAAAACAATGTGTTTTATCCATTATTTATTTAAACCGTCATTAAGACTACTATTGTTATCAATCATCGTGAACAGAAATAATCACCATTCCGCATCACTCATCGTGAATTACATTAGACTCATCACTGTTATGTCCGTCTTCTATTGCTTTTTCGACAATACGACACGGTCACATAATACCGATAATATTTGTTGCACTTTTTGTTGATCTTACACCCGGCACATCGCGGTTTCCTACCTATCAGCTTCTGTCTGTATTATTCGACATTACGATCACCTTTGGCATCTGCATCATCACAGACCTTAAAATCACTATAGTGTTGAATATATTATACTAAAGTAATGACATGCAGATACTTCGCGGCAGATACAATAGCCTAATCTTCAATCGAAACCACTCATCATTAATTATAATATGTCAACAAAATTACAGTTGTTATTAGAAGCAATATTCTGCATTATCATTACACTCGTCACTGAAAACACTCATCAGCTTTTGAATTTGCATCATCACAAGCCTTAAAATGATTAACATATTGTATTACCGAATGGCTTGCAGATACTCTATTGTCTAATCACATTCTGACTCGCGGTTGCGACACACGAAATACGGGAGCCCTGGTGTGCACTCACTGTGAGCCCAATTCTTGCATTCTTGGCATTGAACCCAGACTTCTCGTGGCCGACTGCAACTGAATGGTTCTCCGCACACCAAACACGGCCATTCCTCTTCATCGCTGCTTTCGTCGACTTTCTTTCACTTTTTATTTAAGTTATTGTGTATGCTATAAATACATCACAGCTTTATTACGTTTACATACCATATTCGTACTGCATGGCGGGGCAAGACGGCCCCAGGACCGTTTTGCCCCGTTCTGACAGCGCCGTCTTACCCCCATACACACCAGTGCTGACCTTTTCACCTTCACATGTAATCCTTTAATATCGCTCCCATTTCGATTAAAGTCATTGAAAACGTGTACAGACGTAAGTGCATTAGTACCAATCGCTGGTTTATCATCACACGGTGGACATGTTAGCATCGATTTGTCCGAAGAGTGATTATTAGATCACAGGGTTTGCACAATTTAAAAAAAGGTTTGTGAACTTACTTTTAATAGCCTTTGGCCTTGCGGTCGGTAAGAGTATTCGCTAGGTAGCAGCATCATGTTCCACTATTCAACGTTAGTTTGTGTTCACACGTTTGGCAGATAAGACGGGGGGCGTAATACCCCCAGGGGCCGTTTTGCCCCAGGTTACCCTCCTGGACATATTTCTGGCACAGTCCTAGACTGGACATAATCCTGGCATGGTTCTATACTGGACATATTTCTGGCACAGTCCTAGACTGGGCCTATACTGGACCTCCTATAATGGACCTGTTTCTGGCACGGTCATATACTGGACTTATATCTGCCATGGTCATATACTGGACCTATATCTGCCACGGTCATATACTGAACCTATATCTGGCACGGTCATATACTGGACCTACACAAGGCAAGGTCCTAAACTAGACCTACTTCGGCTACAATACAACAAAACAGCATTATCTACATTACTTCGAAGGTAGGAAACTAACAAAAACTATTTTAGTGAATTAAACAATACTACAGCGTCGAGACGCGGATCACAGTATCACAAGATAATTGTTTTTCTGTTTGTGTCATCAACCCAGCTGTCTCTGGGAGTTCAACTTATGTAGAGCAATCAGAGGATCAAAGCTTAAAACATTGAGGACATTATTCAGTTTCAATGTGGTAGTCGAATATCTCCATGTAGTAAAAAGTGACGCTCACAATGGAAATACACCGTGTGTTGACTGAATATATTTGCGGTGATGTAATATAATATTCTGGGATAAAACACAAAGATTCACATATATAATTACCAGTGTTTACGAGATTCCAGGATCGAAAATAATTACTGTCGCCCAATGGTTATATTTTAATTTCTGACTTTGTGCTGTTTGTACGACATCGATCAACCAGGAATTTATTTAATATTTGACAATTAAATATATAACTATATATCTATGTGAATGTTGTGTTTTCACATATAACGTTGATATGTTACTTACGATTATAATGACTGTTTTCATTGAAAGTCGATGTACCCAGTATGACAACTTCTTCAAGAATTACTACTAGCGAGAAGTACGGAAACTGGCTATAGTGTCACTCGTAAAGTGAACACTTTAACGACAGTGACTTAGATAGGTAGACATTACGAACAGACAACTAGGCTTTACATAATCACGCCAAATACATGCAAGACACGTTAAATTAAGTCAAGTTAATGCTAGTGTCGAGTGCCTTGTTTGGACGGGAGACGGAAGACTTCCGGGTCTCCGTTCTAGATACGAGGTCTTCGCCGCATGACGGGTAAAAGTGGTTAGGACCTTCACAACATTTGGTTACGTCAGCTCGGATATAATATATCCAGATTTATCATGTGGCGTGTATGTGTGTTTATGTATTTATTTGTGCGTATATGTGTGTATGTTTGTGTGTGTTTGTGTTTATGTGTTGGTGTATGTATATGTATAGATGTGTGCGTATGTGCGTGTTTGTGGGCGCGCGCGCGCGTGCGTGCGTCTGTGTTTGTGTGTAGTATTTATTTTTAAACATTTGTATCGCGCCATGTCTTCAGGTTAAAAACCTGTTCGACGGCGCTAACAACATAAAATATGTAAATACATATACTGGTTATATACTCCGTAACATATTATGTACATGTAAGCTAAATAAATAAGTTCAATAAATAGGTTAAATAAACATCTTAAAATGATTTAAATAATAAGTAAAGTCAATAAAATAAATAATGTTAAATGCAATTATGTGTCTCTATGTTGCCGGAAAGTCTACTCAACGGTGTCAAGCATCTGAAAGTGACTGGAACCTCGAAACCTTTACATCGGTCAGCTGAAAAACAGCTTGGTCGATTCCATGAAGCTACGCAATATATTCGCATTATTTTTTGACATTTTGTGTTACATTTCGATGTATAAATACCGCACAGGTACGGCTTCCCAAAATATGTTAACAACACAAATAATGACAAGATAAGGAAAGGATCTGATCAGAAGTGTCAATGTTGTTGTTGGTAGAATGATACAGCAGATATAAGAACGTAATTAGGAATATGTTGTTCAAAACGGATAACAATAATTTTAGAGAAAATATTCTGAATTGTCATAGTACAGTACACAAATGTCGATTATTTTCAAAATCCTCAGAAAGACATTCAACATAATTTCAGCCATATAGTTGGTTTATTAATGTTTAATGGGAAATTACCGAAAACCCAATATTTCGACAATGATCCAAAGGGAGGTTGAATGGAAGACAACGTTCATGTTTTATTCAAGCTATCAATTCTAATCTCAGCAGCTCGTCGCAGTTGTGTATACAGTCCAAATATAGATTTAGACAAATGCGTTCCATGCTAGCAGCCAGCCACTTCATCGACCCCGCATGACAGTCATACAGACAAGCCTGATACTGGTCGTTGCAACGGGTAATGCAATCCTTGTAGTTGCCCGGAAGTTCCGGCGGTGTTCCCTCTTTAGTGCAGTCGATCGCCATCAGGACGAAACACAAGTGAACCTGTGGAATAAAGTTGTGACGTCAGCTCAGTCCGCTGCTAAATGTTCATATGATGGCGACTGGACCTATAGAACTATCTACAAAACTATTTTAGTGAATTACATTAAATAATACTACAACGTCCAGACGCGGATCACAGTATCACAACGACACTTGTTTTTCTGTTTGTGTCATCTACCCATCTGTCATTGGGAGTTCAACTTATGTAGAGCAATCAGAGGATCAAAGCTTAAAACATTGAGGACATGATTCAGTTTCAATTTGGTAGTCGAATATCTCCATGTAGTAAAAAGTGACGCTCACAATGGAAATACACCGTGTGTTGACTGAATATATTTGCGGTGATGTAATATAATATTCTGGGATAAAACACAAAGATCCACATATATAATTACCAGTGTTTACGAGATTCCAGGATCGAAAATAATTACTGTCGCCCAATGGTTATATTTTAATTTCTGACTTTGTGCTGTTTGTACGACATCGATCAACCAGGAATTTATTTAATATTTGACAATTAAATATATAACTATATATCTATGTGAATGTTGTGTTTTCACATATAACGTTGATATGTTACTTACGATTATAATGACTGTTTTCATTGAAAGTCGATGTACCCAGTATGACAACTTCTTCAAGAATTACAACTAGCGAGAAGTACGGAAACTGGCTATAGTGTCACTCGTAAAGTGAACACTTTAACGACAGTGACTTAGATAGGTAGACATTACGAACAGACAACTAGGCTTTACATAATCACGCCAAATACATGCAAGACACGTTAAATTAAGTCAAGTTAATGCTAGTGTCGAGTGCCTTGTTTGGACGGGAGACGGAAGACTTCCGGGTCTCCGTTCTAGATACGAGGTCTTCGCCGCATGACGGGCAGAATTGGTTAGGACCTTCACAACATTTGGTTACGTCAGCTCGGATATAATATATCCCGATTTATCATGTGGCGTGTATGTGTGTTTATGTATTTATTTGTGCGTATATGTGTGTATGTTTGTGTGTGTTTATGTTTATGTGTTGGTGTATGTATATGTATAGATGCGTGCGTATGTGCGTGTTTGTGGGCGCGCGCGCGCGTGCGTGCGTCTGTGTTTGTATGTAGTATTTATTTTTAAACATTTGTATCGCGCCATGTCTTCAGGTTAAAAACCTATTCGACGGCGCTAACAACATAAAATATGTAAATACATATACTGGTTATATACTCCGTAACATATTATGTACATGTAAGCTAAATAAATAAGTTCAATAAATAGGTTAAATAAACATCTTAAAATGATTTAAATAATAAGTAAAGTCAATAAAATAAATAATGTTAAATGCAATTCTGTGTCTGTATGTTGCTGGAAAGTCTACTCGACGGTTTCAAGCATCTGAAAGTGACTGGAACCTCGAAACCTTTATATCGTTCAGCTGAATTACAACTTGGTCGATTCCATAAAGCTACGTAATATATTCGCATTATTTTGTGACATTTTGTGTTACATTTCGATGTATAAATACCGCACAGATACGGCTTCCCAAAATATGCTCACAACACAAATAATGACAAGATAAGGAAAGGATCTGATCAGAAGTGTCAATGTTGTTTGTTGGTAGAATGATACAGCAGATATAAAAACGAAATTAGGAATATGTTGTTCAAAACGGATAACAATAATTTTAGAGAAAATATTCTGAATTGTCATAGTACAGTACACAAATGTCGATTATTTTCAAAATCCTCAGAAAGACATTCAACATAATTTCAGCCATATAGTTGGTTTATTAATGTTTAATGGGAAATTACCGAAAACCCAATATTTCGACAATGATCCAAAGGGAGGTTGAATGGAAGACAACGTTCATGTTTTATTCAAGCTATCAATTCTAATCTCAGCAGCTCGTCGCAGTTGTGTATACAGTCCAAATATAGATTTAGACAAATGCGTTCCATGCTAGCAGCCAGCCACTTCATCGACCCCGCATGACAGTCATACAGACAAGCCTGATACTGGTCGTAGCAACGGGTAATGCAATCCTTGTAGTTGTCCGGAAGTTCCGGCGGTGTTCCCTCTTTAGTGCAGTCGATCGCCATCAGGACGAAACACAAGTGAACCTGTGGAATAAAGTTGTGACGTCAGCTCAGTCCGCTGCTAAATGTTCATATGATGGCGACTGGACGTATAGAACTATCTACATAATGCTAAACTAGAGCTGAAATAACCGTACGGTATATTTCGGCTCTAGTTTAGCATTATTATTAATAAAGAGCTCTTTGTTTGTGCATCTTGTGCGTCTGGACATATTTTTGGCTCAGTCCTAGACTGGACATATGTCTGGCACAATCCTAGACTGGACATACTCCTGGCATGGTTCTATACTGGACATATTTCTGGCACAGTCCTAGACTGGACATAATCCTGGCATGGTTCTATACTGGACATATTTCTGGCACAGTCATAGACTGAACATACTCCTGGCATGGTTCTATACTGGACATATTTCTGGCACAGTCCTAGACTGGACATACTCCTGGCATGGTTCTATACTGGACATACTTCTGGCACAGTCATAGACAGGACATACTCCTGGCATGGTTCTATACTGGACATATTTCTGGCACAGTCCTAGGCTGGACATACTCCTGGCATGGTTCTATACTGGACATACTTCTGGCACAGTCATAGACAGGACATACTCCTGGCATGGTTCTATACTGGACATATTTCTGGCACAGTCCTAGACTGGACATACTCCTAGCATGGTTCTATACTGGACATATTTCTGGCACAGTCCTAGACTGGACATACTCCTGGCATGGTTCTATACTGGACATACTTCTGGCACAGTCATAGACAGGACATACTCCTGGCATGGTTCTATACAGGACATATTTCTGGCACATTCCTAGACTGGACATACTCCTGGCATGGTTCTATACTGGACATACTTCTGGCACAGTCATAGACTGGACATACTCCTGGCATGGTTCTATACTGGACATATTTCTGGCACATTCCTAGACTGGACATACTCCTGGCATGGTTCTATACTGGACATAATATTTATTTCTTGCACAGTCCTAGACCGGACATACTCCTGGCATGGTTCTATACTGGACATATTTCTGGCACAGTCCTAGACTGGACATACTCCTGGCATGGTTATATACTGGACATATTTCTGGCACAGTCCTAGACTGGACATACTCCTGGCATGGTTCTATACTGGACATATTTCTGGCACAGTCCTAGACTGGACATACTCCTGGCATGGTTATATACTGGACATATTTCTGGCACAGTCCTAGACTGGACATACTCCTGGCATGGTTCTATACTGGACATACTTCTGGCACAGTCATAGACTGGACATACTCCTGGCATGGTTCTATACTGGACATATTTCTGGCACATTCCTAGACTGGACATACTCCTGGCATGGTTCTATACTGGACATAATATTTATTTCTTGCACAGTCCTAGACCGGACATACTCCTGGCATGGTTCTATACTGGACATATTTCTGGCACAGTCCTAGACTGGACATACTCCTGGCATGGTTATATACTGGACATATTTCTGGCACAGTCCTAGACTGGACATACTCCTGGCATGGTTCTATACTGGACATACTTCTGGCACAGTCATAGACAGGACATACTCCTGGCATGGTTCTATACTGGACATATTTCTGGCACATTCCTAGACTGGACATACTCCTGGCATGGTTCTATACTGGACATACTTCTGGCACAGTCATAGACTGGACATACTCCTGGCATGGTTCTATACTGGACATATTTCTGGCACAGTCCTAGACTGGACATACTCCTGGCATGGTTCTATACTGGACATACTTCTGGCACAGTCCTAGACTGGACATACTCCTGGCGTGGTTCTATACTGGACATATTTCTGGCACAGTGTTAGACTGGACATACTCCTGGCATGGTTCTATACTGGACATATTTCTGGCACAGTCCTAGACTGGACATACTCCTGGCGTGGTTCTATACTGGACATATTTCTGGCACGGCCTACAATGGGCCTATACTGGACCTCCTATAATGGACCTGTTTCTGGCACGGTCATATACTGGACTTATATCTGCCACGGTCATATACTGGACCTATATCTGCCACCGTCATATACTGTACCTATATCTGCCACCGTCATATACTGGACCTATATCTGCCACCGTCATATACTGGACCTATATCTGCCACCGTCATATACTGGACCTATATCTGCCACCGTCGTATACTGGACCTACATCTGCCACCGTCATATACTGGACCTATATCTGCCACCGTCATATACTGGACCTATATCTGCCACCGTCATATACTGGACCTACATCTGCCACGGTCATATACTGGACCTATATCTGCCACCGTCATATACTGGACCTATATCTGCCACCGTCATATACTGGACCTACATCAGGCAAGGTCCTAGACTAGACCTACTTCGGCTACAAGACAACAAAACAACATTATTTACATTACTTCGAAGGTAGGAAACTAACAAAACTATTTTAGTGATACTACAATACTACAGCGTCGAGACGCGGATCACAGTATCACAAGACAATTGTTTTTCTGTTTGTGTCATCTACCCAGCTGTCTTTGGGAGTTCAACTTATGTAGAGCAATCAGAGGATCAAAGCTTAAAACATTGAGGACATGATTCAGTTTCAATTCGGTTGTCGAACATCTCCATGTAGTAAAAAGTGACGCTCGCAATGAAAATACATCGTGAATTGACTGAATACATTTGCGGTGATGTAATATAATATTCTGGAATAAAACACAAAGATCCACATAATTACCAGTGTTCACGAGATTCCAGGATCGCAAATTAATTAACAACCTAATTTCACATTGTATTTATCTGTACTTGTCTATGTGAATGTAGTGTTTTTAACATATAACGTTTATATGTTACTTACGATTATAATGACCGTTTTCATTGAAAGTCGATGTACCCAGTATGACAACTTCTTCAAGAATTACAACTAGCGAGAAGTACGGAAACTGGCTATAGTGTCACTCGTAAAGGAACACTTTACCGACAGTATAGGTAGACATTACGAACAGACAACAAGGCTTTACATAGCCACGCCAAATACATGCAAGACACGTTAAATTAAGTCAAGTTAATGCTAGTGTCGAGTGCCTTGTTTGGACGGGAGACGGAAGACTTCCGGGTCTCCGTTCTAGATACGAGGTCTTCGGCGTATGACGGGCAGAAGTGGTTAGGACCTTCACAACATTTGGTTACGTCAGCTCGGATATAATATATCCAGGCTTATCATGTGGCGTGTATGTGTGTTTATGTATTTATTTGTGCGTATATGTGTGTATGTTTGTGTGTGTTTGTGTTTATCTGTATGTGTATGTATATGTATAGATGCGTGCGTATCTGCGTGTTTGTGGGCGCGCGCGTGCGTGCGTCTGTGTTTGTGTGAGTATTTATTTTAAAACATTTGTAAAGCGCCATGTCTTCAGGTTAAAAACCTGTTCAAAGGCGCTAACAACATAAAATACGTAAATACATATACTTGTTATATACTCCGTAACACATTATGTACATATAAGCTAAATAAATAAGTTCAATAAATACGTTAAATAAACATGTTAAAATGATTTAAATAATAAGATAAGTCAATAAAATAAATAGTGTTAAATGCAATTCTAAATTGTCTGCAAGCCCTATGTTACAACTTATCCGTGTTACAACTAGCCCCGGTCTCCCCTACAAAACAGCGTGGATACCGACAGACTGCATTCTCTGTCTGCTGACCATCCACGAGCAGCAACGACAGTCGCACGCACGAGCAATGTGACATTAATAATGAGCTCTTTGTTTTCCCGTCTTGTGCATAGTCGTGGACATACAACGATGTCTGCTGTCGTCCACGCAGATGCAATGATTAATTACACAGGCCGCGAGGACATAATAGTGATTGATGCGAGGAAGATACGCGTTATTGATTGTTAGATTAGGCGGCTAAACTGTAACAGAGTTCATTGTTCTGCAATTAGAATTTTCAATCTTCAAGTGGCCAGGACGGAGGAATAACAATTACTTGTTCCTGTGGCGCATAAAGTACTAGCGTCCTCATCAGCTTACATAACGTCATCGTCATGGTTACAGCGTGCAACGTAAACGTGAAAGATCACGCTAATAAGTGTGTGTGTACGTGTGTGTGTGTGTGTGTGTGTGTGTGTGTGTGTGTGTGTGTGTGTGTGTGGTGTGCGTGTGCGTGTGCGTGTGCGTGTGCGTGTGCGTGTGCGTGTGCGTGTGCGTGTGCGTGTGCGTGTGCGTGCGTGCGCGTGCGCGTGCGCGTGCGCGTGCGCGTGCGCGTGCGCGTGCGTGCGCGTGCGCGTGCGTGCGTGCGCGTGCGTGCGCGGTGCGCGGCGCGCGTGCGCGTGCGCGTGCGCGTGCGCGTGCGCGTGCGCGCGCGTGCGTATGCGTTTTAGCTTACAAAATACATTCTAATAGAATCTAAACTTTAATCACACTATATAATACAACATGTCCTTAGACATCATTGTTTGTGTGGGCGTGTCGAACAATAGTACGTGAATAACAATGCGTTGTGTGTGATGTGTTGACACGTAATATAACAAATATAAAACCAAAACATTAATCACGGCATTTTTTTTATTCATCGCTAAGTAACGTAACAAGATCGGCAAATCTCTGAGCGGATTTTCGTCATACGTACCTCTCATATACAGAACCGTAAATATACGAAACTCCTTTTCGGATGCATTCTCTACTTCATGTGGTGTCCGCTATATTCCTGTTCATTTCGGAGGACATTGGACAACTTTCTATTTGTTTGGAAATATATATATATATATATATATATATATATATATATATATATATATATATATATATATATATATATATATATATATATATATATATATATATATATATATATATATATATATATATATATATATATATATATATATACATTTATATATATTCAAACATGTGTACCTTCCGCCCTTTCTGACTACCGGATATGTCACTGATTATGTTCCTGGGTCGAGATATGTATACTCTGCTCTGCACCAATTCGCTTTGTTCTAACTTCGA
>JAODUO010000458.1:82500-227500 GCA_025642075.2 Ridgeia piscesae
AAGGAAGAACAGATTCTCGAGAAAACAAAGATGAGGATGTTGGAAGAATTATAGATGTAACACTGAAAGACAAAGTAAAGAGTGTGGACATCAGAAAGGAGCTACGAGTGAATAGCATCAAAGAGAAAGTCAGAGAGATGAGACTACGCTGGTATGGACACATGCAGAGAATGGATGAAAACAATGAAGTGAGAGCAGTTGTTGACATGATGGTGCCAGGAAAAAGACCAAGAGGGAGACCAAGAGGAAGATGGATGGATTGTGTCTGAAAAGACATGCAGGAACTGCGGATCCCCCCAGATGATATACAGGACAGAACATTCTGGAAATCAAGAATTCGGGCCGCTGACCCCACCTAGTGGGAAAAGACGAAGAAAACGAAGAAGACATATAGAACGCAAACCCGTTTCATATAAAGAATGGATTTTGGATTGTATTTTTGAAGGAATTCAGCTCGTTTCGTCAAAACTGCCAGTCGGGCGGGGTGGCCTCGGGCGGGTGTAGGCGTGACAACTGGGTCAAAGTACTCTTCACCGACATTTACAACCGACATTTCTTTCTTCGTGCGCAGAATGCACCCAACGGGGTGATGACACCACGTGACGCTAGCGTTGGTCCCAACCCAATCAAAAAGCGCCAATTTCGTTAGCGAGCGTACAGGCGCGAGAGGCATTTCCCCGAAAATGTACTGAACTCACAAAACGCCACACGTCTTTATATGTTATTAGACACGAAGACAGCAAATTAGAACTTGATTAGGCACCGTTGGAGACCAATTAGACGCGTCGATTGGCAAATATGATTTTTTGCGTTACAAGGAAATGGACGTTTACCGAAATAAGGCATTTTAATCAAAAGGTGGTGAATTCGTCACAATGTAGGCGTCCTGCTTAAATGTTTATGAGATTTTCCGAAACGATGCCAACCAGTTTCCCGTTTGTGAGACTACTACCATTTTATTACTCGCTTATAAATGTAACCTTATGTTTGGATTCCGTGAACCTCTGTTCATCTACATAAATTATATTTCAATAGTAGAGATGTCCCAATTAGTTTATAAGCTACAACAGAAAGAGGAACAGATTATATGACTATAAGCACTGTTCTCACTTATTCTGTCAGAAGTGAGCTGGTGATGAAGTTAGTTATTTGTTAACATGCTTACCTGCTTGCTAACTAACTTACATACATATTTAATTACTTATCAGTAATTGACATAATTTGGTTAACACACAAACGCGGTTGTTTTCCCATGCGTCAAACAACCACACAGGTCGCGTTGTAAAAAACGATTGAACTGTCAGATCAACCGATTTGTAAAGGAACACCATACATCTGTCAACAACTATTTACAGCGGGAAACCATGGTTGCACATTACTAGGCCTTCCTACGCGCTTCATTTTGACACATCCCTATAGCAAGACATATCAGTTTCCTTAGTTGTACAGCTGCGTGTGAATTCCTCGGATATCAGGAGTTCTGGCAGTTTTGATTAGATGACTAATCTCCAACCAAGAAAACTATGTTTGAGTTAATTTTGACTGTTTAACCTACTATGTTACAACATAGATTGAGCTCTTCTTTTTAGTGTTCCGGCTGGACATTTGCAATGATGCCAGACTTACCCAGCGACAACGGACAGTTGCAGAGATGTCAGAAACCCGCAGTGAAAACGGACATTTGCAGTGATGTCATACATCCGCAGTGATAACGGACATTTGCAGTGATATCATACATCCGCAGTGATAACGGACATTTGCAGTGATATCATACATCCGCAGTGATAACGGACATTTGCAGTGATATCATACATCCGCAGTGATAACGGACATTTGCAGTGATACCAGACATCCGCTGTGATAACGGACATTTGCAGTGATATCACACATCCGCAGTGATAACGGACATTTGCAGTGATACCAGACATCCGCAGTGATAACGGACACTTGCATTTATGCCAAACACCCACATTGATAACGGACACTTGCAATGATACCAGACTTCCGCAGTGATAACGGACAATTGCTGTGATGCCAGGCACCCGCAGTGATAACGGACACTTGCAGTGATACCAGACGTCCGCTGTGATAACGGACATTTGCTGTGATGCCAGACACCCGCAATGATAACAGACATTAGCAGTGATGTCTAACACCCGCAGTGATAACGAACATTTGCAGTGATGTCTAACACCCACAGTGATAACGGACATTTGCAGTGATGCCAGACACCCGCAGTAATAACGGACATTTGCAGTGATGCCAGACACCCGCAGTAATAACGGACATTTGCAGTGATATCTTGACACCCGCAGTGATAACGGACATTTGCAGTGATGCCAGACACCCGCAGTGATAACGGACATTTGCAGTGATGCCAGACACCCGCAGTAATAACGGACATTTGCAGTGATATCTGTCACCCGCAGTGATAACGGACATTTGCAGTGATGCCAGACACCCGCAGTGATAACGGACATTTGCAGTGATGCCAGACACCCGCAGTAATAACGGACATTTGCAGTGATGCCAGACACCCGCAGTAATAACGGACATTTGCAGTGATGCCAGACACCCGCAGTGATAACGGACACTTGCAGTGATGCCAGACACCCGCAGTGATAACGGACATTTGCAGTGATGCCAGACACCCGCAGTGATAACGGACACTTGCAGTGATGCCAGACACCCGCAGTGATAACGGACACTTGCAGTGATGCCAGACACCCGCAGTAATAACGGACACTTGCAGTGATGCCAGACACCCGCAGTAATAACGGACATTTGCAGTGATGCCAGACACCCGCAGTGATAACGGACATTTGCAGTGATATCTTACACCCGCAGTAATAACGGACACTTGCAGTGATGCCAGACACCCGCAGTAATAACGGACATTTGCCGTGATACCAGACACCCGCAGTAATAACGGACATTTGCAGTGATACTTACACCCGCAGTAATAACGGACATTTGCAGTGATACCAGACACCCGCAGTAATAACGGACATTTGCCGTGATACCAGACACCCGCAGTAATAACGGACATTTGCCGTGATACCAGACACCCGCAGTAATAACGGACATTTGCCGTGATACCAGACACCCGCAGTGATAACGGACATTTGCAGTGATGCCAGACACCCGCAGTGATAACGGACATTTGCCGTGATACCAGACACCCGCAGTGACAACGGACACTTGCAGTGTGCGGAACACCGACAGTGATGTTTAACTTTAATTGAGGTATATTTCTCTCCAATTATTAGCGTGTCATTTTCCTTTATCGTTTGAACTATGCGTAAATAAACAAAACTATATTTGCATTGTCTTGGTTTCCTTAACATACCATTTTCCCAAGTCAATTCATAATGTGGGGATGCAGGCTCGTAGCCAGGTTTCGACAAAGGGGTTCACATTTTCAAACTACTGGCACGTGAATACCATCCAGGAAAGAAGAAATCGGCGTCATGATCTATACATGACGGTGTAGTTTTTTGTCGATTGAGAAAGATGCGTGCCTTACAAAAAGCTAAGACGTGACGTTTTCTTGTTTTAGAAAAGGGGAAATTAAGATGTATTTCGGGTTGATGATTGAGGCTCTCCAAATTCCCCCACATAAACCTCCCAGGACTACAGATGTGCCCCATCATACGACGCTCCTAACTAAAAGTCCATTGGAACCTCTTCGAGCAAAACAGTAAATGTGTATATTGTATACCCCCCCCCACACACTCCCCTGGATCTGCACCTCACTTCACTGTATCGGGTCACTGTACTGGGTTCACTGTACTGGGTGCACTGAATCAGGTTCACTGTACTGGGTTCACTGTATCGGGTTTACTGTACTGTGTTCACTGTACTGGGTGCACTGAATCAGGTTCACTGTACTGGGTTCACTGTATCGGGTTCACTGTACTGTGTTCACTGTATCGGGTTCACTGTACTGGGTTCACTGTATCGGGTTTACTGTACTGTGTTCACTGTACTGGGTGCACTGAATCGGGTTCACTGTACTGTGTTCACTGTATCGGGTTCACTGTACTGTGTTCACTGTACTGGGTGCACTGAATCGGGTTCACTGTACTGTGTTCACTGTATCGGGTTTACTGTACTGTGTTCACTGTACTGGGTGCACTGAATCGGGTTCACTGTACTGTGTTCACTGTATCGGGTTTACTGTACTGGGTGCACTGTACCGGGTTTACTGTACTGTGTTCACTGTACTGGGTTCACTGTATCGGTTACTGTATCGGGTTCACTGTACTGGGTTCACTGTATCGGGTTTACTGTACTGGGTTCACTGTACTGGGTTCACTGTATCGGGTTCACTGTATCGGGTTTACTGTACTGGGTGCACTGTACTGGGTTCACTGTATCGGGTTTACTGTACTGGGTGCACTGTACTGGGTTCACTGCATCAGGTTCACTGTACTGGGTTCACTGTATCGGGTTTACTGTACTGGGTGCACTGTATCGGGTTCACTGTATCGGGTTCACTGTACTGGGTACTGTACTGGTTCACTGTACTGGGTTCACTGTATCGGGTTTACTGTACTGGGTGCACTGTACGGGTTTACTGTACTGAGGTTCACTGTATCTGGGTTCACTGTACTGGGTGCACTGTATCGGGTTTACTGTACTGGGTGCACTGTATCGGGTTCACTGTACTGGGTTCACTGTATCAGGTCACTGTACTGGGTGCACTGTACCGGGTTTACTGTACTGAGTTCACTGTACTGGGTGCACTGCATCAGGTTCACTGTACTGGGTTCACTGTATCGGGTTTACTGTACTGGGTGCACTGTATCGGGTTTACTGTACTGGGTGCACTGTATCGGGTTTACTGTACTGGGTGCACTGTATCGGGTTTACTGTACTGGGTGCACTGTATCGGGTTCACTGTATCGGGTTTACTGTATCAGGTCACTGTACTGGGTTCACTGTACCGGGTTTACTGTACTGAGTTCACTGTACTGGGTGCACTGCATCAGGTTCACTGTACTGGGTTCACTGTATCGGGTTTACTGTACTGGGTTCACTGTACTCGGGTTTACTGTACTGGGTTCACTGCATCAGGTTCACTGTACTGGGTTCACTGTATCGGGTTTACTGTACTGGGTGCACTGTATCGGGTTCACTGTACTGAGTTCATTGTACTGGGTTCACTGTACTGAGTTCACTGTTCTGGGTTCACTGTATCGGGTTCACTGTACTGGGTGCACTGTATCGTGTTCACTGTACTGGGTGCACTGTATCGGGTTCACTGCATCAGGTTCACTGTACTGGGTGCATTGTATCGGGTTCACTGTACTAAGTTCACGGTACTGGGTTCACTGTACTGTGTTCACTGTATCGGGTTCACTGTACTGTGTTCACTGTATCGGGTTCACTGTACTGTGTTCACTGTATCGGGTTCACTGTACTGAGTTCACTGTATCGGGTGCACTGTATCGGGTTCACTGTACTGAGTTCACTTACTGAGTTCACTGTACTGTGTTCACTGTATCGGGTTCCTTTGTCTAACTAACGTCTCAAATTGACGGGGTGGATAAACGTGCCCTGTGTGGTGCTGTTGGAAGTCACACGTTGGCACGGTTAATGTAACACAACCAGCCATGCCAGATTATACTGTACATGCATTATGTTAGCTGCGGTATGTTTTATATTTACTTGGTTTCCCACGCTAGTAAGCAACGTTATGTCGACCTCGATCTTATCGAGTCCGCTCTGGGCGACACTGTGACAGTGTAATAATACAGATAGCAATCGATGTATCGGATGTGAATACCTAAGTCGCCAGCGTGTGACTACACTTTGTGTATCGCTGTTTTCCTCGTCATACTAATACATTATGTGCACGTGTGTATGTGGTGTGCATATGTGATATATTCCTATTTTAAGAATGTTGGCGTGTACCAGTTATCAAGACAATGACTATCCACATTTCCAGAAAACATCATCTCACTGTGAGAAAAAAACAGTTATTCACGAGATTGGGACTGTGACTCAAATCTCCCCGTGAAATATTCAATTCAATTCAATTTATTTCAAAACACACAACATTAAAAAGCAAGCAATACAAATAATAAAAAGTCACATGGCACGAATGATATACAATTAAGAAATATGAAGTGAAACACTTATATGTGTCTACCCCTGTGAAAACTTTTCATAAAAATGATAAGTGGCAATTCTTAGTTTTTAATTGTAATGATGCTATTACACAACAAATAAATACGTGCACACAACAAATGTTAATTTGTCGTTATAATCATGTATATTTACATGGTATATTTGCCTATAAGAATATTAATGTAATGACGTTTAAATGTATATTTGGACATTATGCTAACAAGGGATTCGTTGAGAGAATTCCACAATTTCACGCCGAGTACAGGTATGGACATTGCTTTCATATTTATGCGGACATTTTCTCTGATGAATTGATGTGTTAATTCTACGTGCAGAATATAATGGAATAGATTTTATGAATAACTGTTGAAGATCGTATGGTAATACATTATGATAGGCATCAAACATAAATAAAATTGTTTTTAATTCATCTATATCATTGAATTTAAGGATGCGATATTCATAGAATAAGTTATTTGTATGATCCCATCGATTGGCACCGTTGATTTCATCCTACGATGAAAGGCAGTGAAATTGGTGCAGTAGTTCCACATAGCGGCGTTTATAAAAACACAGCGTAAATATAGTAACACCAATAATCACCAGAGGACACTACTATATTATCTCTGGACGCGAGCTGCCTACATCATGTATTAGCAGGGGTGCGGTGGACAGAGCTTCGGTTTATCGACTAAGACAACACAGATTCGAATCAAATAAAGATCTTATCTCAAGTCCGGTCAAATGTTGCACAAAACTGAGCATTGAGACCGTCTCAAGGTTTATTTTATGATGACGCAGTTTCTCTATTGGTGTATTTTGTTTTCATATATGCTTTTGTCCGGTTTGCATAGTCAATTAAGGCTGATCGATAATTGGAGAAAAAAAATATAGGTCTGGGTGGCCTGTTCAATCTCTTCGGAGGCGTGATTTAAATTCGTTTATTATCCTGGCCTGAACTGTGTTGTCTGACAGAGAGTTCCACACTGTAACCACTCGGGTCGAGAAGTAGTGTCTATAGCCTGTTGCACGCTGGGTTTGAAGTTTATCACTATGCCCTCTTGTGATACCAGTGGCTCTTTGGAACATCAGCTTTAATGGACGCTGTGAACATCTGTAGTCCTGGTTGACCGAGTCTATTCCTTTGACAGTTTTGAAAGTCTGGATTACGTCTGTACTCTGTCTTCTGTAGTTCAAGGTAGGAAGCATTGTTTGATGTGTCTGCATAACTCCACCACTGTAGTTTGCAGTAGAATTTAACTGTGGGTTTTCAATAAGTAATTCCAGATGGTAGACAGGGGACACATGAACCATCCGTTGCACAACTCAACTCTTCACTGAAAACATCGACTATGCTCTCACGGCAGCATGCTGTCGTAGCGCAGAATATGACATCGAAGGTCGGCACAGGTGTTTTGAAGAGTAGTGTCACCAAACTTGCCTAAATACCATGCAAATGTCCATGCATTTCTTTAGCACAGATTCTCTCATTCTCATTCAGAGTAATAAGATGTGACATTACAGTGCCTAGTTCTCAATTATGTGCACTGGTTGAACACGTGTGTTAAAAAGACAACTTAAAACATCTTGATAGTAATTACTTTATTTCACTATTTACATTTGTACAAATATGGCGGTTCATAATATAACTTTGCCATAACAAATACGCGATACAAACGTCGTAAGTGTGAACTGAAACGGCTTGTACAATGTACATCCTACAAGAATCCACTAATAATGATTAATTTGGGCAGGATAATGCATAAACAAAACAGCCTATTACAAAGGTTGCAGAATTTTAAACATCAAGAGTAATTTGGCACACCGACATAAGTAATGATACAAAATTATAAAACAACCAACAGAATAAGAAAATCAACTGGTTCTTTAAATGGATATCAATAAGTAGTGGATCAGTATTATTAAAGTCTGTCAAACCAACAGAACGACGATTCCAAGTGGCCAGGCTGACATACAATAACAAGTAGTACGAGTTGCATAATACATAAACAGTCTCATAGCGAAATCATGTGCTCATGACAGCGCAATGCACTTCTACAGCAGGTAACACACAAAGGCACAGGCTGCATGTTCCCAGTAACACTCTAACATTTGGGCGCTTTCAGCAGAGTTCTACACATCCCTGAGGAGAACCAAATGAACGCAACAGTCTTACCAACTTGGGTTGAGAAATTACAATTTGAAACAGGTAAACAAAGATAACTTGTTTGTACATGCCTCTGTTGCACCAATGGTATAACACCTACCTGCAAGTCGAGTCATTCATGTACACATTCATTCGCGTATCAACATACACGCATGCGCTAACACACAACGGGTGACAGGACACATCGTGGGCTCATGGATGCAATCCAACCAAGATCAGGTTCGACCCACAATATGAACGATTAACTGGTTAACAAGAATCACATTTGGCTTGACATTCATCAATATATTGATAATAAAATTATTCAAAGACACTTCAAACGTTCGCTGTGCATCATGATGTCGTACTACACAAGTGCATCATCGCTACATTACGCAGCCTGCGAGATTGGTGGAATAATACTGGTTAGTCAGACGCTGTTCCCTGCCAGATGCTGCACAAACATTAATCTACAAACACTGGAGACTCCAGCCATGACTGGCATAACTGAACAGAAGTGATAACTCAGTGAGTAGTTGAACATGTTGAGACGTCACACATACCGACATAGTTGAACATGTTGAGACATCACACATACCAACACACTATCACTTGTACTGACACACTCCATCACTTATGCCGACACACTCCAATACTTATGCCGACACACTGTCACTTATGCCGACACACTCATTTATACTGACACTTCATCACTTATGCCGACACACACACGCACACACGCACGCACACACACACTAACCCTATCACTCCAGTGTCTGGTGCCATGGGTCAACATTTAAATTGATAACAAATTCTAATGTTGTATGTGTCAGTTCTATTCCATCAGTGCGAATCGTTTCAGCTCCTCAAACAAGCAGATCTACTTTGTGTTTTTATTGTGCTCGATTTGTTCTAACCTCATGAAACAGCGTTGTCTCACACCCACCTGCTGATAAGTTCACAGGTGGAGGATGACACCACTGCCGAGGCAACTAACTCTTCTGCTAGAAGACCACATGTGCACAGCCGAATAGTTTTATAGCTAACAACAAATCTCACAGGTGACCCGTATGACTTCGTCGATGACATGCAGGCTTAATGCACGCACCCACTCTTGTCCTGCCAAAGTTTTAACACAGATGATACATTCAGTAGAACATCTCAAATAAATAGTCTTGTAATAGTCTGAAAGGTCACCGACACTAACAATTATCGAAACACCGAAACTGCTCATCTCTGGTTACTTCTTGTAGCCGCAGACTCCCATCATGCAACAGACGAAACTGGCTTCCTTTCGCAGACCGTGAAAGAGGTCCATCCACACTGCAACAAGTCCGCACACGGTGCACTTGCCACTGGCTCAGTGCATCGGTTTTGAGCAACAATCAGGTCATGCCATGGTCACATGACTGGGCTCTCCGATAGCTCAGTCAGAACGTATACATCCTCCAAGCCACAAGATGGCAGCACTGTATCCATTCCGGTGCCACCAGTGAGCGACACATGGCAGCATCCATCGCATCACGCCCCCTGCTGGCTAGCACACGCCCCGCGGTGCGGGGTACACATAATGGACACGACACAGGCGACGACCCCATTACGTGGGCAGGCGTCGCGTGGTGCATAGGTACACGACAGCCTCGTACGTGGCCATCATGATGGCCGTGTTCGGGATCTGACGCAGTAGCTGTGCGTTGAGGCCGCGGTACAGTCCTCGGCAGCCCTCTTCCCGGAACACGAGGCCGAGCGTCTGCCAGAACTTGTGGTACTTGTTTCCCTCTTCCCTCAGCCGCGTCCTCGCAACCTCTGAGGACACACAACAAGCACAGTTGACATCAACATCATCATTGTCAACACTGCAGTGACACAGTCAGAACGCATGCAACCATCATGCATAGTCATATGCTGAGTGATTACACAGTTAAAACAATCGTTACAGAAACCAGCAACACCAAGACCAATAATTTTAGTAATTACCTTGCGTCTTATTGCAAACGGATGGAAGACAGATGAGTTCGTTCACCAGGGACATGGAAATGGAGAGTGGAAAGGCTTTTTGTGCCACCATGAAAGCCTTATGTGTCACCAAGGGTGTCAAGAGGAGTGAGTGAGTGAGTGCTAGCAAGAAAGGAAATGACTTACCGTGAGGGTAAGCGAAAAATGTGGCGATGGTTTTCGACACGGCCCCCGCACACATGAACTCGATGAAGTTGATGGGTGAGCGTTCGTCAGAGTAGAGGTCCTCTCCTCGCCACTCACACAGCTTGGCCTTGATACTCTCGTAGATCACAAAGTGGATGATGGTCTCAGCGATGCCATAGTAGGACGCCGTGATGCCCTTGTAGAAGCCCACGATGCCCTGCTGTTGGTAGACTGAGCGAATGCAGTGGTAAGTCGTAAGACCTCCGCTCCGTCTGCAACACACAGCACTCGTCAAACAACATACGACCAATGGTTGACACTGACACAGACTGACACTGACACAAACTGACACAGATACAGCATGACACTGACTGCTCAGGGTTCAACAGAGGAACAATGATTTCATGAGGCACCATCTGTTTATAATCATGTAAATCAACTGAATGGCAGGATGTCTGTTGCACAAGGCAATTATTAGCAGGTAGTTCACTGAATGACCTGAACTGTGACCAAATTGAACCAACTTCAGCGCAACGTGGGTTAAACATAAGTGCTAATAGCGGTTGATTTGAAATTGTACCTTTCATTGGCGAAGATTTGAAATTGCAAATATTATTTCTGCCTTATTACTATACAAAAGAAGTTTAAGTTTGGCAGTACTTTCAACGTATTTAGTCCTGAAAGTGTATCAATAAATGTTATGATGGATAAACAGATATTGAAACTGTAACAATAAAGTGATTTAATCACAAATGTGCACGAAACAAAAACTAGTGTAAGACACCTATTGGTAATAGTTCATTCTTTGACCAGTAGGACATGTAATTCTAACACTCACTTCTGGTCAAGCTGTAATCGTGTTTTGATGAACCAAATTGGGTTTGTCATTGTCGAAGCAGTGAAACCTGAAAAAATCATCAGCATCAAAACATTATGTATGGAATTCTTCATTAATTATATATCTAAATAAATTGTGTGCATATTGGCTTGCTACCAGTCATTCTTCTTGTGTTTACTGGCATAGTTGCTTCACAAACAATAAGTTCAAGACAAAATCTTTTATGGACAGACCACATGTTATCGATAATCACGAAAACCATGGCCTGGCAATGTTGGTTTACACTACACGCACAATCTCCATGGAAACCAGTCAATAACCTTGTCTAAAAACAGCACCAGAAAACACAACACTAACCAGCGATGAAGGCGGACCCAATGTGGACTAGTGGCGTGTCTGGCGTGAAGACAGAGTTGAAGAACACCTTACTCTGAGCGTATGCACAGAAGTAGATGGCCCTGTAAAAGTAATACCCAATTAGAAAATGATGACAACAAAGACACAACTACAGCAATACAGTAAATATTCAGAGCATGTTTCAATACTGACATGGATGTCTATACTACTGCCGTGACTGTTTATATCCGTGTACAAATGCAAGTTCTTGTAGACATATCCGGCTAAGATGTCAATACTTTAACTGAACACACACTGACATGCCGAGTGGGATATGCAAATTATATTATGTTACCTAACACATACTGAGAAGGAAATATAAATATTATTATTATGAAACTGATTGACGAGAGGTTACACAATGTTAATTTCAAATGGCATATAATCTTGTTGTGCTCTGATGTGTGAATACGCTGGACTTGGATAAAAGAACATATGTGCAACTACTAAACCAACAACGTGAACATCAACTGCCTGTGGATAATTTTGCGAACCGACTGCCGTCAGACTTTCAAAACAACAAAACGCTTAGTCATTGTACATATCTACGATGGGCGCTGCCATGTTTACCATGGTTACGCTGAATGCATGCCTTCCTCCGATTTAGTCACCCCAGCAGCCATCTTGATCGCGTAGCCGCTGCCATCCGAAAACAATGTGGAGGTTTTTGACTGCAACAGCTGACGAGAGGACGCTGACTCTAGCCAGAGCCAGCTCTCCATCATTGCCTTAGCATCTACGGGTGGCGCAGCACGTCAACCATTAACATTCCTAGCCTGTCAGAAGACGCAGAACAGGGGCAAGTCGAACGGAACTTCAACGGGATGTTACCCTCGCTTCAAGGCACATCGAACTCACTATGGTGATTTGTCAGCGGACCCAGGACCCACACACATAACCACACTACTAGGACCATCACCCTTCCTTCCCATGGTAACAAAGTCTTGTTAATCCTTCATTTTCAGTTTAAATTCAATTTCCTCTAAGGTGGCTGGGGGTGGCTATTCAACGCTTGTTTCAAATGACATATTCCTTGCATGTAGGTTTTCCTTTGCTAGTTCGTGATCTCTTCACTTCAATCATAACTTCCTATCTCTGTAGAGCACCTATAACAGTGGCTTAATCTTGAAGGTAACTTCCATTTCTCTGTTAGATGTCACTGATGGCATTTCCAGTCGACCCATGACAGTCCTATCCAGTATGTGTACCATCCCCTTCCATCTCATGGTAAAGTCTTTTTAATCCTGTTTTCACTTGAAATCTCAATTCCATCTATCTGTCTCTTACTGCTTCTCTCAAATATTCCACCGTCAGATTGGTTGTATCCCTGATCTCTTCCATCTCATGCGAGATCTTCCTTTCTCTGTTGTGTCCCTGATCTCTTCCATCTCATGGAGGTCTTCCTTTCTCTTTGTGTCCCTGATCTCTTCCATCTCATGCGAGGTCTTCTTTCTCTGTTGTGTCCCTGATCTTTCCATCTCATGCGAGGTCTTCCTTTCTCTGTTGTGTCCTGATCTCTTCATCTCATTATCTTCCTTCTCTTCCTCTCATAATTTCCTTCTCTGTTGTTGTCCCTGATCTCTTCCATCTCATGCGAGTCTTCCTTTCTCTGTTGTGTCCCTGATCTCTTCCATCTCATGCGAGGTCTTCCTTTCTCTGTTGTGTCCCTGATCTCTTCCATCTCATGCGAGGTCTTCCTTTCTCTGTTGTGTCCCTGATCTCTTCCATCTCATGCGAGGTCTTCCTTTCTCTGTTGTGTCCCTGATCTCTTCCATCTCATGCGAGGTCTTCCTTTCTCTGTTGTGTCCCTGATCTCTTCCATCTCATGTGAGGTCTTCCTTTCTCTGTTGTGTCCCTGATCTCTTCCATCTCATGTGAGGTCTTCCTTTCTCTGTTGTGTCCCTGATCTCTTCCATCTCATGCGAGGTCTTCCTTTCTCTGTTGTGTCCCTGATCTTTCCATCTCATGGAGGTCTTCCTTTCTCTGTTGTGTCCCTGATCTCTTCCATCTCATGCGAGGTCTTCCTTTCTCTGTTGTGTCCCTGATCTCTTCCATCTCATGTGAGGTCTTCCTTTCTCTGTTGTGTCCCTGATCTCTTCCATCTCATGCGAGGTCTTCCTTTCTCTGTTGTGTCCCTGATCTCTTCCATCTCATGGAGGTCTTCCTTTCTCTGTTGTGTCCCTGATCTCTTCCATCTCATGGAGGTCTTCCTTTCTCTGTTGTGTCCCTGATCTCTTCCATCTCATGGAGGTCTTCCTTTCTCTGTTGTGTCCCTGATCTCTTCCATCTCATGCGAGGTCTTCCTTTCTCTGTTGTGTCCCTGATCTCTTCCATCTCATGGGAGGTCTTCCTTTCTCTGTTGTGTCCCTGATCTCTTCCATCTCATGGGAGGTCTTCCTTTCTCTGTTGTGTCCCTGATCTCTTCCATCTCATGCGAGGTCTTCCTTTCTCTGTTGTGTCCCTGATCTCTTCCATCTCATGGGAGGTCTTCCTTTCTCTGTTGTGTCCCTGATCTCTTCCATCTCATGGGAGGTCTTCCTTTCTCTGTTGTGTCCCTGATCTCTTCCATCTCATGCGAGGTCTTCCTTTCTCTGTTGTGTCCCTGATCTCTTCCATCTCATGGGAGGTCTTCCTTTCTCTGTTGTGTCCCTGATCTCTTCCATCTCATGGGAGGTCTTCCTTTCTCTGTTGTGTCCCTGATCTCTTCCATCTCATGGAGGTCTTCCTTTCTCTGTTGTGTCCCTGATCTCTTCCATCTCATGGGAGGTCTTCCTTTCTCTGTTGTGTCCCTGATCTCTTCCATCTCATGCGAGGTCTTCCTTTCTCTGTTGTGTCCCTGATCTCTTCCATCTCATGCGAGGTCTTCCTTTCTCTGTTGTGTCCCTGATCTCTTCCATCTCATGCGAGGTCTTCCTTTCTCTGTTGTGTCCCTGATCTCTTCCATCTCATGCGAGGTCTTCCTTTCTCTGTTGTGTCCCTGATCTCTTCCATCTCATGGGAGGTCTTCCTTTCTCTGTTGTGTCCCTGATCTCTTCCATCTCATGGAGGTCTTCCTTTCTCTGTTGTGTCCCTGATCTCTTCCATCTCATGGAGGTCTTCCTTTCTCTGTTGTGTCCCTGATCTCTTCCATCTCATGGGAGGTCTTCCTTTCTCTGTTGTGTCCCTGATCTCTTCCATCTCATGGGAGGTCTTCCTTTCTCTGTTGTGTCCCTGATCTCTTCCATCTCATGGAGGTCTTCCTTTCTCTGTTGTGTCCCTGATCTCTTCCATCTCATGGGAGGTCTTCCTTTCTCTGTTGTGTCCCTGATCTCTTCCATCTCATGGAGGTCTTCCTTTCTCTGTTGTGTCCCTGATCTCTTCCATCTCATGGGAGGTCTTCCTTTCTCTGTTGTGTCCCTGATCTCTTCCATCTCATGGGAGGTCTTCCTTTCTCTGTTGTGTCCCTGATCTCTTCCATCTCATGGGAGGTCTTCCTTTCTCTGTTGTGTCCCTGATCTCTTCCATCTCATGGAGGTCTTCCTTTCTCTGTTGTGTCCCTGATCTCTTCCATCTCATGGAGGTCTTCCTTTCTCTGTTGTGTCCCTGATCTCTTCCATCTCATGCGAGGTCTTCCTTTCTCTGTTGTGTCCCTGATCTCTTCCATCTCATGCGAGGTCTTCCTTTCTCTGTTGTGTCCCTGATCTCTTCCATCTCATGCGAGGTCTTCCTTTCTCTGTTGTGTCCCTGATCTCTTCCATCTCATGCGAGGTTTTCCTTTTCTGTGTCCCATTCTTCCATCTCATGGTTTTCTGTTTTTCCCTGATCTCTTCCATCTCATGTGAGGTCTTCCTTTCTCTGTTGTGTCCCTGATCTCTTCCATCTCATGCGAGGTCTTCCTTTCTCTGTTGTGTCCCTGATCTCTACCATCTCATGCGAGGTCTTCCTTTCTCTGTTGTGTCCCTGATCTCTTCCATCTCATGCGAGGTCTTCCTTTCTCTGTTGTGTCCCTGATCTCTTCCATCTCATGCGAGGTCTTCCTTTCTCTGTTGTGTCCCTGATCTCTTCCATCCCATGCGAGGTCTTCCTTTCTTCGTGTCCTGATCTCTTCATTATTTCCTTTCTCTGTTGTGTCCTGACTCTTCTATCTCAGCAGCTTTTTTCTTGTTCCATCTTCCATCTCATGCGAGGTCTTCCTTTCTCTGTTGTGTCCCTGATCTCTTCCATCCCATGTGAGGTCTTCCTTTCTCTGTTGTGTCCCTGATCTTTTCCATCTCATGCGAGGTCTTCCTTTTTCTCTTGTATCTTTCAATCTGCCTCCTGACTATTTATCTTGTCTCAGAACTTTATAACTCAGTTGCTGGCCTTCTGTTTATCTTGCCAACACTTCCTTATTCTTAAAAAGTATTTTTGAGGTCACAAAACTTATTAAATATCCAGATGTTTCGCAATCGCTGCCTTGAAACAATGTTTCACCAGGCAACAGTTCACTAAAGTCAAATAAAAATGTGCTTTATATATGTTTGATCATTATGGAATTTGTGTGAGAAATCAGCCAAGTTGCCCCAACCACCTTAAAAGCAGGACACCTGTCCAACAAATATCTGTATGTTGCAGTGCGTCTCGAGTGTCTGCAGACATTAAGTATGTTGTGCGTAATCTATAAAATGGAGACGATTCGTATGCCTACTTTACAGAGCAATAATTAGTCATAATCAATCACTTGTGGACTGGACATTCTCCTACTCCCAGAACTGTCAGCTAACTGTCACAAAGTCACGTAAATAATAAAGCTGAGTAGAAGATGAAATAAACCAATGGCTGACTCACCTAGATGGCGCCACACCAACAAGGTTAGGCCCGAGACCTTTAAACAGCCCTCGTATGCCCTCCGTCTGGATGACATGTCTGGAAACATAGACCAGGCACTCATATTAGAGTATTATAACACTGCAACCAAACTCTTTCATTTTAAGCTGTGGCATGTTTAGGAGGGCACTGCACCATAGTCTGCATGGCAATTATATTACTATATGTTGTCACTTCATTGTAGCATTGAAAACTATTTACCAGGCTCCAAGATCTTAGATTTCTGAGTTTTTTATTTTCATGCAAATGTAACACTAACATTTGAAAGAAACTGTTATACAACCACAAATATTTCTGAGATACTCCTAGTTAAACCTTGAGCATTTGATGATGACATTAACTAAAAGCAATATTGTTGCACTGCTCATATTCAGGCTCCTGGTTCAGTTACAGCGTCTCAGATTCCCTCTCAAGAGCAGGGCAGACATGAGACAGGGGCAATAATAAATGAGCACTTTCCAGGACTCACTTTTGACATATGTAACTTTTATTGTCTCTGCATACATAACATCAATCAACACCTGTTTACAGCGATCACACTGCTAACTGGAGAGTGTCAACTACTTCTACCAAGGGGTGTACATAGCTGGTTGAAACCAGTGTCACACTGACCTGAGACACAAGTACAGGCTCATTTTCTTTGAGTGTCCGAGCCCGGCCTGGGATGCCGTGGTGAGCGTGTGCGTGGGCAGCGATGTGCAGGTACTGTACTTGTAGGTACTTGGCGCCTGACTGGGACATTGCTGGACCACTTGGTGGACATAGACAGATGTTGGTGTCTGGAACGTTGCACAGGACGACTGTAGTCGCGTCTTGACCACCTCCAGTGGACAGGTGATGACCGCCCCCGCTGTTCCACCGACACTGCAAAAACAAACAGCCAATGATGGCATCACTCTTAAAACAATCTTCAAACGAGTTTCAAAAAATTTGCAATATCACCGTCAATTCTACAGCATTCTCTCATTCTGATCTGCAACATTAATTTATTCACATTGACGGGGGATGGACCCGATTTTAGTTCAACTGATGATGTGCATGCATGTACACAGTACTACACGCACACACGTGCTTGCTTTCATGCACATATATTATATGCAGTTATATTATGATATTGTTTCAATAGTAGACCAACACCATGAAGTTTATTTACTCTAACCCACAATTTAATCTCTTGGGCATTTACATTCATATTGCATTTTATATCCAATGCATGAATTCAGTAAAAACTATATGAATGTTAATTATTTACAGGTAAACTGAGATAACAATAATTTACACAGAGTTTGCGGGCTTATGAAATACAATTCAAAGTTGCCTTTTTGCACGCAGACAACACACAGAGGAACGTATGTTGGAGCATCATGCCAGATCAGACCAGTCAAGTGTCCTGGATTGAGAAATCTATAAATAGCCTATAAACAGACTGACCCTGGTAAACATGCACTGTCCAGCCTCTCAAAGACCTCAGGTGACCTAGAGTCAATGCCGGGCAGAATTATAAACACTTATCCAGACAACACCGGATAATCAGCCCAATAAATGTAATAATGCGTAAATGCACTGGTGTTACACAATCATGCATGCATGAGTACACATGCATGCGTGTTCACTCCAACCTGTTTGTGAACGTGATGGCTACACCCGGCTGACCGTACACCCTGCTGACCACTGCATACATTTATGTAACCTATGCAATAACTGACAGCCACCTTTGTGTACCTGGCTCAAACTGGTTCTGACCCAGTCTTGACCAACACACAGGTCAGTGGAACAACTGACCAAGCCCTCAGGGGTCTAAAGCCAACTAACCGGTAACCCTTTTGTAATTTAATTTAGCCCACGTACATGTGTGTATACATGCAATGATGCACGTTTGTTATGCTACTCACAGCCACCGTGAACCCTGGAGGCTGGAGCCAAACGCTCAGGTCATCTCCCACCACTGGAAGGACCTGTACATCATCCCCTCAATGTTTGATACTTCACATTGACAGTCAGGTTTCCTACACGATTGTTCAAAGCCTTCAAAGGTACATAAATTTCCCACCATTGCGAGTTACATAATTTGTTTATATAACTTGGAAATTACCACAATTCTCCCCCACAAAACCATCATTAAAGTTGTGGTGTAAAAATCATGTCAAATAAATAATGGAGTTACACTTCAACTGAACAGACTGTGTCTATCTTGCCAAACATGCAATGAATGTTGTTTACTCAGATTTGGACAGAGTCCCTAACCGTGTCCAATGTTTTTATGTATACATCTATTTAGTCTGTTAAATGTGACAGGTCACACAGCTCTTCTTTCCTATGCAAAACCATTACATATTGAGTAAACTAAGCCTCCATTAAATGTTGACTTCCAATTAGGTAAATCATCATCAATTGAACAGGGTGTGAGACAAGGTTCCTAACCCTGTTTACTGCACCCTGGATTCCTGTTTTTATCCCATCTGTGCCAAACTGCCAAGATCCAGTAGAGACCATCTATAAATAATCTGTGTAGTTGACAGCTTCACTGAACAAGGACACGGTGTGAATGACAGGGTCTGTACTCAGTGGGTCAAGCAAGAACACTTGTACAGGAGACCTTTCCATAACCATGAACTCATAATCACAACTAAGCCCTGTGGCAAATTGTAATCAGCTAATCAGTTATACCTAAGGCAGGCAGACACCTATTGTCAAGGTGTTGCCTGATGCACCCTGGCACATTTACTAATATCTGTGGTATAAACTAAAAGGGCTAGATATGGGCCAAGTTTGACTAAGCCAACAATTTACACATTTTCACAATAGTTGTGACATGAATCAGCTGTACGTATTCAGGCTGAAATAGAGAACAATTTATTCTGACATAGACAGAAACATGGGTGTCCAAATGCAAGGTTCAATCTTGGCCAAGTGGGCCAATGGCCCATCTAGATTGCTGAAAGGGGCCATTTTGGACAGGCAGCACCAAATGTACAACATTCAAATTATGGATCATTTTTATTACAAGTATTGCCATATTATTACTATTAATTTATATAGTAATGAAGCCCGCAACATGAACCAAGTTTGGATAACCTTTGAAAATTATAATATCATGTGTACACTCTTAATTTTTTTAGCAGCGATACATTACATTATGGCATTGTTCAGTTTATTACTTAAATAAAAAGAATGGTTTTGGGCAGCTATAAAAATACTAAATTCTCATAGTAGTTTTGAACTGCTGTGATAATAATTTATATTGGGTATAACATTTGTTAGAACAATTTTGAGATCTGCCTATAGTTTATCACATACGTATAGAATTATACCATGTGCTCCATATAATGACTGGCTAGCCTATGTAAACAACGCTCTGTCAGTGTGCCAAGATGGTGGCCTGCATGCAGTGAGCAGATCCCACCTATGACACTAACGTCCAAAATCCTCCCGCTCTTTCCTCCAAGATTGTATTAAAAAATCCAGGCATAGTCTTTTGCAGCACTATCAAAAGTCTGACAGTATAATAAATTGCCTTGATGATTTTTTATTATAGAATGAGTGCTAACATAATTTTTATAATGCAGATTACAACAATATCACCTGCCATCCATAGCCAACATGTAACAAGATTAATTATACCTGTACCATACTAACCTGAACAATTAATGCTCCCCCCACCATTCACCAATCAAATGAGTGCACACAAACTAATTAAGTTCAACAGTGCATACATACAAGTCTTTGTATACGCACAACTGCATTTTAGACATTGTTTAATTTGTTATAAATATACAGTGTAATACAATAAAACAAACTTTGGTTGAAATATCAAATAGACTAAGGTATTAGTCCCAGTTTCCTACGACTAGTAGGGTTACCAAAAGCGGAAACGTCGACTGTAGTCAGCCAGATTGACACTGGTGGCCTGTTGGGCCAGTAGAATTTTTAAACTGGTGGCCCGCACTGGCCCCACAGCTTCAAGCCACACATCAAGCTATCGGCCCAGTGCCAATGTTAAGCCCTGACTTGTCACAACTATAGCTGCCTTCAAATTACTAAACAGTGGGACTGACTTGGGCTTTTCCATGAGGTCTGAAAGAGAAGGCTGGAAATATCAATAGGTCTACATGTCTGACAACTAGGGCAGGTGACCTCAAGCTTGTGAACCTGAGTACTGCTGCTGTGAGACACGTCAGTTGGCCCTACAGATGCACTGAGCCATGGAGGCCCTGGGTCAGAGTACACCTCAAGATTACAACATAGCCAGTGCACCAGCTAGGACAAGTGTCTTCAGTGATCTAACTTTATTCACACCTATCAGTATCACTTCAAATGTATGTACCAAGTCCCTGGATACAGACTTACCAGTCTGTTTGCTGCACAGTATCCATGTGTCAGGATCGAGTAACACAAGGAGAGGACTCAAGTGAATGCAATAGGCTGTCAATGCAATAGGCTGTAGGGCAGTTATTTTTAAGTTAGTGAGCACATCAGTCTACATTACGAGCACATGAACTTTAAGCAGGCTAGTTATAAACTGTTACTCTGCCACACTTTGCTGGGTATATAGTGCATATGTAGACAGTATTTTACCCAACAATATTTTGCCTGAGTTTGTTGCTCAGTAGTAAAGTGGATCGAGGATCCTTTGCCTGTGAAAAAGAAAATTGTAAGTTGCAAATTTCCCTATTTTTGTTTCAATCAAACAAAACAATTCAAGTAATTCTTGTCTGCAAAATTGTTACAGTTATGTCGTATTACTACTACTAGTAGTACTTACTAATATATATGCTATTAACATTTCTGTGTTGGAATCGATTACATTTCTGATTTTGATGCAAAAATCAATAATTATGATGACAAAATAAAATTATATATATATATATATATATATATTGATCTATGTATAGATATAATTATGTCTCTTCACAGTAATCACATAAAAGGCATTTTCTTTGGTATCCATATGAGATTACCAGAACCACAGTCAAATTGTGTGAATGCAGCAACAGGAAGGACTGGTCATTAGTGGTTTTAGTCAAGATGGAGTTACTAACCTACTTCCAAATCCACTCAGCCAGCCAAGTGATCAGAACACAGTTGATATATAAAGTGTACATAATATTTCATTATATTACAGTTGTTCAGAATATTAATTTTACATGTTTGTCACCAACAGGTGACTGTATACCAGTCACACAAAAATTTAAAGATAATTTTATAAGCATTAAAGTATTTCCTTTAACTCTTTACTGGGTAGACAACCTTCTTATTTTACCTGTTGTGGGCTGACAAGTTTTAGATGGCAATCATGGCATCCTGCTGTGAATGATGCTGCATGTTGCTTGCATTAAAATTTGGATAATTAATTGACTGTACATGGAATGATTGTGTGAATAAAATGTCTGCGTTGCAATCAATTACATTTCAGATCCTGAAGCAAACTTCAACAATTATGATGATAAAATAACAAAGCAACTTCATCATGCTATACAACTGTATATTAAAAAATCCCAGAACATACCACAGTGATCCAAAACTAATGTAGCCATTTATGTTAGTTTTATCCTAGTGATACATTTATCCAATTTTGATGGTTAGTTTTCAAATTGTAATTGCTTTTGTAAACAACGCCAATGTGACTGAAGACAAAAATCATGCTATAATTTACAAAATGGCTACCGTTTACCGATCATATTGCCGAATGGAATGTCCTTTTCCTATGTAAAATCAACACTCAAATATCAAAATATAGCACTCCTTTTACAAATAGACACTCCCTTATCAAAAGCAATGTGACCATAGTCCATATTAATAAAATACCCTAAAATATATAAACCAATTAAGGTACGAACGGTGATTCGTAAAAATGAAATGAAGATGCCACCAACTGGTCATCTTCTTTGTATCTCAACAACGAAAAGTCGCACAGAAAATGAGATGGACAATAATAAGGTCTCCGTGATCGCTGTCAACATTATTCACACTGCAAACATTGACTTGAAATCATTGAGAAATTATCTCAGTAAAATCTGCCAAGGGTCGCACGATGTCAGAGGTTAACTAGACAAATGCACCTCAACATCCTTTCAAATAAACTCACTTAATTTGTACACAAAAACTATTTTTCACAAGATGACAACAGCACATATTTCCGTGACCTACATAGAGCTTAGATCAGCAGCTTGAGCTTGGTAAACAAAAGGCCCATGAACTGTTGAGTTTTCTGGCCGATTTTGGATGTTCTGCATGTACGAGGAGTTGGGCACTTTTGGATGGTTTGCGCAGTAAAGAGTTAATAAGTGTAACTTGCTAATGAACTTATCACACTAGACCACATGGTATAACACGTTCTCTTTGCATCAGTTCAAGGGACTGAGCACAAACAATGTGTTCAACATCTTCACAAATATTAACATAGGTCGGTGTTTATTCTGGCTATTTGGAAAGATGCCATTACTGCTGGTGCATTAATATATCTTCTGTCCAACAGTGCGACTAACAAAATTTTTGTTTTGACGTACGACTCATTTCATTAGAACATGTCTCACTAATAGGTCTGATATTTGAGTGTACATGCAGATGTGCATGTAAACGTAAACACTCTACAATACAATGAGTGTGGGCCGAATCATCCGTCCTTAGATTCCTGCTGCCTGGTCTCCCGTGAACCCAAAAAATCTGACACAAACCCCTGCATTTTTGGTAAGTGGGCTGCATCATCCGTCGGGTTGTGTGTCAAACATGTTATGGACTGAAACATCAGGGAACCAATATTCTGGCCATCATATATTATTTTCTCAACAAGGTCCTTCAATACAATAATACTACATTTTGTGTTTTCTTTTGACATACTTTAATGTTGCGTTAGGTTACAGTGTACACTGATGTAGCCTTGAGGCTTGACTACGCTGAGGTCACAACACAGCCACACAACTTATTGCAATCTTGCAACAGCGAAGGAAATCATGTCACCTAATATCGCCCATGACGCGTTTTGCTTGTCTACGTCACAAGTGATACGTTCCACTTATCAACGTTACTCGCACATGTTCTATATTGTATCGTTTGCATAATTTGTTCCACATCATTTATATTTACTCATGATCAGAGGCAATAGCCTAAGAACAGTACCTGTGGGCAGTGACTGTGGTTATGTAGAGTGTGACTGTGGTTGCGTAGCCTAGATTCTAGGTCACGGGGAGACATTCATGCTGAGAACGACATCATGTTGCATAAACGTCATCAACATTATGGTAACATAATGACCAAAACAGTATAAAATACTGACTGGTTGTTGTGACATATTTGGTAAATTGGAAATTGTTTTACTCAAATAATGATCACAGACGAGTTAATCACGCTTGGCCTTGACAGAAACACGAGGCATGTTCTAGCGTTTACATCATGTTATCTGGATGAAAACGACTTTATTTCATTTTATTTGCACGAAGTATACTTTACTTACCCTCCGGCTAGCAAGTGGACAGCGGTATTATCAGAAGCCATTAATGTTGCAGGAGTTTATAAGGTAAATGCGCAGAAAGACTACCAAACACGACCTTCCTTTACATACTAATACACATCGTACAAAAGTAAACTCGCAGTCACGTGTCGCGTTATTTATACTACCATTGGTCATTGTAAAATCCCTATGTTTGATTGGCTGTGGGTTAAAGGTCACGGCTTCGTGTACAAGTTTTCCGTTCACATGCAGTTCATTCACTGAACATGTGAACAGTTACCGCTGATTGGACCAAACATGTATTATGTGTGCCTCCGTAGCAGATGCGACGTATTTTGTATGGGTCTTTTGCGTATAACGGGGATTTCGCCAGACGTTACATAGAGAGGAGCATCTGGCATGGATGTTGCCGTACCTATTAATAGAACTGGTTCATTGGGAACCGTTGGTAATACACGTGGCAGTGTTGCTTTTTAGGACCCGTAAACAAACACATAGCGTACCTCTTTACTGTACAGATTGACTGCAAAAGTGTCAGTGGTTTACGTAAAATAATGATTTCCTGACAAATGTAACACACGGCCACAGGAATTCAAGTGACAAGACTGAGCTTGAGGGGCATATTCACGATAGTGTCTTATCAGTTAATAAACTTAAAATTTAACTTAATTAAACTTAAAGTATACTTTTATTATTATATAACAGTTGTCGAATCGTGCCAGTGAGTATACGCCTAAACTAAACTTCAGCTTGGCATAAATTAAGACACTTATCTTACAAAAAACAAAGTTCTGCAACTGATCGAACTACAAGTTCCATGCAGTACGTGCTGTGCGAAAATCTGACCAAGTCCAAGGCCAAGACGAATCAACTTTAAGGAATCTGGCGCATCGTCGATTTACCGCTATAGACTCCCGGAATGAATCTCGATTGTTATCCACTTTTGGTGGCAATTCAGATCGGATCAGCAGCCGTTGGTTAGTGTACGTATTTTAGCAATAGTATTCTGTAATTGAACTAACAATTTTTCGTAGATAAAACTAACTCCTTGCCAATGTTTATGTATATTGTGGACGGTACACTTTGGACCCATAACTGCTTGCCTGATTCATAGTCATAGAGTGACACGATGCAAAGGTTACAGGGATGCCTGTGTAGGACTTAATTCCCAATTCTACCTTTTGGCAAAGAAATTTTTCATCACTCAAATGGGATCAATTTACACAAAGTGCCGGAATCCATTGGTTCTGCCATAGACGATAAGCAAAGTATAGCATCCACCACTGTGACCAAGGAATATTGGGTCCATTTGATGGTTATTCGAGAGTTTCATTGTGTTTTTGTTGTCTGAGGTGAGGGCAAATTTACGTTTTTGGCACAGATCGAAAAACATTTGAATGTCACAAAGTTATCAGTACCCGCTCCCATCTTCTGATGCCATGGTTTATGGTGCTTCCCAGCCTATCTCCCTTTTCTTCCGTTTACTAGACTGCATGGATCCTTTCAGGGTTTTAAGGGTCCATGAAAGATTATGTGTGGCATATAATAAAATTATGCTCACTATAAAAATATATATAAAACATTAAAACTGAAATGTTAAAAAGGTGTAGTAGCATAGAGCATTGGAATGTTTGAAAACTATATATGATATGGAAGCTTAGAGGTCTCAGCAAAAAGTTATATCTGGTAGCATATGATCAAGGCAGTGAGGCCAGCTTTGGTCTTTGGCGAACAGTGCATATAGTGCCGAGGCTGTGGGGTAGCTCCCCCATTATTAATTTACTTTCGATGCTAGAGACTGTTGCCATTCATGGTTATAACAGTGCAGCTTCCGACCATTAACTATAAGGGAACCAACCTGGGATTGAATCCTGGGCTCACACACATGCACGCACGCACGCACGCACGCACGCACACACACACACACACACACACACACACACACACACACACACACATCATGGTGTTTGCACAGTAAAACATTTCGTTTCAAATGTAATTTGTCGACTTGATGCAAACATTTCAAGTAGTATAATAAGTTCAGATGGAATCTTGTTTACATATGTTTTTATTATCATTTGCAATGTCTTGTGCCACCCACTCTATGCATAAATATAGTAGCATTTCTGCAAAATTAAATAGCTTTTGGTATATCTTATACTCGTAGCCAAACTGTCCATCCCACTACAAACACTGTCCATATACCTCTGCGTCTAGTCTTAGACCATAGGATGGTGTCGGTAGATACTTCAGACTTGCTACAAATAGGCAATGTCTATTGTACATACGTCTATCATCAATGATATCCAAACTATTATATCCCAGTTAGGGTGCACAACATGCTTCATGTAAGCAAGTGCAAAAACCCAGGAGATCTGGAGAGTCATGGGTCCATTTGTCAGTGTAATGAGTTTCCATTAATGGTTTTTTAAATGTGCCCCTCTAGGTAGTGACTAGGTACAGGACAGTGCAATCTAATAAGAGAACCATTAGAACTGCTGGATGAGAAATATTAAAGTGGCGAATCGGATTGCATAAAATGCCTTGCCTATTAAGTTAGCAGTGGTCAAGGATTAGTCAGTATCACTGATTTGAATTAACATCTATGCTATCAGTGGAGAAGCTATGATATACTTTGCTTACAATCTGCAAAGGCTAAGAGCTGTAAAGCAATGTATTTTTGTAGAAAGCAGGCTTACGCGACTTGACTAAATTTGATAGATTAAGAATTTTATCAGGTTCAATTTTCTTAATTAAAAGCTGACAAAACAGACTCACCAATCCCATGGAAAAGCAACTGCTCGTTATGGCTTAGCCTCGATTAAGCCAGGCTCCGTGAGGTGGCAGCACGTTTTAGGCCCACAAATCCGCCTGGTAGGTCTTATGCTCTGCCGGTGTTGTCATCAGTGCGGCCTTTCCCAAGAATCAAAACTACTGGCACTGCTTTCTGTACAGAGACTGGCACTGCTACCTGTACGATACCAGTGCTGCCACCTAGCAGATTAAGCAGACAGATTACGCGATGTTGCTGACGTATAGCGAACGCATAATAAAAATATTAAAATCTGCGGAATTAATACAATCACACTGTCTTGAGCGGGCTGGGCAAAAGCTTTTGTTTTGCTGATTGGTTCGGTCAGTAACTTGACATCAGAAGACATGAAAAGGGGCGCTGTTTTCAATTTTAAGGCCAGAACACAGGTGATATTTCTGTGTTGTATTGTGTTGCATAGTAAAATTTATTCAGGTCCAGTACCACCGAAAGTGTGGGCGTTTCACCCGACAACAATCTTTTTTGACATAACAGTTTTCATGTACACCATATTTTACCTACCAATTAAGCCTAAATAATGTTTGTATCATTGCAGATATCATGATATAGTTCATCATTTTTTATAATTAAATCAATAATAGTCATGCATAATGCACATAGTCTAATTTGTGTCAAAACAACTCAATAATTTTTTGTTCACGGGGCAAAGACTTGGGGGAAAGCTGACTAACGTGGCGGCCATCTTTAAAATGGCTGCCAAATCAAATGTTCCCGTATTTTAATGAACATCGTCGATCATGTGGAGCAACTGATGTATGCTGATGCATGTTTTAAGGGACAATGATTACAAATATTAAACGTTTTGACTTCTACGGTTTTCACATCCGCCATTTTTAAAGATACAAACATCACAATATCTCAACAAACTACGTCACACAGAGTAGTTATGTTGTTGTCGCTACACAGCTTGGTTGATAGCGATGTCAAAACATGTTACTTGATTTTTGAAAATGATCACCCAAAATTATAAAGTGCCATATAACAAAGAAATATACTCTTACACATTTCTAGTGTTCGCTTTAGATAGATTTAAGTGTGTGCGAATATCTATAAATATTATTATAATATTTGCCAACATGGTAACATTCTACCTTTAGATACAATGGCTTTATTAATACAAAGGTAGACGTTAATTTTAATATCAAAACCAAGGCAAACACAAAACGTTGATTTTTATACTTACTTTTGAACATGCACATTGACGCTCTTGTCAGTAGAAAGCGAAACATGACAGTATTTGATCAACATAGCATATGGTATAGTGCGTCAGGTGTTCATTGGAAAAGTTGTACGGGCGTACGTATTGGCTCACATGGGCGTGTTACCCCGGCCTACCGTAAACGTTTTAGGGAAATGAGTGCGATAATTGTACCAAGCGTGTTGATTGGTAGCGTGTAATAGCAGTTAAATTACGTATCTTTGAAAGAGTGTAGTTGGCGTGGTGAATGTTGCATGACACTTGCACAATAGCTTGGCTATTAGTAAATACTAAAAGGCCCCGAACATTGATGTACGTTAAGAGAGCTGGAGGTACGAGATTTTGATGACAATTGGTCAGCATATCAGATTTTTGAATGGGGCATGCATGTTCTTATAATCTGATAACTTGTTACTGTTAACAGCGCGGTTAATGGGAAAATTAACATTCGTTGGCGCTTAACGTAGAGTCTACAGTAGACATACCACTCCGCCTTACCGTCCGCGCTGTCTCCGATCGTAACATCGGAAGACGCGAGAGTCAGGTTGCATATTGCAGCGGATTGCAATTTTGCTATACACGACTCACGAGACTCCCAAAAACTTAATTTGCACCCTGTTGAGGATCGCCAGAAGCCAAGAACACCTCCACAGTTCCAAAATACCGCAAAATAACACGCACACAAATATGCACGCACGCACGCACGCACGCACGCACGCACGCATTTTGAAGTACTGCCAATGCAGTAGTGTTGTACAGTGATTCCGTAATGTGACTGATTGCTGGGTTGCCCAGTTTTACTACGTTTCACGGAGTGGTTTTGATGTAGAGGCGTGGTAACCAGGCGGAATAAATAGCAAAACCATCACAGATTGTGTGTCCAAGCACAATGCTATACCGATCGCTAATGCAAACGACCAAGCCGTGTTATACTGTCTGACGTGTCCATGCAGCCAGTAGAAACAACTCGTTGATTAGACTGGCATGTCTCGCTGATTTAACGACGTCTGGCCACCGTGGTTGCGCCTGCCGAGTACCTGGCCGGCGTTGCGTGCATGGAGGCCGGCGCAACGCGGCACGGACATTACTCTGATGAAACATTAATATGTTGCCGCTTCGTGGCACACAGCCCAGGCCTCTCAACGAACTGTCCCACGAGAACTGCTGAAAAGAAGCATCGGCTCGACTCGGAAGCCACGAACCGGGAGAAAAGGAGCGATGTATGAAGCAAGATGTGCACGCGTGAGAGACATTTGCACGTGAAAATACGCCGGACAATGACACACGTGCATGGCTGTTAGGAACTGGCAGAGGCGCGAGTGTCTGACGCACACAGGTCGTGGTGTTGTAAACTGTCTGTAATCTGCCGACACGCTCTCGATAGGACAGACATGCTGACTAGGATGAGATTGGCGGTCGACGGGCAAGGGCCTGGGCAGACAGACACTCTAGGCGCTGTGCGTTCGTAAGACGCGTGGATGCAGTTAACGTGTGTACTTGGAGTACGGCCGACACGACTCTACAGGATCGTCTGGAGGGAAGACAATGTCGCATCTGCGTCCGTATTGCTGGCGCCATTTCGTGTGCGTCCGTCGTGCTGACCTGTGAGTACCGAGTACCGTTGGCGTTGACATGCGACAGTCCTGACATCGTCCCCGCTAATTGTCACCGCGAAAATGCAGTTGCGCGGTAAATCGGACGTTGTTGAAGGACATTTGGTTGGGCATGTGTAAGTTGAGAACATACATCGGTGAAGATTGCAAAAGCGATACTGACTACGAGTTAGCTGTTATCGACCGTGTGTCGTCATACTGCACGCCGATGACGGAATCAATGCTGATGTGCGAATATAAACCCATCGGCTGCTGCCACTGGAGGATGTGTTTATGAAACCGCTGCACTGCATGGCGGTATCGTTTCGTTGGACATTGTTCTACATTTCATATGATGAGCTGATCGTGATTATGGTTTTTGTTGATTCGGACATGTGATACTTTCGTTGCGACATGCCGGGCCGGTTATTGCAAAACGCGCTACTAATCGTGAAGTTTTACGTGCATCATTCCGCCCACTAATACGGCTGCGGTTGGATGTCGTGTCGTCAGCACAAGTTTGGCGGTTTGTGACCGAGTACTTGATATGGGTGGGTGGGTGCGTTCTGCGAACAGTGAGAGCGGGGCACTGCGTGTGCACGTGGGATTGCGCGTGTTATTGTGACATTTTACGACTTACCTTGACACAGACAGACCAGTCCACACTGAGCGGTTGTCTCCATTCGAACGGAAGTAGCAGAAACAATCGACGGACCGGTCCAAATAACTATCATTAATTGTCAGTTGTTTATGCTGTCGACTTACGGAAACAGGAATGCATATGACTGTATGGCTGCAAGCGACTCTGCTTCGTCGAAGGTAGACAAATAGGGCGTGAACATGACACAGAGCATTCACATACACTTTCATCTGCTTTATTGCAGAAGGCTGTACTCGAGACCAAGGATGCGGCGCAATATGAAGATTGTGTTGGCGATCGCTTTCATGATCAATGTCGTCTTCTTCCTGCGATGTAAGTGCGCTGGTTGTGTGCGCGTTTTTCTCATTCGTCCCGTGTCAACATTAACCTCTTTTTGCTGCTTAATTACACCCCTTTCCGGAACGCGAAAATCACATTGTCAACGTTACGCTCTCCTTTGTGTAGAGGTACTAAAATGATGAGTGACGACACAACAGCTATACATGTATGGGCATTCAACGTCTTGACTCGTAAATAAACGCACGTGCTTTTATGGAGATATAAATTATGTACAACTCGTTTCCAGAGTTTGCTTTAAAAAAACTACGTATCTAACCTGTAGGTACTGAAACAGTTCCGTTATTTGGTTTGCATGCATTATTTATGTTGCAAACTGTACATTTTGGTTTCGAGTAGACGAACGCTAACCAACTCGCCGTCAATATTTTGAATGCGTGTAGCAGAACACAACAATTAACGTATAAGCATAACAGATTATTATTGTCTGTTTGTTAATATTGTGATGTGCAGGCTGAGGAGCCTAACATTGGCGTTACCAAAATTGTATTACATTTAATGGTTCGGTGTGGTAATAATTAGTTTGTCACACATGTTGGCATTGATATCTGATAAAAAAAATTCAAGGGCACTGAAAAGTACAAATTGGCCTTTTATACAAAAAAGATTGGTTGTGGCCATTACTAAATCATAAAGAGTAGACAATTTGTAAAGCAAGAGTCTAGTTAGTTTGATAGACACATGTTTCTAAAAAAAGGACATTATTCACCAGGTCCAAGTATTTTAGTGGGTAACACATTCTGTCTTCATGACAATAATAATCACAGGAACTAGAACATTGCACTCAAGAGAATTTGGTGTTCAAATCTTGTGCCACTTTTTTGAATCTGTGCATTCAGTCCATTCACTCTACTTAGTTCAATTCAACGGGAACGTTATTAATAGGAAATCATTACTGAATATACCTCTACATAAAGGTGTCATTGGTGGGCTCCTATTTGGAATTTGTACACTAAACAGTAATTTCTTATACAGTATCTAGAACTTGCCCTTTGTACTTTGTTCCCTGACGTGTGTGGGTGCTTGCACGTGCGTGCGCGTGTGTGCGTTCGTGCGTGCGTATGTGTGTTCAATTAAACACTTCACGGGGAAGCTTTCAGATATGCTTCAATATTAATGGGGTAACCAAGATGAAAACAATTTAGAACTATGCACATTGTTGTATTTTGCAATACACATTCGATCATTGTCATTGTCCCGTTGCCTTTGGCTTGGGCATGGACTTGGCGGCGAGTTGGTTTGCGTCTAGATTATATTATTATTTCACTCAATTCGAAACCAAAATGTACAAACTACCTCTCATAATCGTAATAAATTTAATAAATTGAATGAAGATTATGACATACAACCCAATAGGCGTAACTGTTTCAGTACTCTTTTGATAATAACTACAGTATCGGGACACGAATTGTACACATCTAAGCACGGGGGGTTATTTACATGCCAAGACGCCTATGCAAAGCGATGCCTATATATGGGATGGCTGAGATGTCGTCATTGATCAGTTTAGTACCTCTACACAGAGGAGAGCGTAACGTTGACAAACTAGGTTTAGGTTTTGATTTTCGATTCCGGGACACTGATGATGATTATAAGAGCCACCTATAACATAATATTATAGTCTTTCAAAAAGAGTATTTATAATTGGTAACTTGCGTACCTGTATACTTTAAATGGTAAATTGTTTTTTATTAATGCATTTAGATTATATTCTCTTCAATCTGTATGTCTAAAATTTTGTAAATTAATTCACTGTGTTGTTTTAATTGCAGTAATGTCATATCAATTAATTAATTATAATTTTTATTAATTTTACTATTTATATTTCCTTATTTAATAGTTTTGTTTTATATTTATATTGATACTGTTGTGAATTGTATATTTGATCGAAAACAGTCTAAATGTTGTTGCAAGAGTACATCAGCCCACTGAAAATCACGAAAACTTTACCATTAAACATAAATATGTATTGGCTTGTCTAGTGCCATATTTATACAACTGCTACTGCTGCTGCTGCTGCTCTCACTGCTGCCATACTCTCTACTACTACAACTGCTGCTGCTGCTGCTGCTGCTGCTGCTGCTCTGCTGCTGCTACTACTCCTACTACTACTACTACTACTACTACTACTACTACTACTACTACTACTACTACTACTACTACTTACCCCTCTCCCACTCCTCCCTCTCACTACTCCACTACTACTCCCACTACCTCACACACTACTAGCTACTACTACTCACTCTGCTACTACTACTACTACTACTACTACTACTACTACATACTACTACTACTTCTACTACTACTACTACTACTACTACTACTACTACTACTACTACTACTACTACTACTACTACTGCTACTGCTACTAATACTAATACTACTACTACTACTACTACTACTACTACTACTACTACTACTACTACTACTACTACTACTACTACTACTACTTTCTACACTACTTCTCTACTACACTCACTACAACACGTACATGCTACGTGCTCTTCACAACAATTACGACCATACTCTACACACCAGACCACACCAACTACCAATCACTAATCATCTATACATACTACTCTACTACTACTACTACTACTACTACTACTACTACTACTACTACTACTACTACTACTACTACTACTACTAGTAGTGTTTTGTAATATTTTGTGTATAACGTCAGTGAAGACATGTCGTGAAGATGTAGCGTGTCTTCACAACAATTAGCGACATACGTCTCAAAGGAAACGCTCGTTTTGTGTTGTTGTTGCAGACGTGGTCTTTAAGATGGGCGAGGTGACCTCCCGACAGAGCGACGTGGACTTCCTTGCAGCTTCGGCCAATGACGCCGAGCGTCGAGAAAGAGTGGGGGTTACGAGGACGCGACAGGAGACGAAGGAGGAGAAGGAAGGGAGGCGGCGGACGCTGCAGTACTGTGATCCCTACCGCGAACGGCCTATAGGAGACGAAGGTACACGGAGGGACGTCGTGTTTGCAACGTAATGGGGTCTATTTTTTGGAAACGCCCGTTGTATAATCGTGCTAAAACCGCTAAACAGTCGCCCATTGAATAGCGTCTTCTCGCCTATATTAACCCAATGAAACACATTTGGATGGTAACGTGATTAACTTTCATTGTGTTTTAGGCAATGTTCCCGACGAATTTAAGTTACTCAATGTGCACGTTGTCCTTCGTCACGGAGACCGCACGCCGCTATTCAATCTACCCGTTCGCCAGGAGGCGCCACTGCGATGTGACGTCACGACGGCGAATGACCCGCTGGTGACGCGATATGTGGAGGCGATGAACAACTCCTCGAGGACCACCATGAGTGGGAGCGTGGCGGCGCGTCTGGGACTATTCCCGCGCCGCCGTCAGTGCGGAGGCGGGGGGCAACTGACGGGCGTCGGCGCCGTGCAGCAGCTGCGCAGTGGCGACTTCCTGCGGCGCGTCTACGTCACGAAACACGGGCTCCTCGATGGCGGCTCGAAGGGGAACGACGTGGCATTTCACACGACGTACACGCCGCGCACCTTCCGCAGCGGAGTCGCCTTCCTGCACGGCCTGCTGCCGCGAGCCAACCTCTCCGCACTGCCCGTCCACGTCAGCGACAGCGTCCACTTCTGCAGGCAAGTGGCGCCGTATTTCATTCGGTGAAAAACATTCCTTAAGTGTGATCATGTATGCTGTCGTGTTACCAACCGTAGACTGAGTCGATCTGCTAAATCTATTATTTGTTTATGTTGCAATTTGTCGTGATAATTGTATTGATTACTCCTAGTAAGTAATTATGTCTACCCTTGTGGTCCGCACGCGATCGGTTATGTTTAACCTTAATGGGAGTCTCCCCGACCGTCATTGGACGACTTTGTTATATTGGTAATATTTCACATTTTCACAATTTAAAAAGCAATCGTCCGTCTCTGCGCAGAGCTCGCGTCCACGGCCTCCCGTGTAGCTGCGCCCTCGTCGGGCGACTCAACGTCAACATCAGCAAGATGCGACGCAAAAGGACGACGAGGAAGACCGAAACCGACGCGGTCAGGCGGGACCTGGCCGGGCCGTTCGACCGGCCAGCGAACGACGTGCCATCGCCCGGGGCTGTCACGGACGGACTGATGGCGTTCGCCTGTCACGGTCACGCGCTGCCGTGCGGCGGTGACGACGGCGCGCGGTGCGTCACGTGGGCCATGGTACGTCGGATCTGGCGCCTTGTTGACGCAATCACGACGGATGATGCCGCTGACTTTGTCGTCACCAAGCGCAGCCACCTCCTGGCACACCCGTTCCTGCACGAGGTCGCATCACGCATGCTCAGTGTGACACGGGGGAATCAGACACCGAAGCTGATCCTCTACTTCGGGCCACGACACGACGGTGACGCCTCTGACGATCGCGCTCGGCATCAACGACGGACGTTGGCCGCCCTACGCGTCCAGGGTAGTGTTTGAGCTGTACGGCAGAGGGCGCGGCGGTCACAGCGACGCCGAAGACGTCTACTTCCTACGGGTGCTTTTTAATGGCGAGGACAGGACGAAATATCTGCGGTTCTGCGCCGAGGCGCAGCTTATTAAAGGTCTGTGTCCACTTAGGAATTTTATACATTTCGTTCGCCACGCGCAACTGCAAGAGGCCGGCCACACGAACTACACAGTCGCGTGTAACAGCAGATAGCCCGGGTCCACTCTAGGGCCGAGAGTGCAGTTGTTGATTCGCCCGGCTCAACATTGGGTGCGGTTTCTTTACTATCATTGCACTTAGACTCCACCAGATGGCGTGAAGGATTGCATAGGATTATTACTTTTGTTACGTGAGTCCAAGGAAGATTGGACATTTATTTACCCTCTGTGCGGGGACTTTTACTTTCCCAATTCAGTGGGTCTTAGTCTGCCTGTCCATGACAGTAGCCTAACTTATCACCGTTACTTAGTCGCATGTTCTGAGTAGCTTACTTTCAACTTCCAGCACTGGTGTCAGACGCTTGTATTACTCATTAATTCGGTTGCGGGAAAATTTTCAATTATTTGATTTTAAAGATTGCCTAAGTTAACCTATATTTTGTATCAAGTTATAATCCTGCGTTTTCTTTGTTTTACATGTGTCCCGTTGTGTGAGTTTACATACATATCTTTGATCATGATTTTGTCACTGCTTAAAGCTTTGACCAATGGTTGCGTGAATGCCTTCTGTGTGTAATTTGCGTTGTTTGTATATAAAGTATAACAAAATATGTAATGATTTCAGTAATGATGTGTGAATCTCTAACCAGATACATAGCTCTTTACAGCACGAGACAGTTGCAGTAACAAGTTTGGTACCGATATAAGTCTGTATGTAACTGATATTATTTTCTTATATGCTTCGTGGATCGTTGCTAACATTCCATGTTTATTGACGGTTTAATGTATAGTAATTTTACATAGCACTGTTTACCTGGTCTCACTAAAAATCGATTGAAATACATAATAGTGTGCATAGCAGACACAATAAGGTGTTCGTCCGCCATTACCCGTGCGACCAAAGAGTACCCTATAAAAACAGCATTATGCAGGTTGTGTGAATTTCTGTGGGCACATATGTAGTGTGGAGTGAGTAGAAATTATGTTTTTGTGCAGCGTGGCTTCAGAGATGTCAACTTATGACAGCTGTCAGTCGATGCATTTCTGCGTATTAATACAGTTGTCATTTTGCTTGGTGATGTAATCAGGGGCAATCCGTGGGTGGTTCAAGCAGAAATGGAGTAAGGTTTGAAAAAAGTTTGTGGGAGCCGCATGTATGAGAAGTTCACGAATTGTTTACAGAACGTCTGTCTATGGAAGGTAAATATGCTGTGAAATTATCAATAACAGATCTCATCAAGATTAGTAGAAAATGAAGGAAACTTTATAATGGTCACCTATGGAACATGCTAATGTGGTCTGACTCCAGACGTGCTCTTAGCTTATACTGGGTGACAGACTATTGTCGTGTTGAAGTTATAACTGTGTATGTGTCTTGACCGGACTGAACGACTGCATTGTACGGCCAGTTTAAGCAATGCTGGTTTACAGTCATCTGTGATTACGTTTGGCCTGTAGCATATGTGTATGTATACTGGTTATGGTCAATATAAATGATGCATGTGTCAGCTGTTTAACAATGAAGGCAGATAGGCAGAACCTTCGGGCAACCAGAAGAAGCCTATTAGCGATAGGCGTTGCCCTGACAGCATATGGCGACAAGCGCAATTTGCATCTAACAACTAACAGTCCGCGTGTCCAGCTCTGTTCTGATCACACCCTAATGACACATTTAATGTTTGCAATCTGTGCGCTCGTAGCGTAATAAATTTGTGTTTACCTTTTCTGATGAACGTGTGTCATTTTTGTACTAGCCACGTTTAGTCGAATGGGTGTAAGATTCTGCTGACTTAAGTCTGCGCTTTCTTGCTCTTACGTAGACTGTCTAATCCAGACTTTTCCAATGCAATACTAAACTAGTTGGACTTCCACACCAGCTCTACCATTCCTTTAACCAACCGAACGAACTGGGAAGTTGACGTTACAGAAGTACGCTGGTGAAACCATGGATATAACTAGGCTCCCGAAGCCACCAATGTTTGCAGCGAGCGTGGCTCCAACAAGTGAGTTGGCTTCTACATACTCGGCTTCTGAAATATTCCCATTTAGGACGGGTTACCATGGCGACAGAGGCGCACATGAAAACGTCTACAGGGTGACAGAACATGTCAAGGTAAGTAAGCGGATGACGTAATCTGAAGGATAACGCACATGTTATATTTCATACTATCATATGCATATCTTGGGTTGCAATATATACGCACGGAATAGTTTACGGATAATTATGGAATTTTGCGACATGAAAATGATATTCGGAAGGCGAGGTGCTCGAGATAAGTAACTCCGTGCCAACGAGGTGCGATTACAGCATAAGCCGTCTTCATCCGAACAGTTATGGACGTTGGGTTAGGTAATTGGGTCAGCCTTCTCGGTGCAACAATCTCGGACTGCATGAGTTCTATATACCGACAACACGCTGTAGCGCTTACATTTTTCCGGGCGTTATAAACTATCCGGGTGACGTTTCTGCGCAAGCGCGATAAATGCAGCAAAACGCATATCATTTATGGTATAAATACCACGGGTTGTTCATATGTATATAACCTTTCAGCAATGTTATTTGTCGCAAATTAACATGGGGCAAACACGTTTTGAGATGTTTTGATAGCAAGTGCAAATCGTTTGCCTGCAATGCGCCATAATCCATGAGAGTAATTTAAACTGACGTACTATTTTTATGTATTTAACGAAATTTTAAGCAACTCTTCACAGTAATCAACACAGGAGAGTTAACGAACAGCCCGTGATATTTATATGATAAATGCTTCGCGTTTCGATGCACATTGATGGGTTTACGTTTATCGCGCATGCGCAGAAACGTCACCCGGATAGTTTATAACGCCCGGAAAAATGTAAGCGCGACAACGCTAACATTTCAGGTGGGATTCGATGACATCTTCAGTGAGCCGCGCGCCGTCAAGTCGGGAGACATTGGTCACGTGCTGGCTAAACCCGTGCGCAAAGTCTTCAGTCTAGTCTTCCAATACAGCCAGGTAAGTAGTGACGCCTTCCAGTTCCCGGTCAAAGGCCAAACATACACATTAGGTGGGGTAAAACAGACCCATAGGTAATAGGACACGGCCGAATGCCTTTGCTATGACACGCCACCGCCGAATATTATGATTGGGCCTAGAATAATTACGATACGCTCAATGTAATTGCTGTGCTGATACGTTTCCGTTCGCTACACTGAAGCGGCATGAAAAACTCATCCGAAGTGATTGCATATACGCGTAACTTGTTTATTTGAGTTTGATTGGAAATAATGACCGTTTCGTCGACGGAACGAGTTAAATTCGCGCTTTATTACTTCATGAATATTAATGAGTACTGAGTAGTGGTTGAATTTGTTCATGGGTTATAAATCGTTGTAAGAATATAACATTTGTTATTTCGAAGACTCATACAAAATGATCTGCCTGACATATATAACACGGTACCATATTCTTGTTTTCGCGCAGAAATGTCTATTAATGAAGTAAATCTAAAAAAAATCGAAACTGTACATTGAGTAAATAGGCGCGAGTCAATCCGATAACAGGACAGAACCCCTTCCTTCACTTCGGTGTTGGGGTTAGGGTTATGTGTTGGGGTTAGGGTTATGTGTTGGGGTTAGGGTTATGTGTTGGGGTTAGGGTTATGTGTTGGGGTTAGGGTTATGGGTTAGGGTTATGTGTTGGGGTTAGGGTTTTTTGCGGGGTTTCAATGTTTTTACACAACACGTTATCCGAATTGAAACGTTAATAATGGGACTTTGTCCGGATGGGATTTTTGTCCGGAGGGGATTTTTGTCCGGAGGGGATTTTGTCCTGGAACAAAATCAAAATGCACTCAAGAGTACAGGCGGCGGCTAACGCCAAAGACGGCAAAACATTGATTTTTTTGAACAAATGTACCGTGGCTAATCAAATCATGGTCACATATCTTCTAAATGGTATGTTCTTGTGTAATGGTAACGCTCGTTCTAAGCGTGTTAGCTCCCCTTTAAAACACACTTATAGTATCGATCGCCGTGTTGTCATTACGTCTGGTGTCGCTCCAGGCGGCCGTCTACTACTTCCTCACCATCGTCGCCGGCGTCTTCCTCGGGCTTGCCTGGGGCGCCCTCTTCGGCGTCACAAACTACGTCATCGTCTGGCTCGTCCAACCAACGCTAGCGCTGTTCTTCGTGGTCACCCGAATCGTTGCCATGCCGACGCGCGCGCTTGTCCGAGCCCTGTGCGACCCCCCGTTCCAGGCTGCGGGGCAGGTGTTCGGGTCAATGTCAGGACGATTGAGGGTGAAGGTGTTCGGCGCTGACCAGTCGAACGGAGAGATCATTGGTCGAATGCCGCCTTCGAAGTGTTCGTCAACACAGTCGTCTTACCCGCAGGAGTGGTTCGGGTTTGTGTGACGGTTGTAATGTAGTGTCACTGACATTTGACAGATAAATAATTTGACTAGTGAAAAATGAAAAACGTCGTAGTTCACTTTTTCCCGCAGTCCGATCTAAAGAGGGTCGAGAAATGCGCTGTCCAGGAGTGCGTTTCACACACACACACACACACACACACACACACACACACACACACACACACACACACACACACACACACACACACACACACACACACACACACACACACACACACACACACACACACACACACACACACACACACACACACACACACACACACACACACACACACACACACACACACACACACACACACACACACACACACACACACACACACACACACACACACACACACACACACACACACACACACACACACACACACACACACACACTTATATATATATATATATATATATATATATATATATATATATATATATATATATATATATTATGTCCTTTAAAATGATAAATTATCCATTAAAATTATTATATTGAGCAAATAAATAACATATCTAAGATGTCCGCTAAAATGATCATATATCTATTTAAAATCATGATGTTAACCTAATAAATAAATAAATAAATAAATATTTAATATTTAAGATGTCCTTTAAAATTATCAATTATCACATTTTACAGTAACAGAAGATTTCGCGGTCAGTCCCATCGGTCTGCCATGCGAGAATACGAATACCCAAACGGGCGCGGCTCGGCAACACCAACCAGCGTCAGAGAAAGAATAAGCCCGCCAGAATGGGGAAATAGCCAAGTTAACATCCCAAGTATTCTAGCGCTATGTTTTCTATACCATTCAGCATGGGGTAAAAATTATTCTAAATTCTGTTTTCGTACAGATGCTTCTAAAACGTTTGCCTAACTGTAATATTTTGAACAGATGATGAGCGGGGTGAGTTTGGTCAGAGATAACATTGCCAGCCCTTTTTTTATCTGTCGTATGGCTGTTAGAGGGGTGAGTGCACTGCCGACAATTTACAAAAGCTGTTTTTCACCATTTTGTCAAGCCTGCTCCTCTGGCGCTGGCTGATGCCTCAGACTCACATGCACATTGAGAATGAACACACTCTCAATAGCAGAACGATAGAACTGAAACAGGAATCTCCCTCCTCAGTCCCCACCCACATTAGTAAAGTTCCCGCCCTTATACTTCCTATGAGACCCTGCACTGTTAACTACTGTCAACTTTTTTATGGAAATGAATTTTATATAGTTAGGATAGCAATATTAGCTTTGATGCTACTTGTACAACCTTTAGCAGTTCTCAGAATTCAAGATGGCGGTCTCGGCCATCTTGAATTTTCAACGTTTGATCTCGGTGACACTACAGATGGTCGTGTAATATCCCTTTTTATGGGTTTTCCAGGATGGGGAGTCCATTTCTGGAGTTATTTTTTGGATACGAGGTCAAAGTCAAGGTAAAATCAGAGGTCTAAAGTCAAATTTGACCTAAAATTAGGAAACACCACCTCTATTGGCCGATTATATGTGGTTCGTTGCCTACCTACTCCAGAATGTCTTCCGACAAAAGCTCTGTCCGGCGAAGAATCGCAGCTTCAGTCTGCGGCAGTCATATTCAGTCAGCAGCGAGATGCGGCATGGCTATCGCAAGTCCACGAGAACGACAGGCGAGTTGAGTGGGCGGGCTTCAATGCTCAGCAAGACAAGGCTCTGCCCAGAAGCCTAAGACATTGGTTGTGTTCGGACCGATGATCGACCCACCGCCTGCTCACTCCGACACTGTAATAACTACGCTATTGCAAGGTCAACATTGTGGCAAATTGACTACATTGGCGTAATAACCTTCGGGTTTTTGCCAATTATGACATAGACACAGGGACCACCGAGCTTGGTTTCCGTGGATTTCAGCGTAATCGTTTTCTTATTATTGTAGCCGTCATATTATTTTCTGACGTTATGAGTATTGTCTACTCGATACAATCGCGTCTTATCACGTATCTATTAAAACGCGTCCGTAATCACGTGATGTTTATAGGCCCTACTGTGACGTCAAGACGAATAGTGATGTTGTAAGGATACGTATGCGTGTGTACATTCTGTGCTCAAGATGAACGGAGGAACAACAAATGACACGTAACATTAAGACAGGGCCTGCAACCTTGTTCAAGACTAAAATTATAATGTCATTACTCCAAGATGAGATTCAACTGTAACAAGAATTTTTTCAGTACGCTAAAGCATATTAAAAAAAAATACAACGGTGTCACCAACATATTTAACTGTACTCAGAATATGTGTGAAATGAAGTATACCATTAATAACGAGGAATTTAATCAGCCTATATATTACAACAAACACAATGTTCATAAACCAAGAATACACAATTTAATATCTTCAAATACTGAAAAAATGCAACAAATGTCGCCGATTGACGTACGCATTACAAAAACAATAAAAACAAGCGCTGACACACTCGAAACTCAGGCATCTGAACCGACCGTGCAGTAAAAAGCTGTGCGTCTGTCACAGCATAGCAGATTCGTGTACCCGATAAAAGACGGAGATTACCATAGATCGTTGGCAAGCTTTTGCGGTGTCAAAGAACATTACGATATGTTATATCACTTGGCTAATCAGCAGGCTCTCAACATATCTTCATCGAACACAATTATGCTTGTACGCATGACGCATGCACGCTCACATGCATGAGTGTGTAAACATGCGTGATAAACTATGAATATATACTTAAAACCATACGATTGTTAGTAATACTATATATACCCTGGGAGCAGCAGCTGTCTATGTCAACATAGGTTATATATATATATATATATATATATATATATATATATATATATATATATATATATATATATATATACTTCCTTCCCAAAGACTTAATAATTAATTTAGAAATACCAAATGCAAAAAGAAATAAACCAATACACTAGACAAAACATTATTACTATTAGTGAAAGATTAAAACGTAAAATGGTACATTTGAATTAGTATCCGTCTCTAACTATAACTGAGCAACATAAAACATGTTTTGTAGAAATAAAAAGTATTCTATTTGGGTATATATACAAGTTGTAAAAATAACATTTGGAACTATAAAGATACAAAACTGTGCAATGAATGTCATGGTGGCAGCTGTTTGCATGCATGCTTAGTTTCAGCAAATAACCAACTGTCAAACTTAAAAAACGTTAAAGCAAGAACTGACTGTAAAACATAGTCACATCAACATTAATACAGAGCTGTCTAAGGGGTACAATAAATTATTCTGTCAAAAATAGCTTTGGCACAATTGAGTAGCTATGAAACACAATCCAACAATATAATATAATTAGGTAATATCGAAAACAATTTCGTCTAGGATAATATCAAATAAAGAGATTCAGTTGGGAACCAGCCAATCAACATGTCCAACCTGTATCAAATATGTCAGTATGAACTTATAATGACCCTAATGTATAATAATGACAAGTTATGGGCCACTGCTATCAGTACATTCCTATCCTGGGCTTAACTACAGTGATTGATAGCTGTAGCCAAACTGTGGCAAAATATGGCCTCTAGAATGAGGCAATGCTCAGTCGTGCATGTAGAGATATCACAATGAATCTAGTATTAGTACAAATTCAGACATTGTCCACAGTGTCATCATGTGAAACATTCATGTAGAGTGGCTACTGTTTCCTGGGGAGATCCTTCCAGCCTCACAGTGGTACTGAGGTCTGATTCAGACTGTGTACAGTTGTCTCAAGTGAACTGTCTTCTGTTGCATGTAGGGATATTTCCTGTCTCGCAGTGGTACTGAGGTCTGATTCAGACTGCGTATCATTGTCTCAAGTGAACTGTCTACTGTTGCATGTAGGGATACTTCCTGTCTTGCAGTGGTACTGAGGTCTGATTCAGACTGCGTATCATTGTCTCAAGTGAACTGTCTACTGTTGCATGTAGGGATACTTCCTGTCTCGCAGTGGTACTGAGGTCTGATTCAGACTGCGTATCATTGTCTCAAGTGAACTGTCTACTGTTGCATGTAGGGATACTTCCAGTCTCGCAGTGGTACTGAGGTCTGATTCAGACTGCGTATCATTGTCTCAAGTGAACTGTCTACTGTTGCATGTAGGGATACTTCCTGTCTCGCAATGGTACTGAGGTCTGATTCAGACTGCGTATCATTGTCTCAAGTGAACTGTCTACTGTTGCATGTAGGGATACTTCCAGTCTCACAGTGGTACTGAGGTCTGATTCAGACTGCGTATCATTGTCTCAAGTGAACTGTCTACTGTTGCATGTAGGGATACTTCCTGTCTCGCAATGGTACTGAGGTCTGATTCAGACTGCGTATCATTGTCTCAAGTGAACTGTCTACTGTTGCATGTAGGGATACTTCCAGTCACGCAATGGTACTGAGGTCTGATTCAGACTGCGTATCATTGTCTCAAGTGAACTGTCTACTGTTGCATGTAGGGATACTTCCAGTCTCGCAGTGGTACTGAGGTCTGATTCAGACTGCGTATCATTGTCTCAAGTGAACTGTCTACTGTTGCATGTAGGGATACTTCCAGTCTCGCAGTGGTACTGAGGTCTGATTCAGACTGCGTATAGTTGTCTCAAGTGAACTGTCTACTGTTGCATGTAGGGATACTTCCAGTCTTGCAGTGGTACTGAGGTCTGATTCAGACTGCGTATCATTGTCTCAAGTGAACTGTCTACTGTTGCATGTAGGGATACTTCCAGTCTCGCAGTGGTACTGAGGTCTGATTCAGACTGCGTATCATTGTCTCAAGTGAACTGTCTACTGTTGCATGTAGGGATACTTCCAGTCTCGCAGTGGTACTGAGGTCTGATTCAGACTGCGTATCATTGTCTCAAGTGAACTGTCTACTGTTGCATGTAGGGATACTTCCTGTCTCGCAGTGGTACTGAGGTCTGATTCAGACTGCGTATCATTGTCTCAAGTGAACTGTCTACTGTTGCATGTAGGGATACTTCCTGTCTCACAGTGGTACTGAGGTCTGATTCAGACTGCGTATCATTGTCTCAAGTGAACTGTCTACTGTTGCATGTAGGGATACTTCCAGTCTTGCAGTGGTACTGAGGTCTGATTCAGACTGCGTATCATTGTCTCAAGTGAACTGTCTTCTGTTGCATGTAGGGATACTTCCTGTCTCACAGTGGTACTGAGGTCTGATTCAGACTGCGTATCATTGTCTCAAGTGAACTGTCTACTGTTGCATGTAGGGATACTTCCAGTCTCGCAGTGGTACTGAGGTCTGATTCAGACTGCGTATCATTGTCTCAAGTGAACTGTCTACTGTTGCATGTAGGGATACTTCCTGTCTCACAGTGGTACTGAGGTCTGATTCAGACTGCGTATCATTGTCTCAAGTGAACTGTCTACTGTTGCATGTAGGGATATTTCCTGTCTCGCAGTGGTACTGAGGTCTGATTCAGACTGCGTATCATTGTCTCAAGTGAACTGTCTACTGTTGCATGTAGGGATACTTCCTGTCTCCAGTGGTACTGAGGTCTGATTCAGACTGCGTATCATTGTCTCAAGTGAACTGTCTACTGTTGCATGTAGGGATACTTCCAGTCTCACAGTGGTACTGAGGTCTGATTCAGACTGCGTATCATTGTCTCAAGTGAACTGTCTACTGTTGCATGTAGGGATACTTCCTGTCTCGCAGTGGTACTGAGGTCTGATTCAGACTGCGTATCATTGTCTCAAGTGAACTGTCTACTGTTGCATGTAGGGATACTTCCAGTCTCACAGTGGTACTGAGGTCTGATTCAGACTGCGTATCATTGTCTCAAGTGAACTGTCTACTGTTGCATGTAGGGATACTTCCTGTCTCCAGTGGTACTGAGGTCTGATTCAGACTGCGTATCATTGTCTCAAGTGAACTGTCTACTGTTGCATGTAGGGATACTTCCTGTCTCGCAGTGGTACTGAGGTCTGATTCAGACTGCGTATCATTGTCTCAAGTGAACTGTCTACTGTTGCATGTAGGGATACTTCCAGTCTCACAGTGGTACTGAGGTCTGATTCAGACTGCGTATCATTGTCTCAAGTGAACTGTCTACTGTTGCATGTAGGGATATTTCCTGTCTCGCAGTGGTACTGAGGTCTGATTCAGACTGCGTATCATTGTCTCAAGTGAACTGTCTACTGTTGCATGTAGGGATACTTCCTGTCTCACAGTGGTACTGAGGTCTGATTCAGACTGCGTATCATTGTCTCAAGTGAACTGTCTACTGTTGCATGTAGGGATACTTCCAGTCTCGCAGTGGTACTGAGGTCTGATTCAGACTGCGTATCATTGTCTCAAGTGAACTGTCTACTGTTGCATGTAGGGATACTTCCTGTCTCCAGTGGTACTGAGGTCTGATTCAGACTGCGTATCATTGTCTCAAGTGAACTGTCTACTGTTGCATGTAGGGATACTTCCAGTCTCGCAGTGGTACTGAGGTCTGATTCAGACTGCGTATCATTGTCTCAAGTGAACTGTCTACTGTTGCATGTAGGGATACTTCCAGTCTCGCAGTGGTACTGAGGTCTGATTCAGACTGCGTATCATTGTCTCAAGTGAACTGTCTACTGTTGCATGTAGGGATACTTCCTGTCTCGCAGTGGTACTGAGGTCTGATTCAGACTGCGTATCATTGTCTCAAGTGAACTGTCTACTGTTGCATGTAGGGATACTTCCAGTCTCGCAGTGGTACTGAGGTCTGATTCAGACTGCGTATCATTGTCTCAAGTGAACTGTCTACTGTTGCATGTAGGGATACTTCCAGTCTCGCAGTGGTACTGAGGTCTGATTCAGACTGCGAATCATTGTCTCAAGTGAACTGTCTTCTGTTGCATGTAGGGATACTTCCAGTCTTGCAGTGGTACTGAGGTCTGATTCAGACTGCGTATCATTGTCTCAAGTGAACTGTCTACTGTTGCATGTAGGGATACTTCCAGTCTTGCAGTGGTACTGAGGTCTGATTCAGACTGCGTATCATTGTCTCAAGTGAACTGTCTACTGTTGCATGTAGGGATACTTCCAGTCTCGCAGTGGTACTGAGGTCTGATTCAGACTGCGTATAGTTGTCTCAAGTGAACTGTCTACTGTTGCATGTAGGGATACTTCCAGTCTCACAGTGGTACTGAGGTCTGATTCAGACTGCGTATCATTGTCTCAAGTGAACTGTCTACTGTTGCATGTAGGGATACTTCCTGTCTCGCAGTGGTACTGAGGTCTGATTCAGACTGCGTATCATTGTCTCAAGTGAACTGTCTACTGTTGCATGTAGGGATACTTCCAGTCACGCAATGGTACTGAGGTCTGATTCAGACTGCGTATCATTGTCTCAAGTGAACTGTCTACTGTTGCATGTAGGGATACTTCCAGTCTCGCAGTGGTACTGAGGTCTCCTTCACAGACACAGGTGAGCTGAAGCGCAGCAGGTAACTTGGACCACCCGCCTTGTCATTTGTTCCTAGAAAAACGAGGATGTGATACAGTGAATTGCTGTCCAGTCCGCCATACTGTTATGGTATGGAAGTAACCCACTCAGACACCTACATAGACCTTAATAAAACCTTCAATACAATAACATTAACACAGTTCAGTGACAGTTGTCTGTGACAATTATAACATAAACAATAAACTGTTGTAGCAATTTCAACAATACAAATAATACGTTATATTATTCTGTGTTGCAGTACATCTTTCAGTATTGCCAACACTTGTCAAGAAGCGACACGATCACTACAGTATCTTACGGCTGCTGACAACATCACAGTAAAGTCTTTGATATGCTTCTTGCATTAAATCTAAAACATGCAGTTATAACACACACGCTTCTAGATAATACATGTGCAGTGTGTACCTGACTTCCTTGCGCCTCCAAACGGCTGCTGGCAGATGACGGAGCCGGTACACTTGTCGTTGATGTAGAAGTTGCCGGTGGAGAAGCGTAGAGCCTCCGTGGCCTCCTCCACAACTTGGCTGCACAAACAGCATCAGATTCAGTCAGTGTCACCAGTCACAGAGGAGTAGGAATGAATAGAACAGTTCAGTTCATCTACTAAGTGTGTGTGTGTGTGTGTGTGTGTGTGTGTGTGTGTGTGTGTGTGTGTGTGTTGTGTGTGTGTGTGTGTGTGTGTGTGTGTGTGTGTGTGTGTGTGTGTGTGTGTGTGTGTGTGTGTGTGTGTGTGTGTGTGTGTGTGTGTGTGGTGTGTGTGTGTGTGTGTGTGTGTGTGTGTGTGTGTGTGTGTGTGTGTGTGTGTGTGTGTGTGTGTGTGTGTGTGTGTGTGTGTGTGTGTGTGTGTGTGTGTGTGTGTGTGTGTGTGTGTGTGTGTGTGTGTGTGTGTGTGTGTGTGTGTGCTACAAGTGTGAATATAGTTATACACTAAGAAACATCTACCTTGGATGGGTGGAATTCGCATAGGTTTAAAAACAAACAGACTCGTGATATGCCATGAATCTCGGTCCACTTGCAAATTCTCTAAATGGCAATCTTGTTAATCTTGGTAATCTTGTTTGTATGTCTTACCGAATAGCAGATTTATTTAGCAGGCTGTAGTCAGCTTTTTCATTATTTTGGACATGTCTTCTTTATCCATATGTTACATTGTCTAGTGGACATTATTAAAAGAAGATCTGATATTTCGCCTCCTATCACAAATAGTTCAATTATTAATTTCAAGGGTAAACAACTCACAGACAGTTATTCTTGCATTGTGATATTGTCACAGCAAACTGGATGGTCTTGAAGCAGTAAGAAAACTAGAACCATCACATCAACGAAATAGCTGCCCTTGTAACGATAAAGTGCCTGATATGACATGACATGGAAGTTACTCACGGATCTTCTGCATAGATGGCGCCAGTGAGCGCATATGCTGACGTTTCATCAATCAGTTTGAACACGTTCTTGTACTCAGCATCTTCATAGACATATACCGCAAATACAGGCCCAAAGATTTCCTACAATTCGTCCAGTTAAAAAGTTCATTTAAAAAACCCATCAATAATTAGGACAGGAATGTTAGTGTCTTACAATTTGCTTTGTCTAAACACATACACTGACAAAGTATACAGATGGAGGAATGGTTTTGATGATGAACATGCAATACAATATTTTACAGAAAGATCGGAACTGAAGTTAAAACGATTCATAATCTCCTGTATGAACTTATAAGTAATTTAGTAAGTTTTGCATGATTGGTGCAATTAAACAACTGGTTCATTAAAATGCTGAAACCACAAAATCATTACAAAAACTTACGGACATGGAAGTATATGTGTAATATTATACAGTGTTCTTCTCCCATTGTTTCCATCACATTATACATGCAGCAATGCGTTCTGTGGCATGCTACTCTTACTTATGTCATACCAAATTAATGTTAAATTCTATATCTACATCTGCTGCATACGATGTTAGTTTAAACTTTCCATGAATTATATTGGGGTAAACATTATCTGTCATCAAACATATTATAAAAATAATAATACATGCAGTGTCAACTAACAGAAGATACCCAAGTAGCATGGACACTACTTGTTTACACACACACACACGCACGCACGCACGCCACACAGACACACACACAGACACCACACACACACACACACACACACACACACAACCCACACACCACACACACACACACACACACACAAAACACACACACACACACACACACACACACACACACACACACACACTCACACATACACACCACACGACACAGACACGACACACACACACACACCCCAAAACCACACAGACACACACACACGCACGCACGCACGCACACACACACACACACACACCAGTGGCTACAATAATTGAGATACTCACCTCACTCATAATCTTGTCCTTTGGATCTGTTGTCTCTATGATTGTTGGCTCGACATAATAACCTTTGCTGTAAGCAAAATAAACAATAAATATTATAATATATTAAAATTATATATATATATATATATATATATGTAAATTATGTATACGTGAATGATATTTATTATACACCCTGTACAAAACAATGTTTTTATATATACTTGTAATAAACTGGTAAAAAGACTAAACATAAAATTAACAACAGTTCCTGTCCCGCTATGTCATAGAGCCATATGAACAATATCGAATATGAAGAGCATTATCAAGTCCCTCCACGTTCCCCATGGGGAGAGACAACCATCTACACAGATGCATAGCAGAATGGCTGAGAAATTCAAGTAATCATGTGTCCATGCAGAAGCATGTGCTTGTGTCTACACACTGATGACTGAGAGTGCTTCTGCTGGGGCTCAGCCTCTTCCCACATCACTCACCTGTCATCACATTTGCCTCCTGCCAGAATCGTCAAGTTTGGGGACGTCTGCGCATGTTGAATGTATCCTTTGATTCTGGCAAATGCCTGAAAAATAAAGTAGGAACATCCAAATATCATGACTGTGGGTGCGCCTACTCTTTGGAATGTGCATACCTCTAGTGTTAAATCAGTTGAAAATATTGCTAAATTCCACCGTCATTTAAAGACATACCTTTACAACCTTGCCTATCCACCATAGCTCCCTGGCATATCAATCAATCTGATGACAACTCAATTTGTTTATTGACTTTGAAACTGATCAATCCTTTTGTATTGATGCGCCTCTGAGCTTGGTTTCTAAGGATTTAGGCACAATAGAAGTTACCTAATTATTACGATGAAGATACCCACCTTGTCGTCAATGACGGCAGACAGGAAGGAATCGGGCTCCAGGGGAGAGCCCAGTTTGATCTGGGAGTGAATGGCCAGGAGTCCTTCCTTTATCTCTGCCCACTTGCTACGAGGCACATAGAGACGCGAACATGCGGAACATTTCTGTCCACCGTACTCAAAGGCTGCTCGGATGGTTCCGTTCACGACACTGTCTATGTCTCCAGACGGATGCACAAAGTGGAAGTTCTTGCCTCCGCATTCTGGCACACAGCACCAGGTTAATTAGTTTATTATCAATCACAATTTCCATTAAAATACTTGAATGCTGTATAAAATATAATCACATATATGAAACGTTAAGAATAGCACAAATGTGTGTACAACAGCAAGAAGAAAGCATGTTGGATACGATTATGGTGTCATAATCATTACCAAATTTTATTTCAAACACAATAAAAACTAGATTAATTAAGACAGTATTGAAAACTTGTTAATAAAGAGTAATAACAGAATACTAATTACAGTCATATAAAATATGTTATGCAATAAATTTTGATAATGTTACATTACACCAATGCTAGTTATGGCTACACTGAGAAATCACTGTGTCTGTGTTAAATGACAATTAATAGTCTAGACTAGCAAAGAGAACTATTGTTCTCAACATGTTGTCATCACTTCAGAAAACATCTACTAATTAGGTCAATGAAGTAACACACACACACAGCCTAAGGAAAATGTTTAATGTTGCTGGACACAACATCAGATCACGTCAACATGACATTACAAACAGTTGTGTGTCTGACGAATCAGAATAGTTATTTAACTGTAATAATTACCCCCTGGGGGCAGTCATATACTAATGTGTCAGTCATGTAATGACGTGACCAACTCACCTCCAATGAGTCGGGGGTAGCTGCGGTAAGTTTGGATGTTCTCAGCCACGGCCTGCCACAGATGGTGGAATGTCCTGCACAGATGGCAGACAGTGTCAGCAGAGGATCAGCAAACAGAATCAGACAGAATCAGTGGATAGTATAGCTGATAGTATCAAGCTTCAACATATATTTTGTTCTCTAGGATGGTTGCCAATCAATGTTTGCACATATATTACTTCACTGCCATCACTGCTGTATCATTGGTTCTGATCCAGACTTACTTTGTGCTGCCAGTGAAGTTGATCCAGACTTAGTTTGTGCTGCTGGTGAAGTTGATCCAGACTTACTTTGTGCTGCGGTGAAGTTGATCCAGACTTACTTTGTGCTGCGGTGAAGTTGATCCAGACTTACTTTGTGCTGCGGTGAAGTTGATCCAGACTTACTTTGTGCTGCCGGTGAATGATGTTATTTGTGCTGCCAGTGGTGAAGTTGAGCCCGACTTAAAAAGTATGCTGCAGTCAGTGGATAGATACTGTAGATAAGTTCCAGACTTACTTTGTGTTCTGGTAAGGTTGACCAACTCACTTTGTGCTGCGTAAGTTGATCCAGACTCCACTTTGGCCTGGTGAAGGTTGATCCAGACTTACTTTGTGCTGCTGGTGAAGTTGATCCAGACTTACTTTGTGCTGCTGGTGAAGTTGATCCAGACTTACTTTGTGCTGCTGGTGAAGTTGATCCAGACTTACTTTGTGCTGCCGGTGAAGTTGATCCAGACTTACTTTGTGCTGCTGGTGAAGTTGATCCAGACTTACTTTGTGCTGCCGGTGAAGTTGATCCAGACTTACTTTGTGCTGCCGGTGAAGTTGATCCAGACTTACTTTGTGCTGCTGGTGAAGTTGATCCAGACTTACTTTGTGCTGCTGGTGAAGTTGATCCAGACTTACTTTGTGCTGCCGGTGAAGTTGATCCAGACTTACTTTGTGCTGCTGGTGAAGTTGATCCAGACTTACTTTGTGCTGCTGGTGAAGTTGATCCAGACTTACTTTGTGCTGCCGGTGAAGTTGATCCAGACTTACTTTGTGCTGCCGGTGAAGTTGATCCAGACTTACTTTGTGCTGCTGGTGAAGTTGATCCAGACTTACTTTGTGCTGCCGGTGAAGTTGATCCAGACTTACTTTGTGCTGCTGGTGAAGTTGATCCAGACTTACTTTGTGCTGCCGGTGAAGTTGAGCCAGACTTACTTTGTGCTGCCGGTGAAGTTGATGCCAGCGAGGTGAGGAGACTTGGTAATTGTTCTCCCGAAGACAGGACCGTCAGCTGGCACAAAGTTTATGACACCAGGGGGCAGCCCAGCTTCTCGGAGAATCTTGAAGACAACGTAGGATGACAGGATGGAGGTGTCGGACGGCTTCCACAGCACAACATTCCCCTACAAACACACAAGACAACAACTTCATGTGCTGCAATATTGTTGTATAAAACAAGACCGTTGTATGAGAGTGTCATAACATAGACCTGTGTTCCACAGAAACACACACAGATCAAGCACTATTGCTGTAGTATCGAACCAATCAACCTAATATTAAAGCTAAGTAACGTTAAACTTAATACAGCCACAAAGCTTAATTGTAAAGACATGAGCTGTGAAAGAAACCTATGACACTGGACTGGTGATTGCTGTGGAGACCCTCACCATGAGAGCAGGAGCTCCAGCCAAGTGGCCGCTGATGGCTGTGAAGTTGAAGGGAGCAATCGCAGCCCAGAAACCCTGCAACACAACGGGAGAGTCACTACCAGAGGCACTGGCAGTCAATGTTGCAGTTATTACCAGAGTGACATTTAGTTACTACTCAAGTTACTCCCACAGTCACAGTCTGTCACTCAAAGTCACAGTCTCTCACTCAAAATCATTGTCAGAAGCATTTATGTTTTCAAACATTAAGAGGGTTTTGTCAACAATAAGAAGTCCGTCAACATTAAGAAGTCTGTTTCAACATTAAGAAGTCTGTCAACATTAAGAAGTCCTGTCAGCATTAAGAAGTCCTGTCAACATTAAGAAGTCCTGTCAACATTAAGAAGTTCTGTCAACAATAAGAAGTCCCGTCAGCATTAAGAAGTCCGTCAAGATTAAGAAGTCCTGTCAACATTAAGAAGTCCTGTCAACATTAAGAAGTCCTGTCAACATTAAGAAGTCCTTTCAACATTAAGAAGTCCTGTCAACATTAAGAAGTCCCGTCAACATTAAGAAGTCCTGTCAAGATTAAGAAGTCCTGTCAACATTAAGAAGTCCTGTCAACATTAAGAAGTCCGTCAACATTAAGAAGTCCCTGTCAACATTAAGAAGTCCTGTCAACATTAAGAAGTCCTGTCAGCATTAAGAAGTCCTGTCAGCATTAAGAAGTCCTGTCAACATTAAGAAGTCCTGTCAACATTAAGAAGTCCTGTCAACATTAAGAAGTCCTGTCAACATTAAGAAGTCCTGTCAACATTAAGAAGTCCTGTCAACATTAAGAAGTCCTGTCAGCATTAAGAAGTCCTGTCAGCATTAAGAAGTCCTGTCACATTTGAAGTCCTCGTCAGCATTAAGAAGTCCCTGTCACATTAAGAAGTCCCTTGTCACATTAAGAAGTCCTGTCAACATTAAGAAGTCCTGTCAACATTAAGAAGTCCTGTCAACATTAAGAAGTCCTGTCAACATTAAGAAGTCCTGTCAACATTAAGAAGTCCTGTCAACATTAAGAAGTCCTGTCAACATTAAGAAGTCCTGTCAACATTAAGAAGTCCTGTCACATTAAGAAGTCCTGTCAACATTAAGAAGTCCTGTCAGCATTAAGAAGTCCTGTCAACATTAAGAAGTCCTGTCAACATTAAGAAGTCCTGTCAACATTAAGAAGTCCTGTCAGCATTAAGAAGTCCTGTCAGCATTAAGAAGTCCTGTCAGCATTAAGAAGTCCTGTCAGCATTAAGAAGTCCTGTCACATTAAGAAGTCCTGTCAACATTAAGAAGTCCTGTCAGCATTAAGAAGTCCTGTCAGCATTAAGAAGTCCTGTCAGCATTAAGAAGTCCTGTCAAAACATTCAAGAAAACATTTAAATTATGACATCAATAACTGAGTGACAAACATTGTATCTCTCTCATAGCCACAATTAAACAGGAATACATAAAACAATATACAGGTACATTCTTCCTGAAATTTGTTGTTAACTCTGAAAAGTTGGTTTATGGATTAACTAGACGACTGCAAACATCAACATACCACATGAAATCTAACGAGACAGATGTTTGGATGTGTGTGACAGACGGGGAACCTACCAGGGCAAACTGGACGTCAAACCTGTAGAAATCAGCGAGTTCACAGGTAGCATCGATCTCACCCTGGATGATAGTCTTGGCCTACAACAACAACAACAACAATACTACTCAGTAGAAGACACAGTGCGCACTTGCTATCTGTAAACAACGTGGCATCAATCAGGTTTCCGGTATGAAACATTGCTAAATACTGTACTCAGATGATGTTGCGATAATCACAGTAAACAATTTGCAAGACATATCTTCGACAATAAGCATGACTTGGGAGTGTGTTTACAATATATCTAAATGGCGAAATAGAAACAAAACAGCCGAATTGGGAATGACTTGTGTGACCGCGAACTTCAAATGTGCTTTTTCTGTATGAAGCTTTCCACCCTGGGCATGATCAGTGTCCAATTACTTTGGCTGTGTGTGAGATAGGTCCATGATTTTTACCCTGTTAGAAAGCTTAACATTTTTTCTTTCCATGGTGTGACTAACTCATCTTTAACTAATTGTTTTGACATGTGATTCATTTCAATAGAACCGGTCACAATTATCAATTACCCAGGTAGAGCCACCGACAAAAGAACATAAAACCTTGTCGACAGACAGGCACAATGAATGACTTAACTACCTGGTAGTGTCTGTAGAGTAAGGTGGAGACAGCAACTTACTTTTATATATGAATATTAGCATTCATTTATTCATGAAAACAAATCAAGCAGGTTTCTCTAGTGGACAAAGGGTGCATATAAAATCATGGTAATAATATGTGTAAAGAAATCTGGCATCAAACCAGCACTACATTGTATAATATGTGGCTTACTAGAAGTCAATGTATATTGTATGATATACATCTGCAGCATTTATCACTATATATGAGTTTAATTGTTTGTATTATTATGTCAGAAACATAATAAAATAAACACGTAATGTTTCTATAAACATTGATGTTATTTGATGTTCCTAGAATATGTTTTAAATGTCATAACACAAATATTTTATAGCAGTTTTAATTACATAATAATAAGCTGCATAAGCTAAGTAAACATTTCACAATTTCAAGCAGTGACTACGTCTAATTGTTACTGTTATTTTTGCACCAGATGGGTACAAAACTACCCTATTTTAACCGGAATCGTCTGTGTAGCTTACAATGTTGGAAACAAATACAATAACTTAATACTACTTATTATAAGTGCCCTGCATGTGACTGACCTGTCCAAGCATTGTAGCTGCCATCAAGTCCATCCGATACTTGCCAGTCATCAGGTCAGCCGCTTTCAGAATGATCTCTCCTCTCTCCAGTAGAGGGCGGGCCTCCCACGCCCTGCGAGCTGATTGGCTCACATCTATCGCTTGCTGGATCAGTTTCTATAACAGTAATTACAGCAATATTGAGGGATGGTAAAAACATGACTTTAATAATGTTATGAAGTTTTTTTTATTTATTGCTTATTAATAATGTTCCAATGACATTTAAATTACTGTTTTTAATGACACAGACTTTATTTATAATTTACTTATGAACATATTTACTTTCATTGAACTTAAATTATTTTTAGTTAATTTTTCCCTTTTCATTGAACTTTTTTTGAACCCCTTTTTTACTTTGATACATTTGATACTTTGATCCTTTTTTACATTGGTACTTCTGATACATTAAGTCTGATACATCTGATACATGATCTTCTTACTCTAATACATCTGATACACAATCTTTTTACTCTGATACATCTAGTTTAATTGTTTTCAGATTCACAAGGAATGGCATAAGTGAAACACATGATCTGTAATACAACCATAACAGCAATGATATAATTATTGCCTAGAATAACAAATTCACCAACACACTTTAAGGCACCATAAATACTATTTGACTTTGAAGTAAAAAATATGTATTTGTAAACCAAAAGTAAATCTCATCTGTTTTTGGAGTTAAGACTTGATCTGTTCTCATAACAATAAAAGTAAAAATCAGTGACATATAAGTTGGTTGAGTTGCTCACCTCATCTGCATATGAGTACTTTGCCAGTGTTTTCTGGTGGTCAAATGGCTGTAACAGAGATATATCACACACTAGCCACAGGTGGACACCTGTTAAATATGACTACCCCGGTTACCTTAGTAACTTCAACAATCACATCAATGACAATATTAATTTGGCAAAGCAACTACCGGTACTGTTATTGTAGCATTTGCATGGTAAACCTTGATTAGATAAGAGCTTTTGTCATTTTGGCTAAACAAGAACCATATTATTGGCATAACGATATAGCTCATTTATGCAATTAAACACTCAATAATATACAAACATATACAGTGACACTGGTTTTTTTAAATGTAGAAAACCATTGTTTGACAACAATTGCACAATAGAGGGTTTTGTGCAGGATAAGGTTTTTGCCAGTCACACATTTGTTGGCAGACACAAGCATGTTAAACTGACACACATACACACAAGCCAGTCGAGATCTGTGATTATGACCTAAAATAAACTATAAAAACACATGTGACACCCATTTTCAAAGCATAACTGGCAATCAGACATGATGTCAAACACACTGAAATGTATTTAAATACAAATATATTTAAAAGAATTTTGAATACTTTTGAAATACTTTTCACTTTTAGGATATATTAAATAGGCAAATGGCTTTTCTTTGCCGGTATTTTTTGTCAGTGGATTGCCAAATGACATAGTAAAATTATTTAACTTCTAAGTATTCAATCAAGAATTTTTTTAATTGCAATTTATTTATAATCATGTCCTATTTATTTGAAAACAAATATATATATACCGTTTTCAAAAGTATTTCAAATATTTAAACATAAATATTTTAAATTTGTAAACCAAAAATATAAATACTTAAAAAAAATTAAATACCCCATGTCTGCTGGCAATATCTATGATTTTTAAAGATCTTTTTGCTCCTTATTTTGTACCCACCCGTCACCCGCCACCTGCCACCCGTCACCCGCCCAGTGATATTTCTACCCAAATGATGGGTGGATGGGTCTATGCATAAAGCTTTGCATGCATCTCTTAGTCTTACCATAACTTGATGCATGGTCTTGCCCGACCGAATCTCATCATCCCCAATGACAATGGGGACATCATGCACCGTGCTGGAGTACTGAGCTAACTTCTCATCCAGTTCCAGCCTCTCTGGACTGCCCTTTTCATAGCCGTAGATCGGCTCATTCTTCGCCTGGTAACCCTCACTGTACTTGGCCACCCTCACACCAGCATTGGCTGTACTGTATCTGCAAACAACAATTGGCATCTAAAAAAGGCAAGTTCTTATACAGCGCAGTATCCTGTCGTCAGGACCGTTCAAAGCCCTTTACACTTTACTTCCCTGACAGACCTGTTCACTAAGACACCATCTCAGCTTCTCTGGGAAGCATCCAGCCATATGCTTACAATTAATGCATGAAGGCTGCTCGTACACATATCCATCACTGTCTATAAAATTATTGCCAGTCACACGTTTTGGTGGACGCATGGATGTTAACTGTTAGCCAGTTTACAAACTTTTAAATGTGTCTGATGACCTGAAATGGACTACAAACACACATGTGATACCATTTTCACTCACTTTCAAGGCATAACTAACAATATCTATGGTTTTGGAAGAATTTTTGGCTCCTTAATTTTTTACCCGTCCACCCCCTGTCCACCTATATTTCTACCCGTCCATATTCGTTTTTACCCGTCCAAATGACAGGTGGACGGGTCTCTACATAAAGCTATGCGTGGCACACTTTAATAATATTGTTAACTTTTAAAAAGCAAAAAATAAGGCAACATTATTGTTTGGTTATTTAATACTGATGCCACGTTTGGCTTAGGTAAGGCTTTCCGCAATGCATATCCATTTCTTCCCGCATTTTGATAGTTGCAACGGATTTGGTGTATCTTGCTAATGCCACAATCGTAACCAAAGTTAATTTGTCTACTTCTACACTTGAATTATGTTTACTACGTATTGAAGATGAGTTAATGCATTCGTGCAAGTTAACAATCGTTGATTTCACTAGATGCCACCACTACAACAAATGGTTGCTGATAGGATAAATAGGAAATATCACATTTTGAAGAAAAAAAATGACAGCGGTTATTGCTTTTTGGAAACAAACACACTCTTATGCATTGAAATTAAATGGATTATATCGCAATTTGGAGGGAAAAAGTACACTTCACTATGTCGGCATGACTATGAACTAAAGGTTGGATCATATTTGAGCGAAATTTTTGATTTGGCATTGATGGTGTTTTGCCCTCAATACCCAACATACATATATATATATATATATATATATATATATAATGTAATTAAAGTGTTTGAAAAAAATGCATCCATTGAGAATTATGTCAGTTATGACTAATTTGCATTGATAAAGTATGCGAATGTGTTGGAATCCCAGCCTAGTTTTTGAAATGAACATTATAGTTAATAAAAATGCTGATCTGCAATGTTCTTAATTATGTAATTTGAAGTATTTCATTTTTTTCTATTAGTAGCAATTAGTTTCTAATTTATGCAGCATAAAGCACCCCTGGAATGTGATAATTGGAACAGATCTGCCCATTAATTATATATTGGCTTAACTCTTTCCACTGATTGCAATTAATGCCTGGCATAGAATTGAGCAATTCTGTTGCCTGAGAGTGCTGTATTGTTACACATCGAGTGTTCTATCAAGTTGACACACTGGCTGAGTGAGTGCTCTATTGTTCTGGTACTAAATGCATTCCACTGATGCTAAAAGAATACTTTCCCACACAGCAGTGGACATTCCCAAGACAGCCATCTCAGCTCCATTAGGAACTAGTGTCAACTAACTTGGCACTGATGCATAGTTGTTGTTTTTAGTGATGCAAGCTGTGCATTTGGCCACCTATTCCACTGGAGTGCAATGTTTAATTTTAGATTTCTTAAACAAGCATTACATAACAGTCTAGTAACTGTCTAATCATACAGCAAGGGCACATTAATTTATGCTAACTGCCTTCATATGATCATATGAATTACATTTGCTTAATATTTGTTTTGTATTTTGTTAATGACCTTACATTCAAATAATTGAGAAAACCAGTTTGGTACACAGAAAACCACTTCCCTTATCTGATTCTCCCTGTTTTATGTGTTTTCACCACTTGGTGAGTTCTGTATACACTGAGTCACGTGTAAATATTTTGAAATTTAATGCCACATGGCAGTCGTCTTATGACAGCAGCTCACAAAAAGGCTCAATGGTGTCCAGGGTGTAAGGGATCAAACATAGTTATTTACAATAATTTGAGCACCATAAATGCTGATTTTTTTATCCAACAATGTTGTTTAAATATTGAAAATGCATTTTTATTGGGTTTTAATTATACTGGCTAGAGCTGTGGCTATACACTGAATTCAAATTATATTAGTGCAAGTTTAATTTACCACTGAATTTAACTTCAGCCTTCAGTCTCGGGTCCTGCATTTTGCTGCTCACTTGTACAAAAAATAGTATCTAACTATGTGCACAATTTGGAACATTAAATGGTTGAAAACGGTGGAATGATCAAGAAGAAAAGTACAACTGGTTAAACTGACTGTTAGATCTTCTTATGGTTAGCTCACCACTCTATGTTAGCCACATGTTTGTGACTAGAGTATTGTCGAGCTTGGTTTTCAAAGTTCTCCTCTGGAATTAGTGAGTCCACCACAGGTTACACATTTACCCCCCCCCCGTGTGTGATCTTTTACTTCCCCGGCATATAAACCAGATAGAAATGACCACCAGGCTTTTAGGTCTCTTCCAAAAGACACAGGCAATGTGAGGTGAAAAAAACTTGCCTAAGTTTCGAAACAGCCACAAGTGGGATTGAACCACCGTCCCCTCAGTTGATAGTCCGGCGCTCTACCGCGCGAACACCACTCCTCACTGGTGCCACTCTCACACAGTTTGACATATGTGTAGAAATTACGTCTTCATTTGGTTGTCTATGATATACATAGGTTCCCAGCAAACAACGCCCCGTGATTGTACATGTTCTGTAAGTGAATTCACCCAAGTTCTACACGCTCAATTCACGTGTTTCCGTATTTTAATTCACCGGATTCTGTGAACAAATTTGGTGTGTCAACACGTGTTTATCGTGAAATCACGAGTTTTTCACATGATGACACGTATGTACCATGCAGTGAAACCGTACCAGTTCCAACCCAGTATGACTCTTGTCAAACTCGTTCAAAACTTGTGACAACAGGCAGAACACATGTATTCACGAGGATACACATGAAAACATGTACTGGTGGAGCGGTACCAATTATGAACCAGTATGACACATGCCAACTGGTTCAGAAATGGTTCCTTGTTTGCTAGGTTATCATAGTTCCCTTGGCCATATACTTCTCAAGTATTTCAGGAAGTAACCCTGTTTTCTGCCATATTACTGACTGAAAGTTGTCATGACCAATCAGACTGCTGAATCAATAACTATCTTTCTGCTATATACCTATTTTAGTAAGCATCAGCACCACATACTGATCTACTGCCTGCATGTATATGGAAGTCAATTATTTTTACGATTGTGTTCAACTGAAAAAAAATATCTGCCCATATATAGCCTTGGAAGTATTTCTCACTGCATTTTCATGTATGAGATCTGCTCAAAGAGTAAGGTTTAAAAACTGCTGTATTTTTGAGCTGCTCAAACAAATTTATTCTTTGACTGAATAATTTATATTACATGTGCATATATACACATAAAATGGACAACAGTGTCAAGTTTAATTACTTTTAAAACAAATATAATTGTTTCCCATGTGTATACCTTGAACAATTTACTATGACTAATTGCATAAGTTTGCCTGCACATGGTCATGAGATCTGCTAAAAATGTGTACAATTAATATATATACGCTGTATCACCATCACATTCACAGGCTGCTTGACCAAACTATAGTACGTGTTATTTCCCGAGCTGTTAAATACACGGATCGATTTTTACTTTTATTACCCGTGCTGTTCAAGAAATAATCAAGCCAAAGTTAAGCTGCACAATTTTTGTCTGCAGCTAGCTAACAGCCAGCAATATTCTAGACTAGGTCTAGGAGGCTGCCCTCACGCTCAGCGTCAGATCACACTCAATCCGTGATTGGGGATATCACTGCTTACTGACAACTATGTTAAACGCGTTCACATGAACCACAGCTTATAGTAATACTGACACAAGATAACGCATGTATGCCGATATAACCAACTATGTACATAAGACAACTGACAACATTCAACAAGTAACTAAAATAGTTCGACTGAACAACTGCGATTTTGACAGCTGACCCAACACAAGGACAACGTGTACTGCCTCAGGCTCTGCAGACAACGCCGATTTGGTGTTGCAATTATTTAAAACGTCCTGTGTGAATAACCAATGTAAATGCATTTTTAAATGTATCGAACCGTTTACTTACCGGCGACCCAAATCAATCAAATATTTCCTCAACCCAATCATGTTTCTTGTCGTTGGTAAATGAATCGCCAACACGATATCACGCAAATAAACAACACCGCTCACATCTCAGTTATAGTAGTACACACGGTATAAATACACTACATAATGTAGTGCTAACTCTATATCATGAATTTATGTAAATTATATTATTATATATATAACATTTATGTAAGTCACATTTACAACTGCACGTATAGTATACTATGTAATGTTGGTATTTCCAAACATTATTTTGTTGTATTTGTGACATTACACTGCAAGTGCGCATTAATATCCAGGAGTGTTTTCGACGGCCAATCAGACCGCAAGTGCCTTGACACGCCTCACGTTTAACATTGACCTTACGACCTTCGCATGGTCCAGTGACTCGCACATTTTCTGTTTACGTGCACTGGCCGCTTGTTTACCATGACATTGCATGGTCATGGGCTGATCCTGTTTACGCCTGTTTGCATAGGCAGAATATTGCCCATTTACAAGACAACGACGGGACGTTGTGATAAATATAATTGTATGATGTATGTTGACGAGATGTTGACACACGTACGTATTATGCATTAGGCAATGCATGCATGGTCCTTTAATTGACGTGCAAACTTGACGCAGCCCCTCTTGGGCTAAAACATTAAATAGGAGTGTAGAATGGTAATTAAGGATGCATGAACATGAAAGTTAATTTAGAAGAAAAACAAAACTATAAATGAGTAAAAACTGTCTAAACAAGTGTACATAATGTGTGCAGATTAAAAACAGTCTCTGTATATATGTTTAAGTACATGCAGTCTGATGAGGTACCGTGGGCTGGAGCAATTAGGCGGATGGTATTGAGGGTTAATTTGTTGGAATGGGTGTTGTGTCGGTACGCTAATGACTTCTGGGGAGTATAGGTTCCATGCAGATAATGACTCTCGGGTAGATAGCTCGAGTAGGCGTATGTATTAATGCGTACATGGATTTGTATGTACTTGTTGTGATTGCTGTTTCGTGTACGGGAGCATGGGGTTATGATGTGTTGCGGTATGACGTGATATTTAGGAGGTTCTGTTTATCTTGTAAAAACTGTGAGTTGGGTTAGGGTTTCTTTATAAATCTTGTTTCACTTATTTTGCGGCGGTGGCCATTTTAGTGTACATCATGCATGCGCTATATATCCTCTGGAATTTTGTTTCAAGGCTATCGATGTTATTCTGTGTGTGTATTCCAAACTGCGGTTCCGTATTCAAGTTTTGGTCTAGCTAACATGTTGTAGGCTGTTTCTTTAACTTTAGATGTTGCATGGTGGAGATCGAGTGCGTTTAAGGAGGCTAATTTGTTCTAGCACATTGAAATTAATGCAGTGGTGTGGACATGCTTTGAGATATTACGGTATAGTTTTGAGTCTATTGTGATGCCTATATAAGGGTGTGATTCAACTTGCGAGATTGGTTGGTTTTAGATGGTATACATGTGAAGTAACTAGGCTTAAAATTCCGTTTTGGGTAATTCTGAGGAGGTGACATTTTGGGGTATTAAAGTTCATTTGCCCATTCAAAACGTTTGTTTAGATCTGTTTGAAGGATGTATGGACTTCGGAAGTTTGGATTTCTCTGCATAGGATGGAATCATCGGCAAAGAGTCTGATGTTTGAATTGATTGCGTCAGTGGTGTCATTTATATACAACAAAAAGAGGACAGCTAGGGCCAATGACTGAACCTTGGGGCACACCAGAGATGACGTTTCCAGGAGCTGAGTGAGAACCATTTACTGGTACAGTCTGTATGCGTTTTGACCGAAATGAATTGATCCATTGTAATGCGTGACCAGTAGTTTAAGTTAAGAAGACGTTTATGGGGAACTATGTCAAAAGCTTTGGAGAAGTCGAGAAGGATGATTTATTTGTTTATGGTTGTTCATGGAGGAAGCTCAATCATGGTCTGCCTCCACGAGCTGAGTTTGACAGGAGAGCCCTGTTTTGGAATCCATGCTAGCCTACGATAACAATAATAAACCCAACAAACCATACACTTATACACACCATGCAGGCATTCATGATGTTGGTTAATTTAATAGTAGTTTTTTAACAGTGTCAAAGATCATGCCGCTGCTGGGCAACCAATGTGAATCAGTGACTGTTTTCCTGGATCTGTGCAATTCTGTTGTTTAGCCTAAGGATATATATTGACTGGGTTTGATTGAGATTTTTATCATTTGCATCTCCGGGGGTGCAATAATAGGCCGCGTGCGGTATACAGTTACTGTACACTGTGTGCTATGTGCACAGGTGATTGATAGTGACTGCACCACATCGAGGACGCCGGGTCAGTGAATCGACCGCTACGGCTATATGTCGTTTTGCAAATCTAGCGCACATCTAGGCATCGGAAGCGGCAGGCTGGGTTCTGGGGTTCTGTATGCATGGGTTTCGGAGAGCCTCGATAAAGGTGGCTGGTTTTCACGGGGGTGCAAATCGATGTTTTGGAGAGCCTCGATCAGTCCACCCCCGTATCCAGAGGGTGGTGAACAAGAAATCACAGACCCTGCATGAAAACATTGCATCACTTTCAATGAATACTTCGTAAACATAGCCAGTCAATACACTATAGTGACAACCAAGACACACGACAACAACATGAACTGTTCGCCGCGCCTCAGAAACAGCGTCGGACGCACAGCCTAAACAGGAACGTTCAGGACCGACTAAGAAGAGGGTGGAAACAGCATACTCCGAGCCCCAGTTTGATGTTGAGTCTTGCGCGGCTGCCGATCTTAATGGCACATACTGCGTCGATGAGGTTATCCAAAGAGCAACATATCGCAAAGTACTGGTGAATACCTGCCCCCAGACGGTGGAAACTTAGTCTGTCCAACTGGCAGTGACGAGACTTCCATCGATGCTATTTTCATGCCGTGGATCCCTGCATACACCATGCTTGACTGGAGGACGCAACCGCGCCAAGTACATGCTACAGGAAGGCATAGCTACGGGATGAGATCAGCGCGGCCCGCCAAAACTGAATTGCTTATGCACGTCGAGGTTTACAAAGTGAAAACATCTGTAAATGCAGAACGTCCGTGACGACAAACTTGCTTCGTAAGGTACGTACACATTTACCTTGGAGTTATTTTTTGTTGTGTGCGAATAACTGTTGAAAAAGAATATCGTTGTACTACGTGCAAGTTGCTAGGCAACGGTAACTTGTTCAATAAAATTGGGAGTTGTAAAACTCTGTTCCCCACGTAGTAGATAGAAGACGTACATTTACGCGGCTTTATGAAACCGAAAACTGAAACCGATATGACGCCTATGATTGCGTTCAACTGCTTTATGAGAAGATGAGGGCTGTTAAATAGGGCCGCAAAGCCTATCTATACACTTAGGAAGGGGTTTATTATTCAATACTTTGTTTCAATCAAACACATAGTGAGTGACATAGTGAGTGACATAGTGAGTGACATAGTGAGTGACATAGTGAGTGACATAGTGAGTGACAACCAACCGTAGTTTAGGCAGGTTGTCACACCATTGACGCTTCTTGGGTGGTCGAAATATGATAGTCTAAATAATGCCACGTCGACATGATTAATATCTATTCTTTCATATATATGACATTTAGTCTCAGCGACAACAAATCATCGGGAACTCTTATTATATAGGTGAAAATAAAAACGAACGGTATTTCCCAGTCTCCTCGTTTCTCTCGCTCACTGCCACTCCTAAAATCACTGCATTTGCTTCCCATGCGATTTCGCATTATAATCAAGATATGCACAATCACCTACCAAGCCTTTCATCTAAACAACGTTCATATATGCTCTCAACATTCACGCCAGCAAGACAGCATAGACAACTCCGGTCGTCAAGCGCAAATGTACCGGCTGTACCTATAGTCGCGACAAAGACCGGAACTCGAGCTTTCTCAGTTTCCGCGCCTACTCTCTGGAATACTTCTTCATGCCAACTTTAATTAGCATGCAAGTACATTTCTTGTTAAATAGGAATGTGTTCTGGCGTTGAGTCACATAGTGCCTATGTAGAATAAAATGAAATATGACAAATAAATATGTATAATACACATAACACATAATAACAAATAACATTTATTTTTATTTAATAAATAAATGATATTTCTAAGATGTCCTTTTAAATGATAGATTAACTATTAAACAAATTATGTCAAGGTAGAAATAATGTTTACCCCTACGTCGTAGCGAATCTCTGACAAAACTATACAGAACACAGAAAACCACACCAAATGTAGTCATAGCAGGAGACTTCAACCTTCCCGATATCAACTGGTAAACAGCAAATCACTAACAACTGAACAGCCAGCAAACACAATAAACTTCTTGAAATCATTAATGAATTTGGCCTGCAAAACATGATGAACGTACAATCCCACACGAATTGACTCTGGCAATATCCTTGACCTTATACTCACCTCAAACCCATCAATAATCGTAAATACTCACACCACCCCTGGAATGAGTGACCACGAAGCTGTGACCTTTAATGTAAACCTAAACCCTGTCCGTAACAGAAAACCACCACACAAAATCTTCCAATATAAATCTGCAAACTGGGATAAACTCAAGGATGATATAAATCAACTAACAACAACATACTTCCACAGGAACCCAAACTCAAGAGACATAAATGAAAATTGGAACTTCTTCAGGAATAATCTTACTTCGTTAGTTGACCGCAATATTCCTAGCCGAAACACCAAAGCAAAAGCGCACCTCCCCTGGATTACACGTGAAATAATAAGAATGCAAAGAAAACGCAACAAAAGCCACAAAAAAGCAAAACAAACTGGACGAAACAGTGACTGGGAAAAGTTTAGGCAACTCCGAAGACAAGCCAGCAAAGCTGCAGCCAAATCCTACTCAGACTACCTAAATAACCACATTGGAGAAAGTCTAAAAACAAACCCAAAACAATTCTGGTCATTCATGAAAGTTAACAAACGTGAATGCATTGGCATCCCTACTTTGCAAACAAATGGCCAAATAATCACAAATGATCGCGACAAGGCAAATACCCTTAACAACCATTTCAGCTCCGTGTTCACCCAAGAAATCTACCCCATCCCCAAACTATCTCCATCCGTCTACTCCGATATCCCTTTCCTCGAAATTGGGATAGACGGAGTAGTCAAGCAACTGAAAAATATAAAACAAAATAAAGCTACAGGCCCAGATGAATTACCTGCTAGGGTCCTCAAAGAGACTGCAGCAGAAATAGCCCCAATTATCACACACATTTTTCAGCAGTCATACAACACTTCCAAACTTCCAGATGACTGGCTCCAGGCACTAGTAACACCAATACACAAAAAGAGCCTCAAATCAGACCCTGCCAATTACAGACCCATTTCATTAACATGCATCCTCTGCAAAGTGATGGAGCACATTATTCCATAGCAACATGTGGAAACACTTACACAAACACAACATCCTCCTTCACTTTCAACATGGTTTCCAGTCAGGGCTGTCTTGTGAGTCCCAACTCATCGAGACAGTCCATGACTGGATAACAGCTATGGATAACAAGTCACAGATAGATGCCATCCTGCTTGATTTCGCCAAAGCCTTTGACAAAGTCCCTCATAAACGCCTCCTATCAAAATTAGCCTACTATGGAATAACTGGAAACACAAAAAACTGGATAAAAGCATTTCTTTCACACCGAAAACAGAGAGTTTCAGTCAACGGCGCCCTGTCGGATAATACATGTGTTACATCTGGAGTACCACAGGGCTCAGTCCTAGGACCAGTTCTTTTTCTGCTATACATAAATGACATAAACAACAACATTCAATCTCCAATACGGCTCTTTGCTGATGACAGCATCATCTATCGCATAATCAAATCTGAAACAGATAACAACATCCTCCAATCTGACCTGATCCAACTACAAACATGGTCCAACAAATGGCAAATGGAGTTTAACATCCCCAAATGTGTGCACCTCCCAATAACAAACAAAACCAAACCCAGACTACATTCGTATTCCCTCTGTGGTGTGCCACTCTCCACAGCCTCCAGCCACCCATATCTTGGAATAAAATTATATACTAAACTAACCTGGGCGAATCACATCACTGACATAGCTTTCAAATCATCAAAAGTTTTAGGTATGATCAAACGAACCCTCGGACCATGCAAACCTGATGTAAAAGAAACTGCCTATAACATGCTAGTCCGACCAAAACTTGAATATGCCTCTCCTATGTGGAATCCACACACCACTATCCAAATTAAACATCTTGAAAAGGTACAGCACTGTGCAGCCAGATTTGTCAAAAACAACCATCGACGCCAAACAGCCACAACAGACCTAATAGCCACCCTTGGATGGCCCACTCTTGAGCGACGCAGGATTATCAAACAAGCAATGACCTTTTACAAAAATTTATATAACATAATCAACATCACACCACCACCGGGCCTACTAAAACCATCAAAAAACCGTGGCCATTACATCGCCACCAGGTGCCGCATCAACACTGCAGTGTTCTCCTTTTACCCCCGTGCAATTCGCATCTGGAATATGATCCCACCACACATTACTGCAATAGAAAATCCCATAGCTTTTCAAGCAGCAATAATGAACCTCCCCTTCCCAACACCCAATCACCTAAATTGCCTGTAAAACAAACAAACAAACAAGTTATAGCAAACAAACAAACATAATATATACAACCAAACGCATGCGCACAAGAAGCACTACAAACTCCTGCGTTAGGCCAAGTTTGGGCTGTTTGGAGTAAACAACCTGAGACATGAGAGTCTTATCATTAGCCTCCGTGAGGTGGCAGCACATTTAAGCCCCTCAACTCTGCCTGGGGAAAGAAACGCTCTACATTTGTTAGGCTTTATCCCAGATTAGGGTAGAGACGCTGATTGGCTCTCAGGCTAACTACGAAATAAAAATTAAAATAACGATATACTTTTACATGATATCCTATGAAAAGTATTCAACATTGAACTTATATTAACACAAAAATAAGTACAAATTCAAATTTACAGTTGTTTATAAAATAAGAATTACGGCAGGATTAACCAGTATCCGTGAGGTGGCAGCATTGTTTAGCCCCACATGAATAACATACAAATTAAATAAGGATACCTTTTTATCAAATAATGCTCTATTATAAAAACTATTCAACATTAAACTTATATCAACACAAAATAAATAGAAATACAAATTTGCAGTTGTTTATAAAAATAGGAATTACGGCAGGATTAACCAGTGTCCGTGAGGTGGCAGCATTGTATAGATCACGCGGATAAACAAATAAAAGCCGACTAAATAACCAGACTGTCTTCTCGGCGTAGTTCCGCCACGGACTTATGTGCATATAAGTCCGTGGTTCCGCAGCCGACCGACAGTCGGTTAAGCGAGACTACCTTATCGTGGAATGAAATATAGAGCATTGCGGTAGAGACCTTGGAATGTTAACTTGGCTGTTTTCAACAATTTAAAATATGACTTGGACGCATTCAATTTTAAAATAATTGTAAATGACATTTTATACATATGTGATAATATTTACACACACACACACACACGCACGCACGCACGCACGCACGCACGCACGCACGCACGCACGCACGCACGCACGCGCACGCACGCACGCACGCACGTACGCATACACACACGCGCCCACACACACACAGATACGGAAGAGTAAGCGATATGGTAAAGACATATTATAAAATACTACAGATTATGTAAGTTTGAATAGTCAACAAAGAGCTAACCGCAAATATCATATTGAATGTTTGATTAGACGCGATTTTCTAAGCAGCTAGAAAAATATGCTGTTTTTAATCTTACATAAAGCAGTTACATCATTGATTACTAATGGCTACGGTCGTTCGATTTATCATATAAGCCAGTTATGCATGATTGTTTGCTACATCAGAATCGGACGGGATGCGAGAGCAATCGGAGGGCAACAGTTTGGATGACATTTTCCATGTTTTGGGGGATACTTCAGACAACTGTTTGTTTCCTTAATCAAACGCTGCTGGTTGGGGTGTGTGTGTGTGTGTGTGTGTGTGTGTGTGTGTGTGTGTGTGTGTGTGTGTGTGTGTGTGTGTGTGTGTGTGTGTGTGTGTGTAGCGAGCGAGCGAGCGTGCGTGCGTGCGTGCGTGTGTGCGTGCGTGGATGTGGGTATGTATGTGTGTGCGCGCGCTGGTGTTTGTGTGCGTATGTATACGTGTATTGCGAGTCCGTCCGTGCAACTGTACAAACATCGACCGCGCGATTGGGAAAACTCTTAAGTCTTCCCAGTAGCTCCTCGCAGCACTAGTCTTCCGACCTATCCCTAGCTATGAGTACGACGAGAAGCACTAGCAAGACGCCGCCCTCAATCAGCAACATAACGTTCCCGTTGGCGTTGCCTCGCCAGTTCAAGTCCGCCATGTTACACATCAAGCCTTTGCGCCCGGTTGGCTGCTTAAATAGCGCAGACGCTTTGATTTCGTCCAGTCGGAGCGGGTGCTTCGTCCACTCCACCACCTGCTCCATGGACACGACGTAGACGTCCTTGACGGTGTGCGCCAGGAGCACATCGATAAACCTCTCAATGGCCTCCAGGGCGTAGGGGTCTCTACTGAACCAGTAGGTGCGGGCGTTGATGACGAACGGCGCGCGGTTGGTGGAGTAGTGTCGCCAGAAGTTGTTCGCGATTGTGTAGTACAACATCTCGACGTTCTCGGCCGAGTCCCAGTCGTCGATGAAGTCGTGGGCGGAGCTGTAGTTGTCGTAGAAGCGCTGCACAGGCACCTCCCACACGCCGGGGTAGCAGGCGACGGGGTGACGGTTCTGTGGACGCACCACGTCGGACACGCGGAAGTCCATCGTGTAGGGCCACAATGGGACCACATTCTTCTCACCAATCGCGATGCTCGAGTCGTAGGGTCGCCAAACGTGTGCTTTGTACCTTGTCTCATTCGACATATACTGTATGCCGACGAACTGCTGGTCTCCGCCCGCCTGGAGCGACGGCGCACGCATACCGCGGATGTCTTCCTCGTCGATCTTTGCTTCCTTCGTCAGGTTCGCTCTCTGACCCATCATCGCCGCCTCCCATGCCCGCGGCTTTCGGCTGGCCATCGACCAGCTGCTGTTGGTGCCAGCGACTCCGATCTCGTGGCCGTGTCGGTAGAACTCGCCGGCGCGGCAATAGTGGTCCGTGCCGTCATCCGAGACGAACAGCGTCATCGTGATCGGTTCGTCGTTCGGGTTCAGCCGCTTCTTGCTGCCCTTTCCCCTGTAGTCGAAAATCCTCCGTAGGTGATACCACGAGTCGTTGTTGAGGGGACCGCTGAAGGCGAACACGACCAGCTGGGGAACTTGTACTGGGTCCATGACAACAGGAGGTTCTTCACTGACGCAGTTGCAGTCCGGCAGGTGGCAGTTCACCTTCATCCGACACACCTTCCCCGTCGCGGGACAGACGTCGGCACGGACAGATGAGGTCGGGAGTAAGAGGAACGTCGCCAGCAGTGAAGCGATGAATACGAATCCACGTGGATACGTCAAGCTCATGGCCGTCGGTGTTGTGGTTTGACCGACCGAGATCCTGCTTAAATCACTCAAACACCTAGGCAAACAAATCGAACATTAGAGCGGCTGTTTGCATTGCACAAACTACACGTTATATTACACGGTTAATGATAGACGGGTCTAATGCAGTAACCCATATACTGGTGCGTGGTCCGGTTTATGTATTGTAAAAGTACATAATGATATGGTCGCTCTTACATACGCGCGCACGCCACCTATACACACACGCGTGCACTCGAACTCCTATACAACCTGTGCAAAACATATTTTGCAATAAACTGTGTATAAAATAGCTCTAATTTAGAAAATTATGAATATCTACGAACTGGTCACTCTTGAACGTGTTACTAATGCAGCGTGCCAATCACCTCGTGGAGATGGCAGACATGGGGTCAAATACGTTTGTATTTGAAAGTACTTAAATATTTTTAAGTATTTGTATTTGATATTTTGGAATTGTAAGTATTTGTGTTTAAGTACTTTCCTAAAGTATTTTTTAAACTTTTTCATATACATAGGACATGGTTATTAATAAATTGCAATTGAAAATTATTCTTCATTACATTCTTAGAAGCCAAGTAATTTTACTTTATCAATTGGCAATTTATTCAGAAATAATGGCAAAATAAAGGTAGGCATTACGTAAGCCACAATATGAGAAGTCACTGAGACCACTGTATAAGAAGGGGTAATTCACGGGAGTTTCTTGTCAGTTGTCACTGTGATGTAGTTAACAATAACAACGCTCCGTTGCACTGGTCTGCCTGTCGATTTTTATGATTCTTTCCATGCATCAGTTAACAAAACTGAACTCGCCTCACTGACAACACCTTCTGATGTTCCTGTGATGCAACTTCAATTGAACTTCTGAACATGACATACAATTGAACACCAAACACTGAACAAGACTTTAAATTGAACAACGAATACTGAACATGACATACGATTGAACAATGAACATGATATACAATTGAACATACGTATAATTGAACATCGAACTCTGAACATGACGTACAATTGAACATGATGTACAACTGAACATCGAACTCTGAACATGACGTACAATTGAACATGATGTACAACTGAACATCGAACTCTGAATATGACGTATAATTGAACATGATGTACAATTGAACAGCGAACACTGAACATGACATACAATTGAACATGATGTACAACTGAACATCGAACTCTGAATATGACATACAATTGAACATGATGTACAACTGAACATCGAACTCTGAATATGACGTATAATTGAACATGACATACAATTGAACATTGTAAACTGAAATTGAACATGACGAACAGGCGGCTTAATTTATTGTGCTCTTTTGAAATCGCTTAGTCAATGTTTTGTTGATTAGTTAAAATGGTGTATGACCAAAACACGAATATCAAGTAAACTAGATGTCTTGATATCTGATTTTCTATTCTTTTACCTATATAGTAAGTGAAAACTATTTGAAAGTTATATGAAAAAGAATTAAAAATTCTTTCCAATATATTTGTGCTTAAATAGTTTTGCGTTTGAAAGTATCTATATTTGAATCCCTCAAGAGTATTTGTATTTATATACATTTCAATGTATTTGACCCAATGATGGTAAACACCAGTTGTCAACTGGGAAGTTCTCAAGCTCCTCCAGTTAGCGACTGGAAAATTTATGCAACTGGGTCACATAGGGGTCACGAAATTGTGTTTACGGCAAACACGAAGCGGCCGGAATGCATCATTAGTCCAACACTCGGACTATGCCTTCAGTGGATCTATTACATAACATTTCTACCCCCCCCCGCATATACTGACACGCAGCTTCCTTGTTCATTCTTCACTGGCACATTGCATGTGCATAGGCCACATTTTCCACAGCACATTGCCACTCCAGCCTGTCTGCGATTGTCGTAGTAAAAACGTAGTAACAACGGATGCATGCCATGATATGAAACCCACCTATGACCACTTTGCCGTTCTTGTCGACGTTCCCGGAGTTTGGTTCACACGAAACACAACCTGTATTGCAACCATCAACGGCCCTCGGCTGTATGTGTGAGGACCGTCCACTGGGCGCTGTATTGATGAGGTCTGCCGAGGGCGCAAAGCGACTGTCACGTGCGCCAAGTAGAGCGTGACTTGTTGGCTGACCATCGCCGTGTGGTTACGTATGCGGTCGATGCATGAATAGTCACCGGCCGTAGCATCGCCGGACCGTGACAACAATTAAGGGGTGTGACGCAACGTCCCCACAGATCCCTACGCCGCCACCCTTCCACTTATAGTTGGGAATGGGAGCGTTAAGAATCAATACAAACAAGTGAAATGAATACTGTTGTCACCCTTCGTCATCGCAGTGATTAAGCTGTCGACCGAACACATCACTATAAACACTATCCGTTATCAGAAACTGTCCGTCCAGTTTGACCGTTCGCCGCAGGAGGATCGTCGCAGACTCCTCAGTACGAAACTTGCTTGAACATGGGTATCAGAAGCGGAATCGGCTAACAACTTCCCCCAAGACAAATAAAGGCAAATCGGAGGCAGCGCAAGTCCGGAAGACCGAACCGACGTTGTGAGATGCAGCAAACATAGCCATGCACGGTCATGGTACATGATGTTTTGATTTTGATAATCTTATTCGAAATCGTCACTGACGTCATCGGAACATGGTGATTATTCAGGAGCCTGTGAGGTTCACTAGAACCCCCCATTGCATCACTTTGAGGCCAATAAAACATTTTATGGGCTCTTCAGACGACTCCCACCGCGCTCTGTTGACCAGTTGAGTGCAGCTGACCGTGACGATGCCAGTACGTCAAATACCAGAAAGGAGCACTGAAGGGGAAGATAAAGGACGCATCCTGCTATAGCAAATACATACAGACGCTGGACTTCTGGCTCATGCAGATTGTAGTAGCATGCACTTAATAAGGAATTTTTATGTTGTTTCAATTAAACATTATATGCCATGTTACATGTTTATTCGATGACCAACCAAAGCGGTGACGTCAGGGCGGTTTTCACGTACAAAGTGGGTGACATTTACCACCCACTTCTTTCACTTACTGAAAACTTGATATTTAACAAGTTTAACAAGATTGCCACCTAGAGAATCAACTCTAGATGGCAGGCGGACAAGGAAACCCTTTGGTTTATAAAGAGTCCAACCTATCTATCTAAATGTACCCCGCGCTTCTTAGGTATATGTCGATTTTATTTTTAAACATATTAACACTACTTAGCACCTACACAATCAGCTGATAATCTGTTCCATTCTTTTACTGTTCTTTGTGAACATTTTCTAATATCTAGTCTACACTGCTTCTTTGCTATGTAATTCCATGTCCTCTAGTCCTCTCTTCCGTAGCCGAGAAAAACATTCTGTCAATATTTTCATACCATTCAATATTGTAAACACTTCTATCTGATCTCATCTCAGTCTCCCGGTTTCTAGTGTTGTTAATCCACATTCTTTTAAACGCATTTCATAACTAATATTACTGAGTTTTTGTATCATTTTGGTTGCTCTCCTTTGTACTCTTTCTAGTATATCAATATCCTTCTTGCGATATGGCCTCCATGCCTGTATGCAATTTAGTTATCGGGGATATATAATATGCATTCGCAAGTAATTTGACGTGCATGTGTGTGTGTGTGTGTGTGTGTGTGTGTGTGTGTGTGTGTGTGTGTGTGTGTGTGTGTGTGTGTGTGTGTGTGTGTGTGTGTGTGTGTGTGTGTGTGTGTGTGTGTGTGTGTGTGTGTGTGTGGGGGTGGGGGTGTGTGTGGGTGTGTGGGGTGGTGTGTTCGTGTCGTGTGTTCGTGTGCGTGCGTGTGTGTGTATCTGTGTATGTGCGTACGTATATGTGTATGTGTGTCTGTGTGTGCGTACGTATCTGTGAATGCGCGTGTGTCTGTGTGTGCATACGCAAATGTGTATATGTGTGGTGAATGTGTATATGAGTGTGCGCGTGTCTGTGTGTGCATACGTATCTGTGTGAGTGTGTGTATCCGTATGTGTGTGCGTACGTATCTGTGTGAGTGTGTGTATGTGTGTGTATGTATATGTTCTGTGAAAGTGCGTGTATGTGTGTGCGTGTGTCTACGTACGTATATGTGTGAGTGTATACATATATGAGTGCGTGATAACAACATTGAACACTCTATCCTGTTTATGCTTGAAAATGCCGTATAGTGACGTATAGCTCGTGTGAAATGTCAAGAGAAACATACCGGGTGATATCACCCTGCGGTAGTGCTGTGTACATGTAGTGCATCAGCAGAAGACGTACTTTGGGTACACGACTGTTTGCATAAGAAGCCTTAGCCTCTTTAGCCCACCCAGACCTCCAATGTTGTTTTTGTGCCCCTCCCAGAACCATTTATCAGCCAACATAGGACAAAGATCGTCATAACATGGTGCTTTTTCTGTATTCCAACATATTATAAAATAAATTAGCTGTCTAAATATATATTGGTAAATAAGCCATTGCATTATAACTGATGTATTTTCTCAGGGGTGTGATTGAGTTATACAATTATTATGACATGCCTGTTATAAAAATAATCTGGGTATTTGTGTAAGAAATGAACTTACTTTGGAGCATGAGCATATGAACAATGTATTCCATATATCTGTGGGTGTTTTCATTGTGTACAAAACATTTTAATTATTCAATAGTCTTGTAAGGGCAGCTCAGGGCATAAACAATTGTTATAATTTTGCCTGTTTCTGCCTGAACATTTAGCTCCTCTCAGGACACAAGACCTCCTGTGGAATATATATCTATATTTCACTAGAGGCCAGACATCAACCAGTGTGAAGCTGGACAGTCCCAGCCTCCTATTGTTGATGTGGCGTTGTGGTACATTGATTAATTGCAGTGACAACTGTATCAATAACACCTGTTAAAGTGGACAGCCTGTATGTTTTAAGTGTTATCTTCAAAACTACTGATTTTCTATAAATGCAAGTTGTGCTTATTTTGGTGTTTGCTTAATTATCTTTAAAATGACGTGTCTGTGGTGTCTACTGGTTAAAGATATATTGTCACATGTAAGTGACAAACATACAAAATTAATATTCTGGACAACTGTAGAGTTAAAATTCACAAACTATTATTATTGTGTGCTGCATTCGTGTAATTTGGCTGTGTTTCTTGTCTTGTCATGTCATGAATAATAAGAGAAAATGCCAATTAAGTGATTACGGTGAAGAGACTAGGCAGTGACTATCATTCACCAAAACATATATCATTCATAATTACCATCTGAACTCCTTATAGTTATAGTCCAACATATTTCAAGGTCTCTTGGCCCATTTATTTGGACAGGCCTGCTATGCCAAAATATATTGAATTAATTTTAATTGTAAAATAGTCATATTTTGTTGTTTCCCTTCCAGCTTCGGCCATATTCACGGTGGAGTGATGAGTAGACCATGCTAACCATACACCATGCACTGAAAATGATATGGCTGATGAAGAACTATTACCTGGTTAGTTATTGTACTTGTAGCTGTATGCAACAAAGGGCACTGTGAAATGTTTTTTCAGATTATCAAGAAAATAATATTTGAAAATCTGACATTTCGTAAATGAGATGCTGATAAAATGTCACCAAAATCACACCATGTACACCAACTCCTTTAAACACCCATGATTCGTACCCATCAATATTAATTAACCAAAATAGACATGATTTATGCCACACATAAGCCATGTTTACAAATAGAAATGTCAAAACTGTCACTGTGCCAACTAGACTCTTCCAAATATGCCTACTTTCACTGCCAATAGATGCTAGCACTCAACCTGCTATATTTGTTGCATTCGATTCTCATACATTTCAAACAGTGCCATTACTAAGTATTATTTTATTACACCACAACAGGTAGGCTAACAGTGCTCTGGCCCAAACGTGTTTGCCTTATCTAGAAGTGTATTATAGTAATGTACAGAAACGGCATTGCTAATAATGCATCTTTTAAAGTAAAAATAACCAGTGCAATCAAGTGTCTAGTAGTTTTAGTATTTAGCACACATAAAGATACTCGCCTGATTATCTTTATGAACACAATCTAAGGGAAAGTTGTTAAAGTATGTGCATTTATGCTTGCTTTAGGAGTTGTCTTGTTGCAGATTATTTATGTAATTGATAACACTTATCAACATTGTTGGCAAAGCTAAAGGAAAAGCTGGACGAATGTCTCGCGCATAATTATGATTGTGACGTAAGCAGACCCGGCCTACTGGCATTATCTCTTAAAGGGATATTCCAGTCAGTGAGAGAATCACACTATTTACTTACACCTGTATAATATATTGGTTGTGCATAGTAATTGTTCACAAAGATCGTTAATAAACAATTAATTATGGTATAATTGTACAAGAAACAATCCGTGTTGGATTCAGGGCGCTGCCATCTTGAGACTTGTGCGCCAGTGACGTAAACCGCTTACGTCACTGGCGCATGCATGTTCAAATATCTTACGACTGTCCAATGGTATTTGATGTATCCAGTACGTCGCGGATTGCTTACGTCACTATCACAATTATTAGCGAAGATTTCCGCCAATCCTCGCCTTTTTCAACAATGCGTAGTGACGTAAACGATTTGGCTTACGTCACTGACGCATAAGTTTCAAGATGGAAGAGCCCTGAATCTAAAATAGCATGTTTTTGATACCATTAACCTATAACGAATTGTATATTAACGAGCTTTATGCACATTTATTCGGCACAACCAATATAGTATACATATGTAAGTTAATACTGTGAACCTCTCACTGACTGGAGTATCCCTTTAAAGGTGGTGATACACATACGAGAGACTCGTACGAGTGACTCGGATGAAACCATCCGATTTGTACGTGTATCGCAAAATCGGACGTAAATTCGTACGTGTATCATGCATGTCCGAGTCACTCGTACGAGGCACTCGTACCAGTGACTCGGACTAAACATCCAATGAGATGAGACGAGCACTGAGTTGAACTTCGACCTTCTTAAAAATGGCAGATACTGATTTGGCAAAACGGTTTTCGCTATGGAATGGTGCAAACCCACGTTACAAAGATAGAAGCATCGGTTACGAGTAGCCTGCAAGTTCTCAATATTGACGCCCCTTGAAGTAATGTTCACAAAAATGGGGGAATATATCACAGAAATTCGGTAGCAACGCCAGCGTCGTTGACGTTGTCGTCAGCGTCGAATGATGGCTGGATCGTTCAAACTTCAATGTCAGACCCCTGTCAGAAGTAAGTAGCGAAAGCGACATCGTGAATTTAGGATCACTCGAATAACTGTTGTTTAGTTTCCACAATATTTGTATTTTAAACATTTTAATCCATAAAACAGTGCTCGTCTGAATACACGTTACCAATCAGTTAACGACACTGCCGTCACGGACACTGCACTGGACCGTTGACTGGTGACTGTAAGTGGGACTAATTTTTGAAAGTCTAATTAAATACAAAATATACACTCATGAACTACAATTTAAACTAGGTAAAACTCGTCCGTACCCCTTGTTTACACCTGGCAAGGAATAGCTTTACATTCTATTTCTGGCTCATGACACGATACAAAATGTAATGCGCTGTCAATGCAGGTAGGACACACGGTTTTGAACATGGCGTTTTTTGTGAGCTTTTTATTTTGCCAGTTTATTTTCATAAGAAACATGTTCTAGTTCCGTAACAGTGTGTTTGCTTAACCTTAACGTAATATGTGTGACTGATTTAGTACATATATTTCATATAAAAGAACTATGAATACAAACTTCTGGACACGGTCATTGGAAGGATATGTAATGCACAGTCAGTGCAGATAGGACACACGGTTTTTAACCGTGACGTCTTTTTTGATATTTTTGAATCTGCAAGTATATGTAAAAAACAAAACACCAAAGTATTTGTTGTAGTTCCATAGCAGTCTGTTTGCATAAATGTATCCTAATAAGTGTTACTGAATCAGCACATGATATGTATATAATAAATATGAAATAACTCTGATAAGATCCTCATGTATGCATAGGTTATGTGTTATTAATAATACAAATGTGTAATGTACTTACAAGTGATTGTGTCTGCCCTCTTGTTTTCAGAAAAAGGCTACAATGATGCATGGACGAGATTATTATCCAAATAATGGATATCTTGCATAATTATTAATAGAGCAGTTTAGGCTAAATATAAACAAATCTCATTTTTACAAAGGACTAACTGAAAGGACAGATTGTCTGCCAATTATATGGGTGCTAGTAGCGTGAATGTTTAAAAATATAATCAACATAAACTTCAGAAGGGAGCAATACATTCGGATAAGTATGCCTGTCTGTTGATAAGCAAGTGAGCTTCCTTATCCACCTACCATCTAGACAGGATTGTCAACGTGGCAATCTTATTTTAATCTTGTTGAAATTTCAGTCACCGGATGAAACTAAAATGTTAATATATTTTGTACTTTCATTTCAGTTCTATCAGTTAAATATGAATTTTGAATATGCTGCATACATGCAGCTTGCACTCACGCATATACACGCATGCACACACGCAAGCACAGACGCACACATGGTAACACCAAATTTAATTGCAAAGCTACGTAATTAGTAGATATATATCTGATTATGTGCTTATTGAAAAACATTTAAAATACCTAAATTTTTAGCTCGCTATACAGTAAAATCCCAATAGAAAGTGCCACCTGAACAGGGTGTGACCTGTAAAATAGAGAAATAAACCCTGACGTGGATAACATCTTTTGACATCTAGGTACACTGATTTCTTTTTTGTTTTAGATTCTAGGCCTAGACTGACATTTTGGTAGTTTTGCAGGTACCATTGTGGTTATTTATAGATTTAGATTTCTGTCTAAAGCATCGGACTTAGAGAACCTTGGTTAAATCCTGTGCTGCAGTGTTAATTATTTAGTACCTGGTTATAGACAGTGGTGGATATTTTGTATGAACAGTCTTTGTACATTGATTGCAGCATAGCTGGAAGCTTCGTAAAAATTGATATGGTGTCCAGGTTCCCGGATGACCATCTCCGATCTTTATGAAATTTCACTCACATATGCACCAGTATAAATGATGACTGCATGCAGTCATATCTACAGTGCCAAATTACAATTAGTTATAAAGTTATGGTTGATTGAATAGAGGACCAGTTATACTTGTTTGCACTCACGACTATTGTACGTGCTTTGTTAATGATTTTGGAAGGCTATTAACATTCTGAAATGTTGAAGATATCAAGCTATAAATTGCTGAATAACCTAATCCTTACAGAGAAAACTGGATTCTGAGCATTATTTATGTGATAGTTTCAGAGTTACAAACACCCGCGGTTGGGGGTTTGCTTACTCCATAATTATATAGTATTGTTCATGTTTTAGGGCACGGCTGTCCAACTATAATAATCAATCACAGTGATACTACTCAGTGTTTTGTGAGAATTGTTTGAATATTTATATTCCAATGTTAAATAATAACACATTTGATTATGATAATAGTTATTTAGCAATTTATGAATAAACAACTACTTTTACTGGAAAATTTAGATTTTTTTAATTAACAGTTGCCCAGCATGTTCTCAGTTGCCGAACAGTAAATATAATCAACACATAATTATTTGAAGTTCAACGATTTCAGATTACAAGTTAAAACTTGGCAAATATACAGGTTATACACGTATGTTAATCATTATTAAAGATCATGTTGTTAGGTAATTGTCCAGGTGGCCAAATCACCACTGGCATGAGGGCATTCTTTTAACATTTTATATTTTCTTGTCATATGTGGACCCCAGCCACTTGTGAATATTATGCTTATTCTGACAAAGGTTCTGTTAGAGAAGGACCTATAGGTATATACTTCAAACCAGGTAATATATACAGTATGTAATGTGTGATCAAACGGTATCCGTTCCCCAAAACATGAAAAAATTAATTCTGGAGTGAACAAACGCCCAACTTTGGGTGCTTGTAACTCTGAAATTATCATATAAACCAAACCAAATACGTTCAGAATCCACGTTACGTAGTAAATTGTAGAATAATAATTTAAAAATTGATTAAGTTATTTGCATTACAAAATCATAACAACGATTTATTGCAGTCACGAGTGCAAAAACAGGGGTACCATCACATAATTATTTGAAGTTGAACAACTTGAGACCATACGTTAAAATGGGCACATATATAGAACTGACAGGTGGACTATGCAAGTACGTGGATGAGATAGGGTCTGTGTGTTATGACAAGGCGCAGATAAGCATACAACCCATGGTATTGCACTACAGAAATGAAGATGGGGATATGAAAGTTTTGAGTTTCGCTGGTCTGTCAGGTGTAATGGCTCATTCGGTGTCTTCAACATTCTTAAAGCAGTGATGCTAGAGCTACATAAAACTATGCCGTTATTAAACACCACCCATTTTGTGACCGACTGTCCAAGTTCTCAGTACCAAAATAACTCAATGTGCACGTTGGTTGCCCAGGCCCAAATGACAAGTACATCAAATAACGGGGGCGGCGTCCCTTTGTTATTTGGTGTACGACGTGTCAGCTGAGTGAGAAGAGAACTGCATTTCCTCAGAAAGTGTGATGATTGGAAAACAATGCACGTAACTGTCGCGAAGCAACACGCCGAGGCCAAGCGGAATAAGACAAATGCCCCTTAGAACAATTATTTTGAAAATACTATTGAAGAATGCCTTTCAGCGATACTGAGCGTATACCTATTTCAAACATCCTCATGAAGACTACATATGGCAGTATCCGCATAAGGTTTGTTCCGTTGAGAAGGTAATTGTTCATTTTTTACTTGCCTTTACAGTGATACTATACAAGAGATCCCCATAGAATGACAAGTAATTATATGACCGTTTTTTTACAGAATGTTTACAAACGTTGTCACTGCTGTCCATTTTGAACCATAAATATGTTACATGCCCAAATAAATCAATGAAAACACAGCGGGAAAACGAAATACCATAACATATATAATAAATACACGATGTGTATGCATACGCTCGGTATCGAGCAACATGGACACCCAACTTCTAAGCGATGCCAGAGACGATTTTTCTAATTAACGTACTTTATTTCCCATATACATTGACATATAATTTATTAGTGACTAAACAGCAAATTCTGTCGACGTTTCGTGATAACTGACCATGTGTGTGTGTGTGCGTGTGCGTGTGCGTGTGCGTGTGCGTGTGTATGTGGGTGCGAGCGTGCTTGCGCGTGTATATATATATAAATACTTTTTGATTGTGTGTATATAATATCACAATGCTGGTAAATTCAAACATACTGTTGCGACAGATATACCTGTCCAGATTCCGTTCCATGTTTGACCTCAACACCGCAGAGTTGATTATTTACGAAAATAAAATAGCAAAGTGTAGGCACAACATAATTATAGATATATTACAATACACATGTGCATAATGTAATACATTTCCATCATTTGATCATAGTTTTATTCGTTGAGGACAACCGGCTCCATAGAGAGACAGAGAGGGGGGAGAGGGAGAGAGGGGGGAGACAGACAGAGCAAAGAGAGACAGAGAGAGAGAGAGAGAGAGAGGGAGGAAGAGAAGAGAGAGACAGAGACAGAGACAGAGAGAGAGAGAGAGAGAGAGAGAGAGAGAGAAGAGAAGAGAGAGAGAGAGGAGAGAGAGAGAAGAGAGAGAGAGAGAGAGAGAGAGAGAGCACTAAACGTTGCACGTGCACTGCAGAAGTCTGCTCCGTTGTATGCTTTACATTTCCCTGAACAGGACGCCGCGACCTCCCTCTCTGCTGTTCCCCTTGCTACTCGGCGGGTCCTCCGTGTCCTCCTCTCTCGACTCCAGTGTTCCCGTCTCATCTGTTGCCTGCCACCGACCACTCGCTCCGATGTCGTACGCCTCCTGCATGACGAGTCGCCAAGAACTGTGTTACATACAGACATGACTGGCGACGTATCTGCGCCTCACTGGCGATAAATCAATTAATGTGGCAGGTGCACAACTGTAACGTGTCGCTTAATGTTTTTTTAAATTGCTGTACCTTTTGTTTACGAATGTATGCTGCCAGCAAAATGCTCCAGGAACCAATGTCGGATATCAACAACGCTGTATAATCTCTCATCTCTGTTGTCGTCGCAACAAGACTTCACTTCAAGACTGCGACAACAACTTGACGTTTGAGGGTGTGGCCAATAGCTGACTGAAGAAGGTACCAGCGACGCAGCACAAACAACACTGATTTAAACCATTGTGACACTATAAAAGTGGACACCTTTCTTGTCACTACGGATAGTCAGATGGATGCTATGTCATGTATGGTAATATATCATTCCTTATTTGCATTTGTTACTTTAAAGTTAGATCGTTCCCACACGTACGACCAGTGAATAAATGCTGCCTAATTGCAACAGAGTCTGTTAACCTTTTACCAATAATTACGCATTGTAATAGAAAACCGTCTTTCAACATATACATCCATAGAGAAAGAATTCATTAGTGCAACTCATCCTCGCAAATCAGGTATGTTCGCCACTGACTCTGCCTGATGCCCTAGTTAACTCAAATTGACTTCCCCAGTCACGACTGTGTTTGCTGTGAGAACAGTATAAATAGCTGCCTCAAGTTGAAGACGGACACACAACTGGTGGTAATAACAGCATAATGATCTGTTCACATCTTAAATATTGCTGCATGGTTGGCTGAAATATATTTATATCATGGTCCCCTGACCTAGCGACAACCAAAACAGCTGGCGGGAGATTTCATTGGTTGAGCTTAAATTCAGTGTTTTGTAAAACAATCAGCTAGGTATAGGGTCTACTACTGGCTGACACTGATGTAATTAGCTACAGCGACATCTGCGTGCAAGGATGGTAAAACTATACGGATGTGTGTAAATACACATAAAACAATGCAATTTGTCATTTCGCATCACCTGCAATGTTTGGAGGGTCCGGGCGAGGCGTTCGGCTCTCTCACCAGTTCCAAACTTCTGTTTCAACCGTTCGAATCCTCTCTGCATCTCTCTGCGGCGCCACATGTTCTGCTGTTCAACCCCAATCGCCATCTGGTGGCGTCTTGATGCAGCCCGCTTCTGCCCATCCTGTTGCACATAAATAGGCCTAACGTTATTCATACGTGCACCATGCAGGATATTAGTCAGGCCAGTAGGCTGGGGTTGTTGGGTAGGTTTTTACGCACCCCACTGAAGCAAAATAGTTCCGCTTTGGGACCTAGTTGTGGTTAATCTGAAGTCGCGACGTTGAAAAAAGCAACCTCTTCCAAAGTCGTGTCCTAAAGCATCTCAAGTCTTGGCCCACACTATTAACCTTGTAGTAATACGACAAAATATAACACAATGCACCAAATTCGATCTTCAATAACATAAATGCGTCTTTGTCGTGTTGTCTTCTTGGAATGAGCTGTGCAATTTTGTTAAATCTCATTAATCCTTCAAAACGTGAATTTAAATGTTAAGAATAATAACAATGACCTCTTATGCGCCAATATCATCGAAGATCGAGCTCAGTAGCGTGACAAAACCAAGGGATTAAGCAATCTCGTAATCATAACAATGCGCGAGTCATCGACAGATGGGTGAAGTGCTAGGAATCTAAGGAGATAAGAAAGAGATAGGTTTTTAGACGCCGGCGGAATGATATTATATTTCCTTCTAACTTAACACTGGCAGGAAGCGAATTCCACAGACTTGGTACAGCAACAGAGAAAGCTTGGATTCCAGCTTTCGTTTACACCCGAGGCTATACTCTTAAAATTACATGTAGAATCGTCAATAATGGTGATCTCACAATTTTGAATGCCTTTATATCGTCATTAGCTTCTACAGCATTACTGCTTTTATCAGTCGGATTGTTCGCCAGTGGGAGACTGATTCTAGAAACAACTGCCATATTTGTTTCCAAAATATAGACCATAAAAGCGCCTACAGTCTCAGTTTTATTGTCTCACCTTATATGCGATGTCGTCTCTGTCGAATACGTGCACGACCGGTTCTCTGGCTCCTGTCCAGGCGTCATGCGCATGCGCTGCTTGTTTCCGGCGGATTCTGTGTGTTAACCAAATGATATGATGTCTGACAGTCGATTGTTGACAACATTTAAGTAAGCATGCAGTCGGAAGTATACCGGTATAGTATGATCAAAATAGTCCATGCACCGACTATATATGGGGCGACCAGAACAACCCTAGTGGTCTACACAGACAACTCAAGAACCATCGCAGGTGTATGCAGTGCTTATTCAGTTATGATTAGCCGGCGTTGCCATTGTACATGCAAGGCCACTTTAATAATTATTATGATAATAAAATATTTTATTTCATATAGCGCCATAACCATAATTGTTCGTTGTGTTTCACAACATATTACAATTAAAATAAAAAAACGAAAATTTTGAAGAATACTAATATTATAAAATAATAAATATATGTGTATGTATATAAATAATTAAAATTAATAGAGTATTAAATAATGTAGCATTTAAAAAAATTACCTATTAGTCATAACACTATTCACCAGTGTTCTAGACCTGAACTTAAATCAGAAAGATCTTTAACTTTGTGAAAATTGACATTTTCTTTAAAATTACGCGGGCCAGCAGTTTGTATTGGTTACTTCTCGCGACCATCCTGTGGTCTCGAGTTTACGGGCCGGCAGTAATTTAAAACATTAATACAGTCATTTGCAGTGGAACCCCGCTATTTCGGTCACTTTTAGGACAGTACAAAAGTGACCCGATTAGCGAGGTAGACATTATTAGCGGGACTAATTTCCGATACTGCACACGGACGACATTTGGGGTTATCCCAGTGTGACTTTATTTGCGAAGTGGTTGTATCACCGAGGTGACCGTAATGTGAGGTCCGACTGTACACTGTTATATCAGGGCAATGACGTCACCGACCGTGACCTGTTGCGCTGGATCTCCTTGTAGCTGGGGAACATGCTGTTTCCGGTGTAAGGCGGCCGACGACACTGGCCCGGAAGACGTTCTGTGGCCGCGTACTTCACAATGACACCGTGACCTGGCGGACAGTTGAAGTACTTCTTTCCCTTCACGATCCCGTTGTCGGCAAAGCTCACTGCAAAACCAACGTTGGATAAGCCACACTGGTGCAGTGTTTGTAGGGTATATAGTAGTTTGTGGTAATTGTTTCCAGCGATCTTTTGGTCTTATGAAATGTCCTTCAACTAGTCAGCCTTTTCCAGGATATTATCGCCAGATTAGCCTTTCTGTGCTGGCACGGAGGATGGTCATTGTCAGGGTATTTGTCGTCCTCAGTGGTTCATTTACATCCTAGTTTGACAAGGGACTGACATTCATTTGGTCCCCGAGTGACGTGGGATAAACAGACATCAATGTTGCAATGTGGAAACTGCATAACACCGAACACTCAATTGTGTGCTTACCATGTACGACATAATATAAGTGCTGGAGATTCATATTGGATACTGCCATATATACACACGCACTCAAAACGGGGGTTGATCGGAGAAAGTTCACATTAAGCTCATGTGTTAGAGGTGAACTAATTCTTTAAATGGATTGATGAAGATGAAATACTTAGTTTCACCAAAAGAAGAAGGGAACGCTGGAAAAGTATGTACTTTGGAACACAAGACATGGTCGTGTGCTATTTGCCAACCTAGAAAGAGAACCTACGAGAAAGAAACAAAGAAGTAGAAGAAAATGGATGCAAATATCAATATCCCTAAAAGACGTCAGTTACGTTCTGCTTGACATCTGTTTTAAGCGTTTAAGTCTAGCAATTAAAAAACTTTTTTTTCGCACATTAAAATGACGATTCTTTAATATCCATAATAATGCTGTTGACATCATCATCATCATCATATCAAAATATCACATATCTTAAATCCATTTCTAATATCTTAAAACCATTTCTAATATCTATCATTTTGTTTACATTGGCCCTAGCTGTGTTTGAAAAACCAGCCTGTCACACATGACTTATAGCATTCGCAGACATATATGTTATACCTAGTGTCGAATCCATTTAAAATTTGACGATAATTTACATTACAAATATATAATGGACTTCTAATGGACACATTAGCTACACAGCTTACTATCAGTGACGAGTATTCCAAAGCTTTATTCGTGAATGTGGAGAATATTTGCTTTAAAATGACCAATAAGCATTATAACACTAGTCAATAGGGAGAAAAACAACCAGTTGTGAACCCTTAGTTATGTTTTGACCGACCTTTGGACAGATAAGACGTTGGTCATTGAATAAAAACCATGCGAACGTCGCAAAACATTAACACTCGTGCTGTACCTTCGTCATATAAATGAACCCCGACGTACGTTTCTGGGGCGATCCTTTCGCTGTCGAGAATCCCAATAAATTTCACCGTGCCTAGCAAAAACAAACATTACCATGTAACAACTGTACGTGTAAAAGAGAAACCATTAAAACAAACATTACCATGTAACAACTGTACGTGTAAAAGAGAAACCATTAAAACAAACATTACCATGTAACAACTGTCCGTGTAAAAGAGAAACCAATAAAACAAACATTACCATGTAACAACTGTACGTGTAAAAGAGAAACCATTAAAACAAACATTACCATGTAACAACTGTAAGTGTAAAAAAACCATTAAAACAAACATTACCATGTAACAACTGTAAGTGTAAAAGAGAAACCATTAAAACAAACATTACCATGTAACAACTGTAAGTGTAAAAGAGAAACCATTAAACAACAAACACAGAAGCCAATATACAATCCCAATAATTAATATTTATTATGACGTGATTTATCCGAGCGCCAACATTTTGTCAACGGAATTCTTAGTAGTTATGCTTACTTCTTAGAAGAACATTCGAAGACGTTCATGATTTGGAATGCAGTAATTGTTCAGTCTGTACACATTTCAGAAGTTCATTGATGGGACTACCTGGATAGATCACCTGGCTATGTCACGTACATATACTAAGTAGTGTTATTTAACTATGAGATTGTAATCATTTGCTAATTTCCAAGTGAACTTAACGTACTAATTGTGTTGTTTGTTAGTTGAGATTTGTGACATTTGTTACCAGTAATGACATTCTAGTGTTGCTGTATTATGCACATGTGTTTATTTGGAAGTGCTTAAAATAGTCAGCTATATTTAATTGTGATGTAATTAATGGGGTGGCTGCCACGAGAGCGACCAAAATGGTCTTAGTGACAGTCTCCTCGACCCCTGGTTATTTTACCTACAGTAACAATTCATAATCACTTATAATTACATTTCTGTTATTTTCTTACGCAATTACGTGGCAGTTTGCTGCACAGCAGTACTAATGTAATCTTATTTTATAATTTTAGTTGTAGGTAATTTGTATGAACATTGCTTTATGTATATTTTTATTGGGTCAATAAACACTTCCGATTCCGATTCCGTGAGCTGCCACGGAAGATTGAATCATCTGTAATTGTACATGTTTATATAAGTAATTACTGGGATATTTTTGAATATGTTACCATCATACTGGAAGTGAACTATCTGCGCATATCCTGGTGAACGATTGGTTTATTGATGTTCACTTAAATTTGACATATGCGCTTTTTAAAATTGTTTTCAATCAGAACGATCTCTGCTCGACCACTACAGGGCGCCATTGAACGTGTTTCGTCATTCTGCCCACCTGGAATTACGCAACAACGTGATACGTCTGCCAGTGAAAATCAGCGAAAAGATTGCCTCCAGATGTGCCAATGGTAAATCAACTTCGGTGTTCCACTGATGGTGTTTGTAAACATGCTTGTCTACACTGGCTGTGACACTGATGGCCAGACGAGGCATATCACTAGAAACTTTGCTAACACTTAGGTCTTTATTAAATATTTGCTCTGTTGTAAAAACCCACCGAGGAAGCACAGCCGGTGTTAACAACTTTCGACCAATCCCGATGATAATCACGCGAAATAGAAAGTTTCCTAAAGTTCCATTACCTTCCGCTAATGACGTGCGTATTTCTACACTGGTCACACTACAACTTACAATGACAGTTCTGTGGCTATATCGAGCGAAGAGACATGTCCACAGGTAGGGGTGGAGCAGTGGCTGTCTACCTCCACGACAGTGTGCCATACAATCGACGACACGATCTAGAGAAAGATCAGCTCGATGATCTCTGGGTTGAAATAAAATGTCCCTACTACATCGGTATTTTGCTCGGAACCGTATATCGACCACCGCATAATACCCGTATTGACAATTGGTGCTCACTGATCGAGTCCACACCAGAAAGAACCCAAGGTAAGGAGACAATTCTTATGGGTGACATAAACATCAACTTTGTAAATGGTGTAGTCACAAATGAGGAATGGGTCATCACATCACCTACCCGTGTAACTGCAACAACTGATACACTGATTGATCATATCTACACGACACACCCGCAACATGTTAGAGCCAGCAAGGTTGGTGTACTCTCTGCCAGTGATCACCTTCCAGTAGTAATATTACGCAAAGCAATTCAACAAAGGCTGTTGTCCCCTGTAGAATCACATATCGACAATATAAAAATTTTGTGCATGACCTTCATCAGATGCCATGGTCAGATCTTGCTAAGCATAGTGATGTAGACGATGCGATGGATGCATGGTTTTTTGTGGTGTGTGTGTTTGTGTGTGTGTGTGTGTGTTGTGTGTGTGTGTGTGTGTGTGTGTGTGTGTGTGTGTGTGTGTGTGTGTGTGTGTGTGTGTGTGTGTGTGTGTGTGTGTGTGTGTGTGTGTGTGTGTGTGTGTGTGTGTGTGTGTGTGTGTGTGTGTGTGTGTGTGTGTGTGTGTGTGTGTGTGTGTGTGTGTGTGTGTGTGTGTGTGTGTGTGTGTGTGTGTGTGTGTGTGTGTGTGTGTGTGTGTGTGTGTGTGTGTGTGTGTGTGTGTGTGTGTGTGACACACATGCGCCACGGAAGCTTGGAAACGTCACGCGCAAACAACAGCCAGACTGGCTCACAGGAGACATCGTTGTTGCCATGCAAGAGAGAGGTGGGATAACTTTAAAGTGTGGCAAAACAAGGTGACCGATATGATCAAGACAGCAAAAACATCCTTCTACCAACGTGTCATCGAAGAGAACACCAGAAATCCACGGCAACTGTGGGCGCATCTGCGTGAAATGTGCCCACGGGATGTAACAAGAACGCCATGCATCATCAGGGATGGTGAACAAGAAATCACAGAACATGAAAACATTGCAAATACTTTCAACGAATACTTCACAAATATAGTCATGGCAGTCAATACACTAGTGACAGTCAAGACACACGAAAACAACAACAACACACACAACTCAAACATTTTGTCAGTGACAAGCTATAGATACATCATTCTCGATACCAGAAATCAAACAGCACACGGTGTACAGAGCACTCATGGCCCTCCGTTCTCACAAAACCACAGCTAAGCACTCATGTGAGACAGCACTGAACCACATGGTGCATAAGTAGGCGTCGGCGATTGACAAAGGATTTGTGAATGGTATAGTGCTAGACCTGCATAGAGCTTTTGATCTTGTGAACCATACAATTTTATTGGATAAATTGCCCACATATGGATGTTCACAACAATCGATGTGGTGGTTCTCGTCAGACCTGTCAGAGCTCAAACAGTTTGTCTTGTTCAAGGGCAAACGGAGCAGTCTGAAATACAACGGGAGTCCCCCAAAGGCTCAATTTTTGGACGACTGTTCTTTATTGTATTTATGACCGACGTGCCCATGAGCACAAGAACAATAAGCAATGTGGACATGTATGCTGACGATTCCACCACCATTACCTACGGAAAGAACGTACAGGAAATCGAACTAAAGCTAAACCAAGACCTACACGAAATATCCAATTGGTGTAACGAAAATAGGATGGTCGTCAATGTTGAAAAAATAAGATCATGATCGTCACCACCCGGCAAAAATGGCAACACCATGGCAAAACGGACGTTAACATATGCATCAAGGGAGACAAACTCCATGTCGAGTCGAAAGTGAGAGGCTACTTAATTGGGCTTCATGTTGATAATGTCCTCACCTGGAAGGCCCATATACAAAATATACACAACATGATTGCTGGAAAACTCGCACTTCTGTGCAGGATGAAACAATACCTTCCATACAACGCAAGGAAAACGTTCTACAACAGCTACATTCTATCCCACGTGGACTACTGCAGCAGACTCTGTGGCAATGCAACAACAGCAGATCGCAACTACAAACTCCAAAGACGTGCCGCCAGAATAATAACAGACTCTGAATACTGGGCTGCAAGTGATCCACTGTTGGAACAATTAAACTGGCTGCCACTACCGGAGCGCGTCAAATACAGACAGTCGCAGTTGGTGTATAAAGCAGTGAATGTGTTGGCTCCAGACTATATGTGTGCGTTGTTCACACCGATCTCAAACATTTCGACCAGAACAACCCGGTCAAATGAAAGAGGGAACTTGTATGTCCCAAAAAGCATGAACCAATTTATTCAAGAACTCCATTGCTTTAAGTGGCACACACATATGGAATGAATTAGACCCAATAATAAGAAACTCTCTGCCTTTAAGACGACATACATGCATCATGTTTTTAACTAGAAAACAGTGACGCACGATGCAGTGACCACTTACTAAACGTGTTATTATATTTACTAATGCTATTAATCTTGTTTGATAATTTATCTGTTTATTATTATTTTTATTGTAATTTTTTTTATTCGCTATATTATTATTATTTTTTATTTTTATTTATTCACTATATCTTAACACATTTCGAAATGTATAAGGTAGTCGATCAAATCATTCTCAAATCATGTGGATGGTTTAACTGTAGCATTAGACAAATATAACACTGGATGTGTTATATGTACTACACGTATCAATCACCTTATTTATGCCGATGACCTGGTAATTCTGTCCCCATCTGTATCAGGACTATCTGAATCGATGCAGGTATGTGGACTCTATCGGTTACATCATGATATTAAGTACAATTCCAAGTTAATATGCAAAAGTAAATATATAAAAAATTGATGTTCCATCATTTAAGATTAATGGTGAAGCAATCCAGAAAGTTGATAATGTAAAATATTTGGGTCACTTTATTTGTAATACATTACATGATGACAAGGACAATTTATGGCAATGCTGACAATTGTATACATGCTAGGGGTAATACATTAATGTGGACATTTTATATGTGTTCCACAGAAGTGAAACTTTCTATGCTTAGAACTTTCTGCAGATGGTCCACCCTGTATACTGCTCAGCTGTGGTGGAATTACACAATAGCAAGTATACATAACCTGCATGTTACTTACAATAATGTGTTTTATCGTGAACATTCATGATTTAAGCAATATGCTAAATATAGTGCTGGAATAGGTTGCCACATACACAACTGCTGCACTAATCATTTGTTTTATGCTGACGACTTATGTGTTATTGCACCCAGTCCTAGTGGGCTTCAGTGCTTGCTGAACATTTGTGAAAAGTCTGGTGTCGAAAATGATGTTGAATATAACCCTATAACCACGTGGCTTTCATCTGAAATGTCCAGATATCCATATGAACTTAAACAAGATTGCATATGTCAATCAAGGAAAATATTTAGATGTGATAGTTTGCAATGACCTGAAAGACGAAGATATTTTGAGATATCTACGTAACTTTTATGCCAGGTCTAATAGCATCATCAGTACATTTCATCACTGTTCCCTAGGTGTCAGACTACACCTGTTTCATGCATATTGTTGTACAATTTATTGTTCCCAACTATGGGTTAACTTTAATAAGGGCACTTAAAAAGCTAAAGTTGCCTACTACAATACACACAGACGGATTTTGGGATATAGTCGATGGGACAGTGCAAGTAGCATGTTAGTTAATAATGAAATTGATACTTTGACGTCCTAATGCGTAAGAATATTTAAGGTTTTAAATAACATATTTTGATTAAGGTTATGTACAAGTACATTGATATAGTAAATGGCCCAATGTGGAGTTGTGAACCAAATCACTGTACACTGTAAACCAGTAAGACTGATATCATGTCTTGCATATATGTTTATTATTTTTTTAAGTTATTAGTTTTGTTTATATAACTTATGTATTTATTTTATCCATTCACTTAAAAAAAAATTCAAATTGTTTCTCAACATGTATAAATTGTATATTTATTATACAATCAGATATATTGCTCATTATTTGATCTGTTATCTTACCTAGATCTTACCTCAAGACCGGTCAATAGTTGCCCAAAACTGAGCATTGAGACCGTCTCAAGGTTTATTTTCTGATGTTGCAGTTTCTCTATTGATGTGGTTGTTTTCATATGTTTTTATCCGGTTTGCATAGTCAAGGATTCAAGGCTGATTAATTTAAAAAATTATAATTATATAGGTCTGGGTGACCTCTCCAATCTCTTCGGAAACATGACATAAGTTTGTTTATAGTCCTGGCCTGAACTGTGTCATCTGACAGAGAGTTCCACAGTTTAACCACTCGGGTCGAGAAGAAGTGGTGTCTGTAGCCAGTTGCTCTCTTGGTTTGAAGTTTTTCACTGTGCGCTCTTGTGATACCACTGGCGTTCTGGAACATCAGCTTTGAAGGCCAGTATAATGTGTACATCTGCAGTCCTGGTTGACCGAGTTATACTACACTTTTACACTTATTTAACATTTAAAACCTAATTTTTTTATCTACTCATTGTTTAACATATTTACCTTTTAAAGGCTATTTATGTGTGTATACCAACTGTATACATTTTTTACCTGAAATAAATGCATTCGTATTTGTACTCGCTTTACTTATTGCTAAATCAGCTTAAATATTGCAGTGCCTCCACCATGTTTGTAGAATACTATGTACCATATAGTAAAGCTGTAATTACAAACTTTGTATATAAATTCATGCTGAGACACTGGATTAAGATGTTGTATATACATATAACAGCTTAGACAGAATGTACCATTGTGCATTATTTCATAACCATGTGCAATACTTTTATATTCACCTGTATGTTTAATGTTTATATGGACATATGTACATAACATACAAATAAGTCTAAAATAAAGATATTGAATTGAATTGAATTTAGCGCATAACTTAGTGAATTTAGACTTGAAACAAGATAAGATAAATGGAAAACAGGAATATATATTTTTGTGTAAATTAACTATGCATGTCTGCAAGCGACTTTATAGAAATAAGTTTATGTATGTTGCACGTACATAAACAGAGTTCTGTCAGATGGATCCACAAGGTCACAATAAAGCCAAGTCTCATCGTGCCAATTAAAAGTTGTTAAAACCTTTTTAATCCCTACTACCTTTGTGTCCGCTCGGGATCCGAACCATGTCACCAACTTTCAGCAGACTGTGATTGCCTCCCTTTACATCGACCATGGAGAAGATTTCCGAGGTGTCTCGCACCCTGTCGGTTGCTGGTTTCAGCAGCTGGTCGAAACCACTGCCGAAGGTGCTGGTCCAGAACTTCTGACATGCCGAACATCCGCACAAGAACGGGTCCATATAGAATGCTGCAGAGAAATACACAACAGTGCCATATAATAAATGGAATTTGAGCTGAGAGATGCAACGTACAATAATCATTAAATGTAATCATGAATCAAGGCAGGAAAAGCCATCATTAGAGCAAGACACCGCTGCAGATTTGGGGTAGAAATAAGATTTCAAACAACGAGCGTCATCAATATTTCTCTCTCCTCTCATCTAGCTCCTTGCCTCTCCTCTCCTCTCCTCTCCTCTCCTCTCCTCTCCTCTCCTCTCCTCTCCCTCCTCCTCTCCCTCCCTCCCTCCCTCCCTCCCTCCTCCCTCTCCCTCCCTCCCTCCCTCCTCCTCCTCCTCCTCCCTCCCCTCCTCCTCCCTCCCTCCCTCCTCCCTCCCTCCCTCCCTCCCCCCCCCCCTCCCTCCCTCCTCCCTCCCTGCCTGCCTGCCTCCCTCCCTCCCTCCCTCCCTCCCTCCCTCCCTCCCTCCCTCCCTCCCTCCCTCCCCATTCTCTCTGTGGGTAAACATAACAGTGCACCATGGACTAGTTGACACATGTAGGTTACATTTATGGAGGCTGTCTCAGTGCAGTGACAGTGACAGTCCCCTGCCCTTGATCGGATTTATAGAAATAAGTTGGTCGGATTTATAAGGAACAGTGCAGACAAAATTTTTCATAATGTTAATTTTCGTTCAGTCCATCTGATAGCATGCGCTGGAGCAGCAGTATTGCACAATTCCTTGGGGTGACTGTCCCCAAGGGGAAAAAGAGTACACTTGAAGTTTGTTGGACTCCACTGCCTTTGGAAATATTATATAGAGGTGCCCCCTACCGGGTAATTATGAACTGAATTAATTTTCGAGAAAATGAGAATTTATAGCATTGTTTATAGTTTTGCATGCTATCGATTATTAAAACAATGCATTTTCCATCTTCGTAGTTTTATGGCATTAACACAATTATGTTCACATTGATTAATAATGTTACATATCACTTTATTATGATTATAGCGCACCTGTTGGAAAGCTTTCGGTGTCTGGCGTTGTTGTTGCTATGCCGTTTAATATAAGCTAATCTGCAGATATTTATGATCGCCGCTACAGCAACACAGAATGCTGTCATTATTTTCATTGTTGTTAGTTTGTTTATACTTTATAGTGTAATCAAATACATAGAATTGTTCGTGTCTCAATGTATAATACAACCTTTACCTGTCCTGTTTTGTCTGGATTCGATATCACACCATACACTTAGGTCATGCAGCTAGGTCTGTATCTATACCTTAGGTGGTTTAACTCCAAACAGCCCAAACTTGAGCTAACGCAGGAATTATCCTTGTCTCTAGAATTGATGTAGGACCGCAATAAGGTGTGCGACCAAAGAGTACCCTATATAGAAACAGCATGCACTGTGCAAGTTGTCTGAATTTCTGCATGTGAACACATGTAGTGTGGAGTGAATAGAAATTATGTTTTTGATGAATCCGGGGCAATCCGTGGGTGGTTCAAGTAGAAATGGAGGGGTGTAATTGTTGGAAAGAAATGTGTGGGATCCTGAGGTGTGAGAAGTTCACGAATATTTCACAGAACTTCTGTCTATGGAGGGTAAATATGCTGTGAAATTATCAATAACAGATCTCATCAAGATTAGTAGGAAATGAAGGAAACGTAATAATGGTCGCCTATGGAAAATGCAAATGTGGTCTGACTCCAATTAGTGAGTCCACATACTACATGTTACACATTTACCCCCCGTGTGGGATCTTTTACTTCCTCTGGCTCTGGCATAGACACCAGATAGAAGGGACCACCGGCTATTAATGTCTCAGGCAAATGTGGGGTGGACGAAAAAGCGGTAGGTGGGATTGAACCACCATATCCCTTCGATTGACAGACAGTCCGGCGGCGGCGCTCTACGCGACTACCGCTCCACACGAATGCATACACGGATAGCGCAGGCCTAAGATTTACATTATACACTTTTGACTGATTATAATTTGATTTGATTGCTTTATTTTCACAAAACAAACTGGCACGGTATCTCCCCCGTGTTAGCTAAAAAAGGAACTGCCCGGCCATGGTTATGGTAGCCAGTAGTGTCTAATTTCACCTGCAGTTTAGCATAAATGCTAATGCCACTAACAACTCAATTACATAGTGTAACTCTTCTTTCTTACATCAATTTGGCATTTTCAAAACACTAAAAAATAAATGTTTATGTATTTGCTATGGCAAAAGAATGCTTAGTATTTATGCAGCCAATTAAGAAATGTCTTTTTATTGAAACGGTAGCGGCCTTCCCATGATGGCGACTGCAGGTTATTCCGTAAACAGTCGAGAAGTAAACTTTTATCAAACAATTGAACAGCAAAAAGGGAGCCGGTAAGATTACGATATACGCTGAAGGCACTCGTATTTGATATACTATGGCACGTCAATTAAAGAGCGAATTTGCTAAGTAGACGTCGCAGTGATCGTGAATTTATGTTTTGTTTTCAGTTGTTTTTGGTGGTGTCTGTCGGTGTCACGCCCATCGCACATTATCATATTACTCATATTCACATGCACTGTACATTCTGTTTGACTAATTTCATGATGTTTTTATAAACAGAACTGGATCGCCCATGCTCTAACTAAGGAACAAGTTACAAGGTTGTCAGCGACTGATCGACATACACACGTAAAAACCAGCAGGACTTCACTTTCAGATAGGCTATAATAGCCTATATTTAAACTAATCTAAAGCTCCAAGACAAGTTTCTAGAAATTGTATTTCAAATATGTTTGCATCAAGAGGTGGGAAGTAGGACATTGATCCCAATTGGTGGGCATCTTTGCATGTCATTACAATAATTAATGTAATTTTATCTGGCATGTGAGACTTGGGCTGTGTTCACGTATAAAATTCAACCAAATGATGATATGGATCAACTAAGTTGGTTCTCTCTACAAACACACAGGTCAGCATCAAATCAAAGCAAACGGAGAGTTCACATCCAAGTTCGCCTGTTTTCACGCATTAGGAGTTGGGTAGCTTATTGTTTATTATGGGTGTTCACATTGCGCTACCTAAATTGGAATCTGCATCCTAATGCAGATTAAAGCTAGATATGACCACTGTTTAATATAACAGTAATTTAAGACATTTTAATTTCATTGATAATTTGTCAGTATCTTGCACCCATAACAATTATTACATGATCTATGGTATTTAGATGTATGCCATTTAGAACGTAAAATGGATCATGTAAATCAAGAACTGTAGTGTATGAAAGGTGAGCTATGAAAAGACAGTCCGCAAAATCATGGTGAACTGTAGTAAATCATGCACAAGATGCAGCCATTGATATAAATGCCATATGTAAATCATGTCATCACATTGCACAATTTATGTGTTGGTACAATATAAAGCTAATTAAATGTAAGACTGAGCAATATAGATAATTCACATTTAAGAATACAATTTTTATTGTTGTCTGCTTGTATTTGGACATGGGAACTCAAATGCTTGGGTCAGTTTCTTTTTAAAAACATTTTTGCAAATTCTCTTTAAAGTCATAATTTCAGGTGATGAGAAGAAGCTAATTCATTTCTCAAATTTATTCATCTCGCAGACCAGGTGTGGAAACAAACTAACTATATGTCCACCATATGTCCTGGTCAAAATCAGAAACTTATGTTTTGTGTGAATTTGTAATATACTGTTTACCCACAACTACCTGGGGTAGGCTGAATGCTTTAAGTTTAATGCCATCTACAGGTACTAAATCTCATTTGTCACACAATTTTCATAAATCAACAAATGTTTGCCTTTAGTTTCAAGTATAACATGGACAGCAGCAATAGTTTTGATAAAAAAATATATTTCTAAGAATCTTGATTAGTTGCTCATCAAAACTTCTGGAACTCTCATGGAGTCTTCACAACAGAGCAGTGATATAGAACAACAGATCAGCAGGTATCTGTTATATTATCCATGACTGCACTAATTGTTAAGAATATGCAGATTCCAAGCAGGGCTTTATGCAGAACAAAATTATTGCCAGTCACACACATTTTGGATGTTAACTGTTAAGCCAGTTTACAAACTTTAAAATGTGTCTGATGAACTGAAATGGTCTACATAGACATATATGACACCATTTACACTCACTTCTAAGGCATAACTGATGATATTTATGGTTTTGGAAGACCTTTTTTTCTCCTTAATTTTTTTCACCCATATTCTACCATTCCACAAAAGTTTTTACCCATCCAAATGACAGGTGGACGGGTGTCTCTATATAGCGATGATTCCAAGATTGCCTGTTATTGGTGATATGATGATATAAACATTAGGCTTAATTAAAGGGACTCTTTAGCATTACGGAGTACAATGTACTTACCCCCCTGGGTAGGTGTAATTGCGGTTATTGAAAATTATGAAACATTTAAACACTTTCCTGTCTGTATGCATGTAAATTCTAATCCAATCTAACACTAATACCACTCAGTTGTGCTGTTCATTTCATATGCTAACAACTGCAGCCATCTTCCAATACCTGGTCACAACACTGATCCAGCCCATACTTTCAACATCATATGTAATGCATAGTCATTATAGTGGCTTTCTCAGCAGGTTTGACTTATCTCAGATCTTGTTATTTGTTGTCCAGAAAAGTAGTTAGTAAATAGTTAAAACTGTAGCCACAGTCAATTTATTTCAGTGGTTGGTTTAATTAAATCGGATATGGTAATATTGTTTCAGAATTTTAGCATTTAAGTTTAAAAATTGCACAAAGTAGCACTACAAATAAAAAGTGTAAGGCAAACAAGAAATAACCAGTCAAAACTAATGTTTACTATGTGATTGTGTTAAATATGTTTGGGCTGTCGATATGTTAGAGTTGACTAAGTACTGTGTAGTATGTATTGTTATTATCTGTATCATTGTGCCCGACTAGTAATATATGCACAATTGATCAACTTCTGAAAGCTGCCAGAATTTATATGAAACAGCTGTTACCACAGCACTTATGAGAAAAGATTTGCTCTTGCTTATTGATTCCTGACATGCGGCATGACGCTGAAAAGATATTGGACCAATCCTTGATTGAATACCAGCCCACCAGCTTGTGGTGTATGTAACGAGAATACAACACACAAAGTCGAAAATACTAGAACCCACAAGTGTTGTATGAGACACTCAGGGACTGATACCATCTTTATGGACAGAATGAAGGTATTTAAGCAAATTGTTAAGTAGGACACGTTTTATGTGAAAGGATTGCTTTGTGAAACTATTGTTCTATAAAGTGAAAATTGTATATATATCTTGGCATTTTAAATTGGCTCATGAATGTCAAATATAACCACGTTGCTCTTTTTCTAATTGTGATTCATATAGCTGTGCTTGTCATTTACAGTGTATTAAGATATTTTGTGTTATAATAATCTAATGCGTATATTAAAACATTCCAACAATCCACATTACTTACATGCCTGTAAGTGTGTCAGTGCTCCCAACACTAAATGGAGATGCTATTACAGAAAATTTGACTATAAAAACACTAACTTTGGTGACCACAAAGAAACTATGTAGCCTCATATTACACGTGCACTGTGTCTCTTCATGCTGGCATATTCTGTGCACTTTGGCTGTTGTCTTGTAATGTTGGTACAGTTCTATTTTTGTAGATATTTCTTCAACTGTCACTGTCAGTGTGTGTTTATGTCTTTCATCCTTACTTATTTAAATGTACACTATTTTCTTCTATAAATAATGGAACTCAGAGCATGTATAAGTATGTAGTAATGTTACTGTATCAAGAAATTAATTAGGCAGTCTCCGTGACTGCTTGCTTACAATCTCCACTGCCTGCTTACACTCTCAGCTGCTTGCTTGCTTACAATCTCAGCTGCTTGCTTGCGTACAATCTCAGCTGCTTGCTTGCTTACAATCTGAGTCTCTGCTTGCTTTGATTTGATATTCTCTGCAGCACATTATCCATGTCTGTCTTGCACTCTCACAACTTTAGGAATATCATAACCCAACAGAAATACCAGAACACATATATTTTACATATGATTTTTTATATGAAATTAAAGATTTCATCACAACCTTATCAACATAATTACTGTTGTGTTGATTTTGTTTCTAGTTTCATTGTTTTTTAGACTAAATTAAGGTTATTGTATAGTATTATTTCAGGTACAGAACAGAAATTTAAAATTAGATGCAGCTCACATTTCTTTGTTGACACTTTCTGTTGGTTCTGGGACTGAGCAGGCCGCTATATTACAAGGTGACATCGCGTGACCATCGCTTGGTCCGACCGATGACCATGTCGGATTTCTGTGTCTCCAGATTGACCGGGTCCGAATCCTCGGGAATGGACGATTCGCCACTGGTGATCGGAGGTGATGGCTTCGAGACGGACGACGATGAGTATCTTTTGAGGCCGAGACAAGTTCGCGGTGGTTGCAAGCGAGGCCTTGGGTATTACCTCTCAAACGGCCTCTGTCTGGCCTGCTCAAAGTGAGAACCAGTTCAAGATTGATACATAGTGAACAGCAGTAGCTGGGCTTATGTCAGTGGCTGGGCTCATTAGCTGTATTCTCGTTTTGCTGTTTGATAAATTGACTGCTTTTTCTTAGCCAACTTTATGTCAAAAAATAATAGAATGGCTTCCAATTTGTGTAGTCAGATTACAAGTTTAGCCAGTCAGCATGACGCCAGGCTGGATTGTGTAGTAGATATGTGTGTGTTCATTAATAGTGGTAGAAACTAGGTCAATACTGATGAGTCGGATCCTTCTTAAGCAAGCAGACTACTGTCTGAACATTGTTGCCTCGGAACTGTGATACCAGAAACATGAATCTCGTGAAATTATACAAAACTCATAAATTTCATAGTAATACAATCAGCTGATGATACCAACACTTTCAATAAAAATCACTAGTAAAATTGATGGGTTATATAACTTACATAGTCAATTAATTTATTGCTTTTTGCTAAGCGGTTTAACGCTATTGATGTGATTATGGCATCATCAGATAAACAGACTTGTGGATATACAGTGTCTGTAGGAGGGAGAGGAAGGAAGTTTCCATCATTTGCATGGTCCAAACTATTCTGGACACCTTCTGTCTTGCTGGGTACCAAAGACACTACCACTGTGGCAGTGCCTCTTTTGGATGCTCTACAACTTCTTTCATTTTCACTTTCATTTTCAGTTTATGCCTTGTTTTATTTAGCCTATGCATGGTTTGATGTTTGCACAGCCTTGGCCATTGCATGTTGAATGATCCTCGTGTGATCCTCGTGTGATCCTCTTGCTGAACCAGAATGATCCTTTCATTCTTTTTGTACACTTACAGGTCTAGTAGTTGTCGATATTCTACTAACTGGTGACATTTTGTGGGCTTGCATGTGTAAGATATTAATCATATTTAACCACATGTTAACTATACTGAACTAATTAATACGTAACAGTTTTGGTTGAACTGGGCTGAAATCACATAATCTTGTAACCTGAAGTAGAGGAAGCAAGTTGATTGTTTGGGGACGAATTTGTGTGCTCAGTGGTGGTTTTAGTTATACTCTTTAGGTGATTGTAGTCGTTGGTTAAACTCTGAGATGGTGGCCCTGGGTTAAACTCTTTGAGTTGGTGGCCCTGGGTTAAACTCTTTGAGTTGGTGGCCCTGGGTTAAACTCTTTGAGTTGGTGGCCCTGGGTTAAACTCTGAGTTGGTGGCCCTGGGTTAAACTCTTTGAGTTGGTGGCCCTGGGTTAAACTCTTTGAGTTGGTGGCCCTGGGTTAAACTCTGAGTTGGTGGTCCTGTGTTAAACTCTTTGAGTTGGTGGCCCTGGGTTAAACTCTTTGAGCTGGTGGCCCTGGGCTGAACTCTGAGTTGGTAGCCCTGTGTTAAACTCTTTGAGTTGGTGGCCCTGGGTTGAACTCTTTGAGTTGGTGGCCCTGGGTTGAACTCTTTGAGTTGGTGGCCCCGGGTTGAACTCTGAGTTGGTAGCCCTGTGTTAAACTCTTTGAGTTGGTTGCCCTGGGTTGAACTCTTTGAGTTGGTGGCCCTGGGTTGAACTCTTTGAGTTGGTGGCCCTGGGTTGAACTCTTTGAGTTGGTGGCCCTGGGTTGAACTCTTTGAGTTGGTGGCCCTGGGTTGAACCTCTGAGTTGGTGGCCCTGGGTTGAACTCTTTGAGTTGGTGGCCCTGGGTTGAACTCTTTGAGTTGGTGGCCCTGGGTTGAACTCTGAGTTGGTGGCCCTGGGTTGAACTCTTTATTGGTGGCCCTGGGTTGAACTCTGAGTTGGTGGCCCTGGGTTGAACTCTTGAGTTGGTGGCCCTGGGTTGAACTCTGAGTTGGTGGCCCTGGGTTGAACTCTTGAGTTGGTGGCCCTGGGTTGAACTCTTTGAGTTGGTAGCCCTGGGTTGAACTCTGAGTTGGTGCCCTGGGTTGAACTCTTTGAGTTGGTAGCCCTGGGTTGAACTCTGAGTTGGTGGCCCTGGGTTGAACTCTGAGTTGGTAGCCCTGGGTTGAACTCTGAGTTGGTAGCCCTGGGTTGAACTCTTTGAGTTGGTGGCCCTGGGTTGAACTCTTTGAGTTGGTGGCCCTGGGTTGAACTCTGAGTTGGTAGCCCTGGGTTGAACTCTGAGTTGGTAGCCCTGGGTTGAAATCTGAGTTGGTAGCCCTGGGTTGAACTCTTGAGTTGGTGGCCCTGGGTTGAACTCTTTGAGTTGGTGGCCCTGGGTTGAACTCTTTGAGTTGGTGGCCCTGGGTTGAACTCTTTGAGTTGGTGGCCCTGGGTTGAACTCTGAGTTGGTGGCCCTGGGTTGAAACTCTGAGTTGGTAGCCCTGGGTTGAACTCTGAGTTGGTAGCCCTGGGTTGAAATCTGAGTTGGTAGCCCTGGGTTGAACTCTTTGAGTTGGTGGCCCTGGGTTGAACTCTTTGAGTTGGTGGCCCTGGGTTGAACTCTTTGAGTTGGTGGCCCTGGGTTGAACTCTGAGTTGGTGGCCCTGGGTTGAAATCTGAGTTGGTAGCCCTGGGTTGAACATCTGAGTTGGTGGCCCTGGGTTGAACCTTTGAGTTGGTGGCCCCGAGGTTGAACTCTGAGTTGGTGGCCCTGGGTTGAACTCTGAGTTGGTGGCCCTGGGTTGAACTCTTTGAGTTGGTGGCCCTGGGTTGAACTCTTTGAGTTGGTGGCCCTGGGTTGAACTCTGAGTTGGTAGCCCTGGGTTGAACTCTGAGTTGGTAGCCCTGGGTTGAACTACTTTGAGTTGGTGGCCCTGGGTTGAACTCTGAGTTGGTGGCCCTGGGTTGAACTCTTGAGTTGGTGGCCCTGGGTTGAACTCTGAGTTGGTGGCCCTGGGTTGAACTCTTTGAGTTGGTGGCCCTGGGTTGAACTCTGAGTTGGTGGCCCTGGGTTGAACTCTGAGTTGGTAGCCCTGGGTTGAACATCTTGAGTTGGTAGTCCTGGGTTGAACTCTTGAGTTGGTGGCCCTGGGTTGAACTCTTGAGTTGGTGGCCCTGGGTTGAACTCTGAGTTGGTAGCCCTGGGTTGAACTCTTGAGTTGGTAGTCCTGGGTTGAACTCTTGAGTTGGTGGCCCTGGGTTGAACTCTTTGAGTTGGTGGCCCTGGGTTGAACTCTTGAGTTGGTGGCCCTGGGTTGAACTCTGAGTTGGTAGCCCTGGGTTGAAATCTGAGTTGGTAGCCCTGGGTTGAACTCTTTGAGTTGGTAGCCCTGGGTTGAACTCTTTGAGTTGGTGGCCCTGGGTTGAACTCTTTGAGTTGGTAGCCCTGGGTTGAACTCTGAGTTGGTAGCCCTGGGTTGAACACTTTGAGTTGGTAGGCCCTGGGTTGAACTCTTTGAGTTGGTGGCCCTGGGTTGAACTCTGAGTTGGTGGCCCTGGGTTGAACTCTGAGTTGGTAGCCCCGGGTTGAACTCTGAGTTGGTGGCCCTGGGTTGAACTCTTTGAGTTGGTGGCCCTGGGTTGAACTCTTGAGTTGGTAGCCCTGGGTTGAACTCTTTGAGTTGGTGGCCCTGGGTTGAACTCTTGAGTTGGTGGCCCTGGGTTGAACTCTTTGAGTTGGTGGCCCTGGGTTGAACTCTGAGTTGGTAGGGCCCCGGGTTGAACTCTGAGTTGGTAGTCCTGGGTTGAACTCTTGAGTTGGTGGCCCTGGGTTGAACTCTTTGAGTTGGTGGCCCTGGGTTGAACTCTTAGAGTTGGTGGCCCTGGGCTGAACTCTTGAGTTGGTGGCCCTGGGTTGAACTCTTGAGTTGGTGGCCCTGGGTTGAACTCTTGATTGATGCCTTGGTTGAACTCTTGCGTTGTGGTTGAACTCTTGAGTTGGTAGTCCCTGGGTTGAACTCTTGAGTTGGTAGGGCCCCGGGTTGAACTCTTGAGGGGTTTACTCTTTGAGTTGGTAGTCCTGGGTTGAACTCTTTGAGTTGGTGGCCCTGGGTTGAACTCTTGAGTTGGTAGCCCTGGGTTGAACTCTTGAGTTGAGTGAGCCCTGGGTTGAACTCTTGAGTTGGTAGGGCCCTGGGTTGAACTCTTGAGTTGGTAGCCCTGGGTTGAACTCTTGAGTTGGTGGCCCTGGGTTGAACTCTTGAGTTGGTAGCCCTGGGTTGAACTCTGAGTTGGTAGCCCTGGGTTGAACTCTGAGTTGGTAGCCCTGGGTTGAACTCTTGAGTTGGTGGCCCTGGGTTGAACTCTTGAGTTGGTAGCCCTGGGTTGAACTCTTGAGTTGGTAGGGCCCCGGGTTGAACTCTTGAGTTGGTGGCCCTGGGTTGAACTCTGAGTTGGTGGCCCTGGGTTGAACTCTGAGTTGGTAGCCCTGGGTTGAACTCTGAGTTGGTAGCCCTGGGTTGAACTCTTGAGTTGGTAGGGCCCCGGGTTGAACTACTTTGAGTTGGTGGTCCTGGGTTGAACTCTTGAGTTGGTGGCCCTGGGTTGAACTCTGAGTTGGTGGCCCTGGGTTGAACTCTGAGTTGGTGGCCCTGGGTTGAACTCTGAGTTGGTAGCCCTGGGTTGAACTCTTGAGTTGGTAGGGCCCCGGGTTGAACTCTTTGAGTTGGTAGCCCTGGGTTGAACTCTTGAGTTGGTGGCCCTGGGTTGAACTCTTGAGTTGGTAGCCCTGGGTTGAACTCTGAGTTGGTGGCCCTGGGTTGAACTCTGAGTTGGTAGCCCTGGGTTGAACTCTGAGTTGGTAGCCCTGGGTTGAACTCTGAGTTGGTAGCCCTGGGTTGAACTCTTTGAGTTGGTAGCCCTGGGTTGAACTCTTTGAGTTGGTAGCCCTGGGTTGAACTCTTTGAGTTGGTAGCCCTGGGTTGAACTCTGAGTTGGTGGCCCTGGGTTGAACTCTTTGAGTTGGTGGCCCTGGGTTGAACTCTGAGTTGGTAGCCCTGGGTTGAACTCTGAGTTGGTAGCCCTGGGTTGAACTCTGAGTTGGTAGCCCTGGGTTGAACTCTGAGTTGGTAGCCCTGGGTTGAACTCTTTGAGTTGGTAGCCCTGGGTTGAACTCTTTGAGTTGGTAGCCCTGGGTTGAACTCTTTGAGTTGGTAGCCCTGGGTTGAACTCTGAGTTGGTAGCCCTGGGTTGAACTCTGAGTTGGTAGCCCTGGGTTGAACTCTGAGTTGGTAGCCCTGGGTTGAACTCTGAGTTGGTAGCCCTGGGTTGAACTCTGAGTTGGTAGCCCTGGGTTGAACTCTGAGTTGGTAGCCCTGGGTTGAACTCTGAGTTGGTAGCCCTGGGTTGAACTCTTTGAGTTGGTAGCCCTGGGTTGAACTCTGAGTTGGTAGCCCTGGGTTGAACTCTGAGTTGGTGGCCCTGGGTTGAACTCTGAGTTGGTGGCCCTGGGTTGAACTCTGAGTTGGTAGCCCTGGGTTGAACTCTGAGTTGGTAGCCCTGGGTTGAACTCTGAGTTGGTAGCCCTGGGTTGAACTCTTTGAGTTGGTAGCCCTGGGTTGAACTCTTTGAGTTGGTAGCCCTGGGTTGAACTCTTTGAGTTGGTGGCCCTGGGTTGAACTCTGAGTTGGTGGCCCTGGGTTGAACTCTGAGTTGGTGGCCCTGGGTTGAACTCTGAGTTGGTGGCCCTGGGTTGAACTCTGAGTTGGTAGCCCTGGGTTGAACTCTGAGTTGGTAGCCCTGGGTTGAACTCTTTGAGTTGGTAGCCCTGGGTTGAACTCTTTGAGTTGGTGGCCCTGGGTTGAACTCTTTGAGTTGGTAGCCCTGGGTTGAACTCTGAGTTGGTGGCCCTGGGTTGAACTCTGAGTTGGTAGCCCTGGGTTGAACTCTGAGTTGGTAGCCCTGGGTTGAACTCTGAGTTGGTAGCCCTGGGTTGAACTCTTTGAGTTGGTAGCCCTGGGTTGAACTCTTTGAGTTGGTAGCCCTGGGTTGAACTCTTTGAGTTGGTAGCCCTGGGTTGAACTCTGAGTTGGTGGCCCTGGGTTGAACTTTGAGTTGGTGGCCCTGGGTTGAACTCTGAGTTGGTAGCCCTGGGTTGAACTCTGAGTTGGTAGCCCTGGGTTGAACATCTGAGTTGGTAGCCCTGGGTTGAACTCTTTGAGTTGGTAGCCCTGGGTTGAACTCTTTGAGTTGGTAGCCCTGGGTTGAACTCTTTGAGTTGGTAGCCCTGGGTTGAACTTGAGTTGGTAGCCCTGGGTTGAACTCTGAGTTGGTAGCCCTGGGTTGAACTCTTGAGTTGGTGGCCCTGGGTTGAACTCTGAGTTGGTAGCCCTGGGTTGAACTCTGAGTTGGTAGCCCTGGGTTGAACTCTTTGAGTTGGTAGCCCTGGGTTGAACTCTTTGAGTTGGTGGCCCTGGGTTGAACTCTTTGAGTTGGTGGCCCTGGGTTGAACTCTGAGTTGGTGGCCCTGGGTTGAACTCTGAGTTGGTGGCCCGGGTTGAACTCTGAGTTGGTGGCCCTGGGTTGAACTCTGAGTTGGTGGCCCTGGGTTGAACTCTGAGTTGGTGGCCCTGGGTTGAACTCTGAGTTAGTGGCCCTGGGTTGAACTCTTGAGTTGGTGGCCCTGGGTTGAACTCTTTGAGTTGGTGGCCCTGGATTGAACTCTGATTTTGCGGCCCTTGGTTGACCACTTAAGTTGGTGGCCCTGGGCTGAACTCTGAGTTGGTGGCCCTGGGTGGAATCTGAGTTGGTGCTCCGGGGTTGAACTATTTGAGTTGGTGCCCTGGGTTGAACTCTTTGAGTTGGTGGCCCTGGGTTGAACTCTTGAGTTGGTGGCCCTGGGTTGAACTCTTGAGTTGGTGGTCCTGGGTTGAACTCTTGAGTTGGTGGCCCTGGGTTGAACTCTTGAGTTGATGGTCCTACATTGAACTCTTGAGTTGATGGTCCTTGGGTTGAACTCTTGAGTTGGTGGCCCTGGGTTGAACTCTTGAGTTGCTGGTCCTACGTTGAACTCTTGAATTGATGGTCCTTGGTTGAACTCTTGCGTTGATGGTCCTACATTGAACTCTTGAGTTGATGGTCCTTGGTTGAACTCTTGAGTTGGTGGCCCCAGGTTGAACTCTTGAGTTGCTGGTCCTACGTTGAACTCTTGAATTGATGGTCCTTGGTTGAACTCTTGAGTTGGTGGCCCTGGGTTGAACTCTTGAGTTGCTGGTCCTACGTTGAACTCTTGAAGTTGATGGTCCTTGGTTGAACTCTTGAGTTGGTGGCCCTGGGTTGAACTCTTGAGTTGCTGGTCCTACGTTGAACTCTTGAGTTGATGGTCCTTGGTTGAACTCTTGAGTTGGTGGCCCTGGGTTAAACCCTTGAGTTGGTGGTCCTGGGTTTAACTCTTGAGTTTGTGGCCCTGGGTTGAACTCTGAGTCGGTGGCCCCAGGTTGAACTATGAGTTGGTGGCCCCAGGTTGAACTCTGAGTTGGTGGCCCTGGGTTGAACTATGAGTTGATGGTCCTGGGTTGAACTCTTGAGTTGATGGTCCTGGGTTGAACTCTTGAGTTGGTGGCCCTGGGTTGAACTCTTGAGTTGGTGGCCCTGGGTTAAAGCTCTTGAGTTGGTGGCCCTGGGTTGAACTCTTGAGTTAGTGGTCCTGGGTTGAACTCTTGAGTTGGTGGTCCTGCGCTGAACTCTTGAGTTGGTGGTCCTTGGTTAAACTCTTGAGTTGGTGGTCTTGGGTTGAACTCTTGAGTTGGTGGTCTTGGGTTGAACTCTTGAGTTGGTGGTCTTGGGTTGAACTCTTGAGTTGGTTGTCCTGAGTTGAGCTGATTAATTACTGAGGGTATGCGTATGATGTTGATTCTGATTTTGAACTGTTGTGGTACTCGGCTTGTATTCCCTGACAGCATACTGTTCTTTTATTTTATCTAATTATGTTAACTACTGAATTTTTCCCTTTGGAATTTATTCATATTCCTGTACTTTGCTTAATATACTCTTGTATGTTCCTTGATTTTTATTTTAAAAATTAAAACAAACCATGTTAAGTTCTTTTATTATTACTATGGTTGCACGAATTCCTGGTTTGAATGTTTGAATTGGTGGCTCAAGTTTAACAGGTGTGCAGGTATTAAACAGTGGTCGTAGATATGAAAGAAACAGCTGGCTCTAAGTTGATCTTTTCTTGTTATGTCCCTGGTTTGTACCCGTTGAGGTAGTGACCCTGTATGTTAATGATATACCTTTCCATCCTAATGTTTTATTGTAGTGTTTCTGAACTAATCCCACCAGATTTCAGTTGGTGTAAAACTTCTTATGAAGAACTTGGTATCAGTCAGACACACATGTATAGCTAGAGCATTATTGAGCTTGGGCCTTGGAGGGATCATCACGAGTAGCAGTAGAGGGTGAGAGCACTGATTTATTTTTATTGGTTATTTTGTGAAGGTTACACAGCTGGTGACACCTGGTGTTGGCCCCCTGTGACACGTGCACATAGGTTATTTATTTTCAGACAGGAGAGAGAGAGAGATGCTTTCTAAATTAATCGATTCAAACTTTAAGGGTAAAGTGTATAAATAGAAACGATGTGGTGATTACATCTGGCATGCTTTGATAGCTGTAGATTCTGTATTGTCAGAAACAGTTTCCCTCACTCCGCAGGTGCTAGAAACTGTTTCACCCACTTCTCCGTGGTTGTTCTACAGATGCTGTGAGATCATGTGCTTCAAATGCCGACGGAAGAAGGAGTACCAACCCCGCACCCTTTACCTTGGGGGGAGGAAAGAGGGGAAGGACGCTCCCCGCTACCCTCCCAACATCATCCGCAATCAGAAGTACAACATCATCTCGTTTGTGCCGCTGGTAGGTGGCAGCCATGGTGTCTCATGGGGTGGGGTGGGGAGGGTTAATGTGGCTGATTGCATTGTTGTGGTTATATTACATTATCTGTATTGATTTGATATTTATTGTCTGTATATCATAACATTTATAACAGCATCACAATAATGTTCTGAAAAAGTGAATAACCCACCCAGATATTTTGTTTTGTCACCTATTTTTAACTACATTATACACTCTATTATCGATATTTAAAATTACTATCATGATGCATCAGTTGTATGTTTTACAACCCTCATGTCTTTCTGCTAAAACTATCTGGTTTAGGCACTTCAAGGTATTGTCATTGGGCAACAGTTTGTATTATCTGGAAGTACACTTTTTTCTGTGCACACTTGTTCCTTAGAAGCACTTCACTTCACTAGAGTTATACATACAAAACATTTTAAAATGTAATTATTTTGCATCATTAAAATTAAGATGACATTATGAAATTGTAAAACAAGTGTACTGCAGTGTATCATTATCGTTAATGGTGTAACACAATGTTCAGTTGTAATGAAATATGTACCGCAGTGCAATACTGTCATACACACTTACCCCAGTGTACCGTCATGTTCTGTTATTGCAGGTGCTGTTTGAACAGTTCAAGTTCTTCCTCAACTTCTACTTTCTCGTGATGGCGTGCTCCCAGTTCATTCCAGAGATCAGAGTGGGATACCTGTACACCACCTGGGGCCCTCTGGTGTGTGACATGTCCACAATCACCACACACCGCACACCGCTCACCACACACACCACAACACACACCACAACACACACCACAACACACACCACAACACACACCACACCACAACACACACAACACAACACACCACACACAAGATGCTGTGTTAAGTTTTGTTAACACTACATGAGACCGGCTACAGTGAACCCGATGTTAAATTCCACAGACTTGTTCTATATACAATCCTAAAGTAGCTGTATTAGTCAAATCCTGTACATTTTGTTTCGTGTTTGCAAAAATGCACACCTTATAGCCTCTTCTTTCAATGCCGGCTTTGTTTTCCACGACATGCTCAAGATGCCATATTTAAGATGAAAAAAAAGTTTGTTTAGTCAATCATACTATCAATTTGCCATTGACTGGTGATTTGTGTGAGCCTAAGCAAGAATAAAATGACATGGATACGTGCATGCGTGCGTGTGTGCATGCATGCGTGCGTATGTGGTGTGGGGTATATGTGTGTGGTGTGTGGTGTGTATGTGTGGTGTGTATGTGTGGTGTGTGGTGTGTGTGGTGGTCTGTTGGTGCCTCTCCCTGCATGATTTGCTTCTTTGTTCATAACCTTTTGTGAACTAATTTATGACCCTTTAGAAGACAGTCACACGATATTGAATTGTCATTGGGTTTTGGTGTTTATCAGTTTTAGGGTACATCAGTTTGTTCATAATGTCACCCACATTTTGTGTGCAATAATTGTGGGTATTTTACGTAACTTGTATCAATGTAAACATATTTTAAATTTGGAAATACTCTGGAAACTGTCTTCCTTGTCTGTTAGTACATAGCGCCCTCTGGAAGACGGGCACAGTTCAAGGTTTAATGCGGCTGATATAATGGTCTTTCTTTCTTCTAGATATTTGTGATATTTGTGACGATGTGTCGCGAGGCGGTGGATGACATCCGTCGACTCCAGAGAGACCGCGAAGTCAACTCTCAGAAGTACAAGAAACTGACACGCCAGGGACTTGTCAGCATCGCTAGCTCTGGCATCTGTGTCGGTGACCTCATCACTGTCGAAAAGGTGTCGCATTTACATTTTCAAAAATAGAGATATTTAAGCAAATTAGGGTTTTAAAGATTATGAACTGTGCAGTCATACAAGGTGTAAAGCTCCATTTATTCAATGTTGTGCCTGTGTATTAACGTCACTGTGGCTGGTCTGACGTATGAACTTGACTTTGTAGGACCAGGTCTGACGTATGAACTTGACTTTGTAGGACCCGGTCTGACGCATGAACTTGACTTTGTAGGACCAGGTCTGACGTATGAACTTGACTTTGTAGGACCCGGTCTGACGCATGAACTTGACTTTGTAGGACCCGGTCTGACGTATGATGTTGACTTTGTAGGACCAGGTCTGACGTATGATGTTGACTTTGTAGGACCCGGTCTGACGTATGAACTTGACTTTGTAGGACCAGGTCTGACGTATGATGTTGACTTTGTAGGACCGGGTCTGACGTATGATGTTGACTTTGTAGGACCGGGTCTGACGTATGATGTTGACTTTGTAGGACCAGGTCAGACATATGATGTTGACTTTGTGGGACCAGGTCTGACGTATGATGTTGACTTTGTGGGACCAGGTCTGACGTATGATGTTGACTTTGTGGGACCAGGTCAGACATATGATGTTGACTTTGTGGGACCAGGTCTGACATATAATGTTGATCTTGTAGGACCAGGTCTGACATATGAGATTGACTTTGTTGGACCAGGTCTGACGTATGATGTTGACTTTGTAGGACCAGGTCTGACTATATTTTAAAAACTTTGGGGAATACTCTGGAAACTGTTTCCCTTTTGTCCGGGTTAGTATGATGTTGCCTTTGTGGGACCAGGAAACATTGATGGTTTAAGGGGCCGGCTAAATATAAGGGTTGATCTTTCCATCTGATATTTGTGTTTATTTGTGGCCCGAGGTCGCGAGGGGGTATAAATGTTGACTCCAGAGGACCGCGGTCAACTCTGAGTTAGTACCAGAAACTGACATGATGTGATTTTGTGGGCCATCGCTAGCTCTGGACTTTGTGGGCCCCACCCTGTCGTAAAGGTGTTGCTTTTCCCATTTAAAAAACATAGAGTTATTTTAAGGGCTGAATTAATGGTTTTAAAGGTTAATTGAATTGCTTTCTTACCAGGTGAAAAACGCTATTTATTGACTTTGTGCCGGGTGTACGTAATGTTGATTTTGGGGGCCAGGTCTGACGTATAATGTTGATTTGTAGGACCAGGTCTGACGTATGAGATTGACTTTGTTGGACCCGGTCTGACATATGAAACTTGACTTTGTAGGACCCGGTCTGACGTATGAATTGACTTTGTAGGACCCGGTCTGACATAAAAACTTGACTTTGTAGGACCCGGTCTGACAAATGAGTTGACTTTGTAGGACCAGGTCTGACAAATGAGTTGATTTTGTGGGACCAAAGGTCTGACGTATAATGTTGACTTTGTAGGACCAGGTCTGACGTATGATGTTGACTTTGTGGGTCTGACGTATGATGTTGACTTTGTAGGACCAGGTCTGATGTATGAGATTGACTTTGTAGGACCAGGTCTGACGTATGAGATTGACTTTGTAGGACCAGGTTTGACATATGAGATTGACTTTATAGGGCCAGTTCTGACGTATGAGATTGTCACAGATTGACTTTGTAGGACCATGTCTGACATATGAGATTGACTTTGTAGGACCAGCGCGTGCCAGCAGACATGGTTCTGGTGCAGACAACGGAACGCAGTGGGTCCTGCTTCGTGAGAACTGACCAGTTAGATGGAGAGACAGACTGGAAGCTCCGCTTGGCTGTTCCCGCCACACAGAACCTTGCCATGGGAACTGTGAGTGATGTTTACCAACTTACCTGTGAACTTACCTTTACTTTTCTCATTTTTGTCATGAGCTAGAGTGTTGTCTGAGCTTTATAAATATCACGCATGATCAAATGTCTGCAACTGCTGTGATGCCTTCTGCAGGCGTTGCTGGACATCAAGGCCCAAGTGTACGCTGAGAAACCACAGAAAGACATCCACGGCTTCACAGGCACTTTCACACAGGTCTGTGGAACATCTCAACACAGACATCTCAGCCTCTTCCTTAGAATAATAAAGGACTTAATGAAAATAAAAAATACGGGATATGTATCCTTAATTAAGCATAGTTTTTTTTTCTAAAATAAACCAATTGTTTATTCTTTAAACTTATATTTTATCTAGTATTTTAACATTACAAAAATAGTGTCAAAACATTAAGCTAAGCTGCTATATCTCCTTAAATAAATAAGCATAAATACATTAAGACAAAACTAATAATTGCATATGTAAATATATGTGTGTTGCGCCACTGAGTTCGGATTCTGAGAATATTGGCATTGAAATTATTATTATTATAAGTGTAAATTGACATAAAATCACCTCTGTAGACAACATGCTTGCTTATACAATGTACCTGCATTAGATATAATATATACATTAAAAACGAAAACAAATTATAATTGTGTATTTTAACCAGACCATACATAGTCGGCTTAAAGTTTTGTACCCTGGTGTTTATCAGTATTTTATGTTTTTGCTATCAAATTAATAAATGTATTAATAATAATGTGACCAAAAACATAACAGTACTCGTGTGTGGTTACTTTCACCAGCAACATTACTTTGAGAACATTGTTTTTTGAGAATGTATATTCTATCTCCTCTCACGCAGCAGTCTGCTATGTGCTGCCCTACGACTGGTCTCCATTTAGGAATATATATGTACATATGTGACTTTAATCAATGCAAATGCTGTCGTCAGATGGACGGAAGTCAGACGGAAGAGTCTCTGAACATTGAGAACACGCTGTGGGCCAACACTGTTGTCGCGTCCGGCACAGCTGTTGGACTGGTCATCTACACTGGACCAGAGACACGCAGTGTCATGAACACATCACAACCAAAGAGCAAGGTATTGTTGACAGCGTGTCTTGATGACATCGTTGTGATATTTGAGTGTGATGGCAGTACGTGTAGCTCATGGTTAAGTAATGACATTGATGTTACCACGTAAATTCCAAACATTAAATAACTAGTTTAGTGTATGTTTTATGATGTTCACGCAAACTAATGTACGTTGGTAGAACCGCAGCATGTTTGACTATTTCAGTCCTATATACAGTTAGCTCAGTAGAGTAGAAAGGCAAGCTGTGTAAAATGATAAATAACAACATATCAAGTGTAGAGATAGAACATTACCAGTGATATAAATGTCATGCTAAAACATTTCAATTTGATTTTTACATTTTTAGTTACCTTAAAAGACATGTGACATAAAGCCTTGTAATATTAATTGCAAATGACCATAATTTAATTTATAACCAATAAGGTATATGATAGTCAGGCATCATGCACAGCTTTATATTGTACCAATTTCTCAGCATTGTGAGACATCTTAAGTCATGTAATTATTGTGTGACTATCACGTTTGTTGTGTGACTGTCATGTGATTATCATGTGACTAGAGTATGTACATTGCAGGTGGGTCGGCTGGACATGGAGATCAACACCCTCACGAAGATCCTTTTCTTCATGGTCATTGTCCTCGCCCTTCTCATGATGATCCTCAAGGTACGTCACATGGTTGTATGCATAGGTCACATGGTTGTATACATAGGTCACATGGTTGTATACATAGGTCACATGGTTGTATACATAGGTCACATGGTTGTACTTGTATACACAGGTCACAAGGTTGTATACATATACAGTTCTGCACGAGAGCATTTATCACGTGACATGCTCTAATGAAATGAGTGGTATGTCACGAACTTGATTTCGAGAAAATACTGCATAAACATGCCATGATGATTTCCAATGATTTTAACTTTTTGTCACCCAGGTATACTTTGATATCTGTTCTGTCAATTGGCAATGCTTATTTCTTGTTTCTATTATTATTTAGTACATTTTGTAGCCTTTTTACAAACACTACGTTACATTTCAGGCATGAATGTTGTAAAACAATACCGATAATTTGCACTTTTTCGAGTCGCATTCATCAGTATTTACCTCAATGTATGGTGGACATATTTGGTACTATGGGAAAGCACAGAACGCCCTCTTTCAGATTCTTTTAGCAGGAATTCCCACTGACGTCAACTTTAGCCAATAGCAGTGCTTTTGCGAGAGGCCTATCTGTAAACAAATGTCACTGGATGCGGGGCGGGGCTGATAGCGAGCCCCTGGTTGGCTTAGAGCTGTAGGTGCAGTGCACACTCGCTAACTGTAAACAAGCGTGATCGATCGGGTCGCTGCTAGAAAATATTGCTAAATACTCGGATTATGTAGTAATAATTTCAGTAAGCAGTTAGCATGCTATATCTTTGACAATGAACATGACTAGGGAGTTTATTTTGAAAACATCAAATGGAGTATTACAAAGAAAACGGCCGATTTTGGAACTCGATTGCGTGCTTATGTGACCGCGAACTTCAAGTATGTTTTTCTCCGTTTGAAACTTTCTGCCCCAGGCATCTTCAGCATCTAATAACTTTGGCTATGTGAGATATAAGTCCATGATATTTGCACCGTTGGAAAGCTTAATAATAAATCTTCTTTCCAATGTGACTACCCCCGGTAACTAATTGTTATAACTTACTTGCAGTTCTGATAATGTTCAGGAAAGGAATGAAATGCTTGATGATGTGACGTGACGTGACGTGACGTGACGTGACGTGACGTGACGTGACGTGACGTGACGTGACGTGACGTGACGTGACGTGACGTGACGTGACGTGACATGACATGACATGACATGACATGATGTGAACGACCCCCTTACACAGGCTGTGTCATCTTTCAGGGGTTTGGTGGTCCATGGTACAGATATCTCTTCCGCTTCATCGTTCTCTTCTCGTACATCATCCCCATCAGGTGAGAGGGTCTGGTGCAGCCGTAGAAACACATTGAGATGTCGAACATTTTGAGACATTTTTAAATGCGTCTTTGTCATTGTTTTTGCATTTACACTATATCGTTCATGATCTAAATATCTTCACTTCTACGAAACCGGAAACGTTTTTACTTTTCAAAGACCCATACAAATGCATTTAGATACACAAACAAATGTGTCCTGGCCTGGGTATAATTATTATAATGGACTTCGGAACATTCTAATCAGTTTAGAAATGAACGGATTACTTTTGTATGCATTTGTGGCTATCACATGCTCTGTGTCCAGCTTGCGGGTGAACTTGGACATGGGCAAGGTCGTCTACTCGTGGATGATACAACGGGACAAGAACATTCCCGACACGGTGGTACGCAGTACAACTATCCCTGAGGAGCTGGGCCGTATACAGTACCTTCTGTCGGACAAGACGGGCACACTCACGCAGAATGAGATGGTCAGTTCTCAGATGCCATGTCGCTCAGTTCCTGTAGCTTTTGCGGCAAAACCTCGACACCTTTGTCACTATTCTACTGTCACCATCATAGTTGTCATGTCTACTTTGGACTCTGCAAATAGCAGAAGGAGGACATACTTATTTATACAGTGAATAACATGTTTACATCCTCTAAATAATAATAACACATTGTTTACAATGGAACCTCACTCTTTATTTTACCCTAAGGACAGGGTAAAGTGACCTTAATGAGAAGGTGACCTTAATAACCTTGCTGTTGGGCTGTCATAGGGCTGTGTCACCAGGGTGACAGTGAAGTGGCAGTCTACTATAATGTGCATCCTCTGTGGCATATGTGTGTGTGTTCTCACCTGGGGCAAAATGTATTTTGTAGGTATTTAAGAGGCTTCATCTCGGAGCTGTGTCATTCACGTCAGAAACAATGGATGAGGTATGTCTGTCACAGTGTCTGCCTGTGAGCGTATTATTTATTTATATGCAGAACAGGTCATTTGAAAGAAAATCTGGATATATGATGCTTTATAAATAAAACAATGGCGACCAATTGGATTGCAACTAGTCACCTGTTGGGCCAGTACAAAATATGAAAACCATGCCGGGCCATCAGCCCAGTACGAACGCCATGCCCTGCTGACAACGGGAATAGATTTTGTAAAAACATAATTATGTACAGCAAATCAATTGTTAAATGACATGTCTACCTTGCTTTGAGTGTATTATTACTTCGGTATAATTGTATTACACATTTACTTAAAGACAACTTAGTACTTACACATGTACATCGATGTATTTTTATTTTCGTTTTGTGGTACACATGTAATGCACTAATTTTAATTAACTAGTTACACTATTGTCATGTTTTTTTGTTCACGAATTATTAGCTTTTTTCCACGAATTTTAGTAGTACACGAATAAGGAAAATAAGCACTGTTGCTTAATTCCAATTGTCACATCATGTAATGTACTTAGTTATGTAATTGTTACTTTTGTTGTTGAGCAACTACATGTACATTATATAAAAATGTAACAATAAAGTTATTATTAAAGTTATAAGTTATTATTATTATAGAGAAGCCACTTGATTGATGTCATATTTACTAATACTGACTCACGGTGGTGTGCATACGGAGAAGTTGAAAATCCAGAGAAAGCGAGAATCATCAAATACACGATTCACTAATAATTTACATTTGAACTTGCAGGTGATGGCTCACTTGAAGACGTCATTTTCCCAGGCCACCCTGTCACAGGGAGTGCCACAAGCCCCATCACGCCCCACCACCAAGATCCGACGGACGGTGGTGACACGGGTTCAAGAGGCCATTAAAGCCGTGGCGCTGTGTCACAACGTCACACCAGTGTTTGAGCAGACTGACACCGCTGAGAGCTCTGAGATTGAGGCCGACCAGCAGAATGAACAACAGGTCACCTACCAGGCCTCTAGTCCTGACGAGGTATGTTCTAGTCAACAACCAGGCCTCTAGTACTGATGAGGTATGTTCTAGTCACCTGCCAGGCCTCTAGTCCTGACGAGGTATGTTCTAGTCAACTACCAGGCCTCTAGTACTGACGAGGTATGTTCTATTCACCTGCCAGGCCTCTAGTACTGACGAGGTATGTTCTAGTCAACTGCCAGGCCTCTAGTACTGACGAGGTATGTTCTATTCACCTGCCAGGCCTCTAGTCCTGACGAGGTATGTTCTAGTCACCTACCAGGCCTCTAGTACTGACGAGGTATGTTCTAGTCACCTGCCAGGCCTCTAGTACTGACGAGGTATGTTCTAGTCACCTACCAGGCCTCTAGTCCTGACGAGGTATGTTCTAGTCAACTACCAGGCCTCTAGTCCTGACGAGGTATGTTCTAGTCACCTACCAGGCCTCTAGTACTGACGAGGTATGTTCTAGTCCCCTACCAGGCCTCTAGTACTGACGAGGTATGTTCTAGTCACCTGCCAGGCTTCTAGTACTGACGAGGTATGTTCTAGTCACCTACCAGGCCTCTAGTACTGACGAGGTATGTTCTAGTCACCTACCAGGCCTCTAGTACTGACGAGGTATGTTCTAGTCACCTACCAGGCCTGTAGTACTGACGAGGTATGTTCTAGTCACCTGCCAGGCCTCTAGTACTGACGAGGTATGTTCTAGTCACCTACCAGGCCTCTAGTACTGACGAGGTATGTTCTAGTCACCTGCCAGGCCTCTAGTACTGACGAGGTATGTTCTAGTCACCTGCCAGGCCTCTAGTACTGACGAGGTATGTTCTAGTCACCTACCAGGCCTCTAGTACTGACGAGGTATGTTCTAGTCACCTACCAGGCCTCTAGTACTGACGAGGTATGTTCTATTCACCTGCCAGGCCTCTAGTACCGACGAGGTATGTTCTGGTCCCCTACCAGGCCTCTAGTACTGACGAGGTATGTTCTAGTCAACTACCAGGCCTCTAGTACTGACGAGGTATGTTCTAGTCACCTACCAGGCCTCTAGTACTGACGAGGTATGTTCTAGTCACCTACCAGGCCTCTAGTACTGATGAGGTATGTTCTAGTCACCTGCCAGGCCTCTAGTACTGACGAGGTATGTTCTAGTCACCTGCCAGGCCTCTAGTACTGACGAGGTATGTTCTGGTCCCCTACCAGGCCTCTAGTACTGACGAGGTATGTTCTGGTCCCCTACCAGGCCTCTAGTACTGACGAGGTATGTTCTGGTCCCCTACCAGGCCTCTAGTCCTGACGAGGTATGTTCTGGTCAACTACCAGGCCTCTAGTCCTGACGAGGTATGTTCTAGTCACCTACCAGGCCTCTAGTACTGACGAGGTATGTTCTGGTCAACTGCCAGGCCTCTAGTACTGACGAGGTATGTTCTATTCACCAGCCAGGCCTCTAGTACTGACGAGGTATGTTCTAGTCAACTGCCAGGCCTCTAATACTGACGAGGTATGTTCTATTCACCTGCCAGGCCTCTAGTACTGACGAGGTATGTTCTGGTCAACTGCCAGACCTCTAGTACTGACGAGGTATGTTCTAGTCAACTACGAGGCCTCTAGTACTGACTAGGTATGTTCTAGTCACCTACCAGGCTTCTAGTCCTGATGAGGTATGTTCTAGTCACCTGCTAGGCCTCTAGTCCTGACGAGGTACGTTGTAGTCACCTGCCAGGCCTCTAGTACGGACCAGGTATGTTCTAGTCACCTGCCAGGCTTCTAGTCCTGACGAGGTCACTGAAGTATTATTTGTAATTTTTTTGTATTTGTCATGAAACATAGATACGTCACTCATTGCATATGGTTTTCCAATTTACCAGATATTTTAGTGTTGAGTTGAACACTTTGTAGAATCCCACCAGCTTCTTAGCTGTATTCTTTTATTACCTTCCAATAAAGACAGTGAGCAAACAAGAACTTCCTTATCATGCAGGACTATTTGTGCTCCTAGGTTGCCTTGGTAACATGGACCGAGAGCGTCGGTCTGACACTCATCAAAAGAGACCTCAGTTCCATGACCTTGAGGACACCACAAGGTCGTTTCCTCAGATTTGCGATCCTGCAGATATTTCCATTCACCTCAGAAACAAAGCGAATGGGCATTATTGTGAAGGTATGTGTTGTAGTTACTAGTTATGTATAACAGTAACTTATGTTATGGTTAGTTATTATACTGGTAGCTAATATGTTGATAGCATTAGTTATGGTAGAAAAGCACGGCACGTTTTTGGGAAATAGTTTCATTTGTATATGAGAAGCTTAACATTAATTATGGTTACATGTTTTATATGCTACATATGTACTTATACATACATGTACGCACACTCATACACTGATGTTTTCCTGCAAAATCATTACAAATAACACAAATTCAGAAGTACTAAACGTCAAATAAAGTGGTTAATGTTGAGAGAAGTAGTAATTGAGGCATCGTGTGATGTTTACCTTCAACAGGAGGAGGAGAGTGGAGACATCACATTCTACATGAAGGGTGCCGACGTCGTGATGCAGTCAATTGTCCAGTACAACGACTGGCTGGACGAGGAGGTATGTGTGTAAGTCAGTGTCTGTCGGTCAGTCTATTGACCAGTACAACGACTGACTGGACGAGGAAGTATGTGTGTAAGTCAATGTCTGTCGGTCAGTCTATTGTCCAGTACAATGGCTGGCTGGAAAACAGTCTATTGTCCAGTACAATGGCTGGCTGGACGAGGAGGTATGTGTGTAAGTCAGTGTCTGTTGGTCAGTCTATTGTCTAGTACAATAGCTGACTGGACTAGCAGGTATGTGTGTAAGTCAGTGTCTATCGGTCAGTCTGCTGTCCAATATAACAATGTGGACTGGTCAGTCAGGATCAGACAGCATCAGGTGGTTGGTCAGTGATTGTTTGTTGATCAGTATTTGTCATCTGTCAAATGCCATCATTTGACATATGTCTGGTGACATCCGCTCCTATACACAGACTCTTGATAAAGGTAGCCAGATGGTGTTGTTGTATCCAGTCTTCACAGCTTAACAGTAGTGATTGCCTCATTGTGTTGGGAAAGTAGAGGATCTACTTCCGCAGCCTGAGAGAATCCATTTCAAGTGAAAAGGTAGCAGAGTAGAGTAAAGGTACAGTCCAGCTGGTTCTGTCTGTGTAGTGTATATGTCTGTGTTCTGTTTCATTCAGTGCGGCAACATGGCTCGAGAAGGCCTTCGTACATTGGTTGTAGCCAGGAAGTCGCTGACAGAAGACCAATATCTGGACTTTGAGGTAAGGCATATTCCCATTTTGTTTTGAAATTTCACACGAGTTGATAGACAAATACTGCGTAGTTGCTTCTGCATACATGTATTAAATGGTACAGCTTCACTGAAATTTATTAAATCAAAGTCAGATTTCTTATCATTTGAAATATAAACAGTGATGTAGCCAAGTCTAAATGGATGTGCTGTTGTTATATTTTTGGAAGTCAATAAAGTGATTGTAAACACTTGATAATGTGTTTCCTAACGCATCCATGTAAAGCTTTGAATACTAATCTTCAGTGGCACAATATATGCAAGTACAACCTGTGATAAAACAGTTAGAAATTGTACGGCAATATAGCCTGAGCAAGACATGCGAGTCTCACACTCCTACTGTTTACGTGCTTGTGTCAGACGCGCTACCACCAGGCCAAGATGAGTGTCCACGAGCGAGCTGCCAAGATAGCTGCTGTGGTGGAGAGTCTGGAGCGAGACATGCAACTGTTGTGTCTGACTGGAGTAGAGGACAAGCTCCAGGAGTGTGTGCGGCCCACGCTGGAGCTACTCCGCAATGCTGGCATCAAGGTATGCAACAGTCTGACTTGTGTTAACATGGGGAAACATGTCGTGCTGCACTTATCTTGGTAGCCTGTGTTTTTACTAGCAATTCTTGGTGTTGGTTTTTCATGTTAATATTAATAGTAAAAATTAGGGGGGAGAGAGAGCGAGAGAGGGAGAGATAGGGAGATAGCGAGAGAGAGAGCGCGAGAGAGCGCACACGAGAGAGCGCAAGAGCGAGAGAGAGATATATATATATATTTGTTTATTCTTATTATTTGATAGTTTTTATGTAATATATTAATTAATTATTTATTGGACCTATACCTTTTAGGTTTACTATCCTTATGTATAATTGTATTTTTACTGTTTAATTCAACTTTTACATTATTTAACTGAATATTGTAATGTTTTAATTTCTCTGTAGATTTTTTATTATAAATATTGTTCTGTAAAGCGCCATAGAGTGCCGTGTGATTATGGCGCTATATAAATATTGTATTTTATTATTATTATTATTATAACATTGAAAGCTTCATGATAGACACTGAGTACTCAGAGAGGTTCGTCTCCAAGCTATATTTGAGTGTTGGCCGGGATGGCATTCCTGTTGAGTGTTGTCATCTCTGTGTGTCACAGATCTGGATGTTGACGGGTGACAAGTTGGAGACAGCCACGTGTATAGCAAAGAGCTCAAAGCTTGTGTCACGCACACAGACGATCCACACCTTCCGTCGCATCACCAACCGTAGTGACGCACACTTGGAGCTGAACGCGTTCCGACGCAAGAATGACTGTGCACTCGTCATCACAGGGGAGTCACTGCAGGTGTGTGTTTGGGGGTGTCACTGCAGTTGGTGTCCACTGTGTCACTGCAGATATATGTAACCAAAGGGGGTCACTGCAGGTGTGTAATGTTATGAGGTGTCTACATCTCAGGGAGGTCACTGCAGATATATGTAACCAAAGGGGGTCACTGCAGGTGTGTAATGTTATGAGGTGTCTGCATCTCAGGGAGGTCACTGCAGATATATGTGGCCAAAGGGGGGTCAAAGGCTGCCAAAGGTTGGTTTTTAAAATGGGGGTTTTTGAGGTGTTTTTGGGGGATCTATAGGGAAAGGTCACTGCAGGGAAAAATTATGTTTGGGGCCCAAAAGGGGGTCACTGTAGGGGTATAATATTGAGGTGTATACATCTCAGGGAGGTCACTGCAGATATATGTGGCCAAAAGGGGGTCACTGCAGGGGTATAATATTGAGGTGTCTACATCTCAGGGAGGTCACTGCAGATATATGTGGCCAACGGGGTCACTGCAGGGGTATAATATTGAGGTGTCTACATCTCAGGGAGGTCACTGCAGTTGTTTGCGTTTGAATTGAATCTTTACAGGTATGTTATGTTATTTGGGTATCACTGCATACCTATGCTATTACAAAGCCGTCTGTACATTTCAGCTGTCACTGTGTGCATGTAGAGAGAATACCTTGTTTTGTGCGCATTGTATTAATTAAAGCATGGAAAGCAATTAAGTGTTAATTTTCGTTCCAATACCTGAGCAGTTGAATTCAACCTGCTTTCTATTTGTCTGAGGGTATAGTAGTATAACGATTTCCTCACTTCGGCTAATGTTTGGTTTGTTCTTTCACCACCAGGTAGTGCTGCAATTCTACGAGCACGAGTTTGTCGAGCTGGCATGTCAGTGTCCGGCTGTTGTCGTGTGTCGTTGCTCACCCACACAGAAAGCAGATATTGTCCAGCTGCTCAAAGTACACACAGACAAAGCCACATGTGCTATAGGTGGGTGGAGCTTATGTGTCGACAGGTCTGTATCACTGTGTATTTATGTATAGAAACAGCCATGTTTCTGTTGGTCCCCTGGATTGGGATCAGCTCTCAAGTGTTGCCTTTCTCTGTCCTCCTTGCTTGGCACACCACGGATGACAGTGTTTTAGCATACTCCAATGTGTGAAATAAGTTAACATCTATTGCCTTCGAAACCCAGCTCAGAAGCGCATCAATACAAGAGGGTTAATTGATCTCAGAGTCAATAAACGATTCCAGCTCAGATTGATTGATATGCCCGGGAGCTATGGTGGATAGTCACAGTTGTAAAGGTATGTGTTTAAATTATGGCAGAATTTAGCACTATTTTCAACCGACTTAACACTACATATAGAAGCAACCATATTCCAAAGAGTAAGCGCCCCCTCAGCAATAGCCCTAGTCCAAATATTAATATTGACTTTTGGGACAAAACGTAAATCAGAACAAGAGGATTGAAGGTGAACAGGTTTTCTTACATGAGTAAGCAATGAATGTAAACACGATGGTCTTATGTTTGTTGCTGTGCCCAGTGTAACAACAGCTGTCTGCTGTAGGTGATGGCGGAAATGATGTCAGCATGATTCAGGTAGCAGATGCTGGCGTTGGAATTGTCGGCAAGGTTTGTTATGTTCACTTATTGAGCGGGTGTGTTCAGAAAATGTATTTAGCATAGACAAAATGTTACTGGCATACAGTCACGCATCCTCATAACGCGACTCGCTATAACATGAATTGGACATAACGCGGTCAGTTGTGGAACCCGCATTTCTGCCACTAGTGGGAAATGGGCGCTACGACTAACAGTAATGTTGTAGTAACAGTCACTTGTTTTACAAAGTTCTCGTGTCTGTCTTGTTTGTTGTGGGCTTTGGCTTTTGCTCTGTCGTCCGCATTTAAGCAATAAATATTGTATTTCTTCTAAATAAACAGGCGCACTCGTATTCATTTCATATAATGATAACCTGTATTTTGCTAAATGCCATATTGTCATAACATACAGTACAGTTAGGTAGAGTAACCTGTCGGCCACTGTGTGTCATTCGCCAGGTGTGCTGTGGTTGTAGGAGGGCAAGCAGGCGTCTCTCGCTGCGGACTTCTCCATCACACAGTTCAGCCACCTAGGGCGCCTCCTGGTGGTACATGGCCGCAACAGCTACAAGAGTTCGGCGTCTCTGAGTCAGTTTGTCATCCACCGCGGTCTCATCATCTCCACCATGCAGGCCGTCTTCTCCTCCGTCTTCTACTTTTCCTCCATCGCCCTCTTCCCGGGGTTTCTCATGGTTGGGTAAGTGCGTTGTGTGCAGGGGCTGGTTTCATACAGTCTGCTTACAACATCGTAGTGGGCAATAACTCGTCGAAAGCCTAAGATGTCGTAAAGTTGCGCCAGTTGCATTTCACGAGTCTGCTCCATAGTTGCACATAGGCAGTGCCATGTATTTAGTAGGCGTAACTTTACGCTAGTTGAGATATTTATGTGATGCTCCCCAAGTTCGTTGATGTTCCTGACACACCCACTTTCAACTTATTATTTTTAATGTTTACCCTAGATATCCTTTATATTCATCATAGCTTGTCATTAGCTATACGAACAGCAAAGGCGGCAGCTGAAGTCAAAAAGGATGTCTACAGACACCACAAATACAGGGATACCCCACCGCGACCTAATTAGGTCAATTGTACGTCAATTTGTTTACGTGAATGCTAAATTGGTCTCACGAAATTGGCTGTATGCTACACTGAATGGTCGCTGTTAACTGCAACCAGTAGAGCACATAATTACTCGTAAAGTTACGCGGCTTTATGAAACCGGTCCCTGGCATATATCTTGTGTGAACTGTGAGGAAGTTAGCAGAATCAAACTTGAACCACCCCTCTGACGCACAGTCGCAAATCCAAAATAAACCCTCAGCTTCGGGAATCCCGTTATGAGCTCCCATTTGGCCATTCTCATAAGTGACAGAGCAGTGTTGTGTTTTCAGTAACTGGTCCTACTTCCCAAACATTACTTATAATATGAACAGATTCTTGTCTTGACACTACCCAGGGTGGCCGAGTCTTTATTACCCTGTCTGGATCTGCCCCAACTGTCTGGTAAGTAGCTTAGTAAAAGCTACTTACAAGCTGCCGTATAAGTAACATAGTAAGCATGTGTGTTCAGTGCACTTACTTTGTAATATACAGTGTAAATTGTTTAGGAACTGGAAACGGTTTGTGAAAAACCAAAATTATAGCTGTTATGTCTTATTCAGTCAAAGTTATGTAACTGCTCATCTATGTGTGTGTGTGTGGTGTGGTGGTGTGTGTGTGTGTGTGTGTGTGTGTGTGTGTGTGTTCTATGTGTGTGTGTGTGCGTGCGTGCGTGCGTGCTGTGGTGCGTGCCGTGTATGTGACTGTCATAGTGTGTGTTCTAAGTTAGACATTGTTCTGCCATGCTCTGTGTTCTGTTGCAGATATGCGACAGTCTTCACCATGTTTCCTGTCTTCTCACTCGTCCTAGACAAGGACGTCTCAGCCACAATTGCTATGACTTATCCAGAACTATACAAAGAACTTACCAAGGTGTGTCATTAGGACAATTGCTATGACTTATCCAGAACTATACAAAGAACTTACCAAGGTGTGTCATTAGGACAATTGCTATGACTTATCCAGAACTATACAAAGAACTTACCAAGGTGTGTCATTAGGACAATTGCTATGACTTATCCAGAACTATACAAAGAACTTACCAAGGTGTGTCATTAGGACAATTGCTATGACTTATCCAGAACTATACAAAGAACTTACCAAGGTGTGTCATTAGGACAATTGCTATGACTTATCCAGAACTATACAAAGAACTTACCAAGGTGTGTCATTAGGACAATTGCTATGACTTATCCAGAACTATACAAAGAACTTACCAAGGTATGTCATTAGGACAATTGCTATGACTTATCCAGAACTATACAAAGAACTTACCAAGGTGTGTCATTAGGACAATTGCTATGACTTATCCAGAACTATACAAAGAACTTACCAAGGTGTGTCATTAGGACAATTGCTATGACTTATCCAGAACTATACAAAGAACTTACCAAGGTGTGTCATTAGGACAATTGCTATGACTTATCCAGAACTATACAAAGAACTTACCAAGGTGTGTCATTAGGACAATTGCTATGACTTATCCAGAACTATACAAAGAACTTACCAAGGTGTGTCATTAGGACAATTGCTATGACTTATCCAGAACTATACAAAGAACTTACCAAGGTATGTCATTAGGACAATTGCTATGACTTATCCAGAACTATACAAAGAACTTACCAAGGTATGTCATTAGGAAAATTGCTATGACTTATCCAGAACTATACAAAGAACTTACCAAGGTGTGTCATTAGGACAATTGCTATGACTTATCCAGAACTATACAAAGAACTTACCAAGGTATGTCATTAGGACAATTGCTATGACTTATCCAGAACTATACAAAGAACTTACCAAGGTGTGTCATTAGGACAATTGCTATGACTTATCCAGAACTATACAAAGAACTTACCAAGGTATGTCATTAGGACCACTCAGTATGATTTACACGGGCAAACGTGTTCATTCGAACATCATCTCAACATCGCTGAGAAGCATTCAGCCATGCTGCAATGAATACGCAAAGAATATTTGCTCTAAAATTATGATGTCAAAAGTATATTGGACCATCTGCCCAAACAACTAAAAATGGGTTTAATAATTCAGTAGCCTAACGTTGTAAAAATGCTGCACCAGTTTTGTTAATTTTATTACACCACTCAAAATGTGAAAAAGTCCTCGATACACAATACATATGTATTTACACCACATTATTTACATAAAGTGTGGTTTAATCAAATCTATCTGATTTAATCAATATAATCATTATATCTAAACAGTGCCAGAGTAGAACAAGGATATCTACTGACAAATGTGTATGTTTGTTATTTCAGGGTCGGACGTTGAACTTCAAGACGTTCTTCATGTGGGTTCTCATCAGCATATACCAAGGTGAGGACCTGTGTGTCTTGCTGCTCCCTGTCATAGTCTTCGTGTAGTCACAGCATCTTCAGGACATCTCAGGACATTTATGTGCAACCACAGATCAAATGAGACAAATCTAGACAGATGAGCCAAAATAAACAAATTGTGATATTTAGTTATATTTAGGGTTCAGGATATTTCGTAGTGCAAACAAAATCAATCTTTATTTAATAAAATGTAGATATAGTGATCTAAATTTTGTTTTTGAGCACACACAAACTGTCAAAAAGTTAATGACACATTTGTTTCTCATGCTTGCTCTCTGCATTCATGCAACCTGTTGTAAATGTTTGGAATAAATACCTTGTTATCAAGAATAATGTATGTCATATTGGATCTGCAGTTAAACTGCCTAGCTTGAATGTTGTTACATTATAATCACATGCATCGTTAATACTGTGCAAATATATGACCATTGGCACCAGAATGACCAGGGTTTGATGTATGTTTGAAATTTAAAATTCCATATTTATACTGACTCACATAAGTAACATTTGAGTTTACTTGTTGTAAAAGAGTTTGGGAAGTGATCTGCATCTTGACCGATGCCAAGCAAAGGAAATATGCAGATGAGCACAGTATTGTTTTATAGCAACATAGAGCGTCGCACTCTCGACTAAGAGGACCCGGGTTCGAATCCTGTGCTGCGGTGTTAAAACCTAGGGCAAGTTCTTCCCTCTGCATTGCTCCAGTTCACTCAGCTGTATAAATGAGTACCTGGCTATAGACAGTGGTGGATATGTGTGTACGAGCAGTCCTCATGCATTAATTGAAGCATATGGCTGGATGCTTCCCAGGGAAGTTGATATGGTGTCTGATTGAACTAAAGTGTCAAGCGCTTTGAGCAATCCTGAGGATTGGATACTGTGCTATATAAGAACTTACCTTTGCAACACAAAGACTGCATGACAATGCAATCAAAAAGACAGGCTGTTTGAATTGTTGTAGGGGACATTGCGGGAATCTTCACCTAGAATGGTAGCCTCGGTTACCCAGGCTCCGTGAGGTGGCAGCACTTTTAAGCCCCTCAACTCTGCCTGGGGAAAGAAAGGCTCTGCATTTGTTAGGCCTTACCCCAGATTAGGGTAGAGACGCTGATTGGCTCTCAGGCCAACTACGAAATAAAAATTAAAATAACGATATACTTTTACCAGATAATTATATCCTATGAAAAGTATTCAACATTGAACTTATATTAAAACAAAAATAAGTAAAAATAAAAATGTACAGTTGTTTATAAAATAAGAATTACGGCAGGATTAACCAGTATCCGTGAGGTGGCAGCATTGTTTAGCCCGACACGAATAACATACAAATTAAATAAGGATACCTTTTTATCAAATAATGATCGATTATACAAACTATTCAAAATCACAAAATATAGATCACGTGGATAAATATTCAAAATCCGGGAAACTTACCAGACTGTCTTCTCGGCATAGTTCTACAGCCAACCGATAGTCGGTTAAGTGAGAATGGTTAAAGTTGTAGGTGACATCTAGTGTGTGATGGTTGGTGTTGTAGGGGGCATCCTCAAATACAATGTTTGATCTTGTAAGTGACATCCTCCTGTGTATGATGTTGTAGGGGGGCATTTTTATGTACGATGGTTGATTTTGTAGGGGGCAACCTCATGTACAATGATTGGTATTGAATTGACCATCCTCATATATATATATCATATATATATATATATATATATATATATATATATATATATATATATTGTTATTGCTATGCTACATATAATATATACAGTATATATATATATTACATATATTCAAGGATGGTCCCTATAACACCAATAATCAGACACGAGGATGCCTCTTACAAAATAAATATATATGTATAAATATATATATATAATTATATATTGATATTTTTTGATGTTGTAGGGGGCATCTTGATGTATGGGGCCCTGCTGCTGTTTGAGGATGACTTCATCCACATCGTTGCCATCTCGTTCACGGCCCTTATCCTCACAGAGCTACTCATGGTAGCTCTCACGGTGCGCACCTGGCACTACCTGATGATGGTGGGAGAGATCCTTAGTCTCGGCATCTACATCGCTTCACTCTTTGTCTTCAGGAAATCTTTTGGTACGTGCTGTAATGATGGGACGAATTTGGAATTTCATTCGAATCGAATATCATAGAAATTTCGAATAAGAATCGAATATAGAATCAAATAAGAATATTCAGTGGCTCCACATTCGATTAGAATACTGAATGGTGTCGACATGTCTTGCCGGGAGTGCGAGTTTTACCCAAGTTTGTTTTGTGAAGTTTATTCGTTTAAGTAATGTTAGTGATTATAAGATATATGATGAGTAGTTTGGCGGATGAAGGAAAATATTCGAGCCATATTTGCTTATATAGCTGCAAATTTCGAATCGAATAGCAAGAAAACGTTCGAATATTTGAAATTTCGAATACAAATCAAATATTCATCCCATCCTTAACTTGCTTTTATTTATCCGAACTTAGGGCCAGAACTGCTTTGTTGATGAAGAGACTAACATGGAAAAGTTATTGCCTAATAAATTCCTACAGCAGTTTCGTCATGCAACAAAACACTTGCATGTGTGTGTCAACGCATGCTCAGTCGAATAAAACATTATTTCCATATCAGATCGGATTATATTGAAGGAATGATGATGAATTTATTTCATGTCTGTCCAGTCTGTCCGCGTAACTGAGGTAGTTTAATGGTCTTAACAGCATCATGTAAACATGACACTCTCATTTTGACTGCATTATGTAACCATGACACTTTCATTTTGACTGCATTGTGTAACCATGACACTTTCATTTTGACTGCATTGTGTAACCATGACACTTTCATTTTGACTGCATTGTGTAACCATGACACTTTCATTTCAGATGCAGCGTTTCTGCAGACGTGGGACTTTGTGTGGCGAGTTCTTGTCATCACTTCTGTCAGCTGCATCCCCCTCTATATTCTCAAGTACCTGCAGAGGAAGTTCTCACCTCCCAGTTACTCAAAGCTCACATAGCCCCAGCTACAAACTGATGTCGCCACTATGGAGATATGTCACAAGACCTGATACATTAAGTCTGACACTCGTCAACTGTGGAGGTTTTACAAGACCTGACACCTGATCAACTTTGGAGGTCTTACAAGACCTGACACTCATCAACTGTGGAGGTTATACAAGACCTGACACTCATCAACTGTGGAGGTCTTACAAGACCTGACACTCATCAACTGTGGAGGTCTTACAAGACCTGACACTCATCAGCTGTGGAGGTTATACAAGACCTGACACTCATCAACTGTGGAGGTTATACAAGACCTGACACTCATCAACTGTGGAGGTTTTACAAGACCTGACACTCATCAGCTGTGGAGGTCTTACAAGACCTGACACTCATCAACTGTGGAGGTCTTACAAGACCTGACACTCATCAACTGTGGAGGTTTACAAGACCTGACACTCATCAACTGTGGAGGTTATACAAGACCTGACACTCATCAACTGTGGAGGTTTTACAAGACCTGACACTCATCAGCTGTGGAGGTCTTACAAGACCTGACACTCATCAACTGTGGAGGTCTTACAAGACCTGACACTCGTCAGCTGTGGAGGTTATACAAGACCTGACACTCATCAACTGTGGAGGTTATACAAGACCTGACACTCATCAACTGTGGAGGTTTTACAAGACCTGACACTCATCAGCTGTGGAGGTCTTACAAGACCTGACACTTATCAACTGTGGAGGTCTTACAAGACCTGACACTCATCAACTGTGAAGGTCTTACAAGACCTGACACTCATCAGCTGTGGAGGTTATACAAGACCTGACACTCATCAACTGTGGAGGTTATACAAGACCTGACACTCATCAACTGTGGAGGTTTTACAAGACCTGACACTCATCAGCTGTGGAGGTCTTACAAGACCTGACACTTTATCAACTGTGGAGGTCTTACAAGACCTGACACTCCCGCCCTATGGTGGTCTAGTTCGACCCTGGCATGTCACCTCATTTGAATTTCCTGTTAACAATATGGATTTTGGGAATTATTTGAAGTGAGATTATGATTGTACAGTTTTGTGTGTGCACTCTCTATGAGCATGGAATTGGCTGACAAATGTATTTAGTGCCCTGGCAGATAGCGACATTCGAGCAAAATAAGAAATCTGCAAGCCAGTTAAGTCAAATTTATGGATTTCAACCAAGTTATCGTGGCATGCCTGCATAAACATTCATTGACTTCAGAACATGAAAATAATGGTTTCATCGGATATAATGTTATGTGCATGTCTGTTGCTAACGTTGTGTGATATGTAGTGTGTGGAAGTGGCTGTATCTTGTCTACTCTAGTCTACCGACACGTTTCAAATGTCGTCATTTTTGGGTATGTGGAAATGTGCTTATGTAGTTGTTGTCTCTTGAATTACTCATTGTGCTGAATATGTGTGCTCAAATGTGGAAAGTGTGCTTTAATAATGCCACAGGTCACAATAGGTCAAGTTGATTGAGCCTGTTACTACACCAGACGTTGTCATTTTTGGTGTTTCTTGATGTAACAAGGAAATCAATTAAGAATGTTGGATGAAAAATAAAAACATCACGTCATTGTGTGACAGTTCACAAACATTGATGGACTAGCTCAAAGGTAAAGTTCTCAGTAATAGAAACATAAATTTTCACAAACAAAGAACAATTAAGAAAATATATATTTTGACTTACAAACTCATCCGATTGAAATCTTCCAGAATAGGTTTTGCAGTTTTTACTTTGGAGAGACACCTCAATAATTTTTTCAATAATCACATAGACATGTTCGTTTGTGTCCAAGATATGCTGTATTACTGTTGAAATAATTTATTATACATAGCATATATTATCATATATAATTATATATACACTTGTGGCAAAGGTCTTGTATGTAAAACTGTGGAGGAAGAACTTAAGAACAGGTGATTTAAGTTAGCCTTGTTATTCACCATGTATTATTTATTGCTTGATTAGTAAGCATTTAAGGGTGACGTCAAAATAGGAATGAACGACTGACAAAATTTACCAAGCATAATGTCAGACCTCCCTTCCTCACCCCACAGAGTTGGGTAGAGTCTTAGGGATAATGATGCAAGGCAGATGTGTATCTAACCCTTTGTGATCTGTCAGACTGATATATTTAGATTACCCCCTTTGAGTGTTCACGTCAGTTTGCAAGGTCCCAAAATATATTATCATTACATGGGTCACCATGGTTACTGTGGATTGAGAAAATAGACAGATACACAGATAGCACCTAACAAAATGAAACATAAATCAAGATAATGCAGATTGATTCCGGTGCTATTTAAAGATGACATATTTCTGTGGGACAAATGTTAACCACATCAGGTTTTTGGACATTGCAACCCAGTCTGACAATCTCTTGTATGTCTGGGTGTAGGCATTATGCACTGCAGCTTTGTATGTAAGTTGGTATTGGTCTTATTACATTTATATACCATCATTACCACGCTTTTGCAGTGTATAGATTTGGGCACTGTTTACATAGAACAAGAACCACTTGAGGGCACGAGGGGTACCCCAGTTGATATGTATATCTAGGATGACATGCAAGCATTAATGATAGAGATTTTAGGTTTTCTTGTGCGATTGCTGTAAAGTGCTGTGTGCCAAGTGTTGCTACCTGGTAACTGTTCTCACGTGTATGTAATCTATGTATGCTATATATCCACAATATGTATCCGCCAGTGCTGTATTATTTAGCAGATAAAAATATGTATTGTCAAAGGGTATATTTTATGATTTTGATAGTGATAAAGTTTAATCATAAGTTGTTATTTATCGGTGAAGCTTGTAGGTTTTATATTTGTTATTTGCTATTCAACATACACATAAGAATAAATAACTAAGATGTCAACAAAGCAGCTCCTAGCTACAGACATCATTGACTCAAGAGAGGTAATTGCAGGAGCTCCATATCAGTTAGGACTGGTTCGAGAATAAAGCACTGTCACAATTCAACCAAAGTTTCAGTTACCATTAATACTACCTTAAAGGGTGCCTCAATAAAGGAGCTCCTTCAACAATACAGCATGAAAGGTACACGAAGCAGGTCCTTGCTCAGCGATACCATCACACTAGTGTTTTGCCGGTGTAGTATAATTTGACACATTTGTAATCAGTAACAGGATTGTGGTTAATTTCTTTCAGTGAATTTTTTTAAATGCCTTACTATAATAAATTATAGTTTTTAATGCCAATTAATTTGTCGTTCTTTCTTTGTTTGCACACAGTGTTTGTTTACATTCACCACTGAAGCAGAGAAGGTGCCATTATTTAGTAGTTGGAGGTTCATCCCGCACTGAGTACACCTTTCAAGAGTCATTCAAAACATTGTCTGGCACCTAAGCTGGTGGCAGAGATCACGCGAGTGACACATGTAATTTGCCGTGAACTCGTGCTCCTTAAACAATGTACAACACCATTCCAGACTGGTGCATGATGTCATTTATTTGTAAATTGAATCAGTAAAAATTCCTCATCCCAATCCTTTTTGCCTGAATCCAGACAACTGTTTGGGAACTGAATTGATACCATGTAACGTTTCTTAAAACAACCCTACCACCCACCAATATTTAATGTGTAAAACTTTCTAACATGTACAGGTTTGCACTATCTGGGTGTACAGGTCTGTCGTCATGTGAATTTAAATTAATAACAGGCTGTGGGTATTTATGAGCCTCTGAGCTTGGTTTCCAGGGATTTAGGTGCAATAGAAGCTATCTTGTTACTTAGTGTTAGTAGTTTTTGACTGTTGGCGAAAAATAACAGATCACTGAAAAATTAGTTATAATGTACGCATTTCTGCCAAAATTGAAGGACTGACTGGATATAACCTAGTTAGCAATTTTGGGCTGATGTTGTAGGGTGTCTTCCTGTTATAGCTATGTTTTATTCCCGTTATAGCTACTAATTAAGTTTGACAATTGAACTAGTCCCGTTGTAGCTACTTTTATATTTCTCCATTTTACAATCTAACGTGATAAGGGAGCATCAACTATTTCATCCCCATCCAGCTGATGTCCATAAAGATCACCATGGACATGTGGAATGTCTACACAGAAACTGACAAATGAACAAATAATCGTGTTGAGGGATGGAATTCCAAGTTCGCGAAAGTGATGGGGAAACACCATCCCAACATCTTGATTCCAATTCCATGGTTGCTAAACATGATGCTGCCATATAACAAGAATAATTTATGCCTTTCATTACTTTTTGATAAAGTACAATTAAGGTAGTTGTCTTAAAAAAAAATTTGCACAAGTGTTTTATGGTATATTTTCCATTTCAAATAACCGAGTTACATATATATATTTTTGACTTTTAAAATGTGTCCTTCATTAATACAGTTGATGTAGAAATCTTACAGTAATCTAAACTAGTTAATGCTCCCTCTTGCTGTGCTGTGTGTGTGTTGTGTGTGTGTGTGTGTTTGTGTGTGTGTGTGTGTGTGTGTGTGTGTGTGTGTGTGTGTGTGTGTGTGTGTGTGTGTGTGTGTGTGTGTGTGTGTGTGTGTGTGTGTGTGTGTGTGTGTGTGTGTGTGTGTGTGTGTGTGTGTGTGTGTGTGTGTGTGTGTGTGTGTGTGTGTGTGTGTGTGTGTGTGTGTGTGTGTGTGTGTGTGTGTGTGTGTGTGTGTGTGTGTGTGTGTGTGTGTGTGTGTGTGTGTGTGTGTGTGTGTGTGTGTGTGTGTGTGTGTGTGTGTGTGTGTGTGTGTGTGTGTGTGTGTGTGTGTGTGTGTGTGTGTGTGTGTGTGTGTGTGTGTGTGTGTGTGTGTGTGTGTGTGTGTAGAATAGCCCAGGGTAACTCCACACCAAATTTACTGTCGCATGATCAGTTACCATCGTACAAACACGTTCCCACCATGTGCACTGGTATGGGGAGATATCTCATTATTTGTTGTGCCAACTGAAATTTTGCAAGATGAAAATGACATTTGGATGTCATGTACATTGACACCAGCAGCAAAACCTGGGAGACAGTTTTCCCCATCACAGATATAACAGCCAGAGATTTTAAAGATGCCCAAATCTCAGGTAGATGGCCCTCTATAAAAATTGTTACATAAAAAACATTGGTAAATAACGCAAAATGTGTAGTGTTTTCCGAAATACATTGTCAGTTGGTAGGTCCAAGAAAGCAAAATAATGCACTTGGGTGGCGGGCGAGTGCACCTCAAGTACTGTTAGATTGCGCCAACATTACTGCATTAATAATTACATAGATATCAAAACCTTGATCACTTGAAGGTGAGCCATGAACAATATATTCAATAAATAATATTACCTGTTACAGATACACCCCTCACATGGTTCTGCGAGTGTCTGACCATGATACTTGCCTACATACTTACTACCAATCTTGAAAACACACATTTGTAAATGCACTGTTTAAATTAATTTTAATCATATCAAATTTAGCAAGATGTTTAGATGTTATGACTCCATGACCTCAACGGAATATTTCTACAGAACATCAACACGTATTTGCACTTGCTGAAAATCGGCATTTTAATCGATACTGTACAAGACGTCACATTGAAACTCCAGCTCATTTGAAAACCAACCATTGGACCACCGTTGTCATTTTGTCTCTTAACTGATATCCGACATGGTGCTGGGCACATACAGTGACCGACCGACAGACTGACCGGGAAGACAAGTACAGAGTAAATAAACATTTCCTAAAAATGCACTTGGCGAATGCAAAGAAATCAACCTATGTATAAACTTACAACATTCACCAACAGCACAGTAGAATATTCCTTTACAAGCAGATCCTAATGACCTTATCGAAAATGTTCCGTGACAAGATCTAAGGTGATTTTTCCACATTTACAAGTTGTTCAGGGAGAGACCGGTTCTATGTCAGCCCAATAACCACCCATGAAAAGAAACAAACGACACCATTAGATTGTTAACATTTCTGTTCCAAAGTGTTCTGGCCACGATGTACAAACCCTGCTGATCATTACTCACTAGTGTTTACTTATCTGCATGATTGAATTTTTTGCCAACCTCATATTCTGTAATCGACTATTTGGTTTGCATATACCACAGTGCACTTATCTATGTTGATGTCTATTGTTAGCCATCGACCGAGTGCACTGCCCTCTAGACTTGCTTCACTGCTCAACTCTACCCCTGTAGTTCCACTGGTGGCAAGCAACACAACATTCACGTTTAATCAGAAAGCCCAAAGTCAGTTGTCCCACATATAACGCTTTTGCAGTTTAACGATCTCGAATATTGTGCATTTTTGTAAACCTGGAGCATTTATACTCCAGCATGATTGCTATAGCAGTCCTCCGCATACCAATAATCTTGAGTAGTTAAGTCAGTGAATAAATTGAGTTACCGATACCCGGCACACGTTTGCGCTACTGCGATATGGCAGTGGCTATATGATGGCAGTGTTATACAGAATGCAGCTGCCCCCTGTGTGTGGGAACATCTAAATGTCCCCAAGCAAAGTCACCAGCGCGATACTGTGCAGCTAATAACTCTTCCAGAGACCCAATGTGTTTGTTGAAGATAACAGCCGCAGACAGTTAATAGCGGCAGCAGTTAACTGGTAAATCCACAAAATGACGTCATATCTGGCGGACAGTCAACAACCTACACCACATGGTGGCGCTGCATGCGACCAGAAGTCATCGCCCGTGACGACCTCTTTACTGATGCCAAAACCTAGTGTCCAATACCGGCCCAGCCATAAGGCCAGCAACGCTGGGTAATGTTCTACAGGCAAACCTCTAAACACCCCACCTCACAGAGGGGGCATGCCCCGCGTGTATGACCCGGCAGGGTAGGTTGCACCTGCTGTGGGCTGTGCCCCTGGGGGCGAGTATGACGACGCCGGTCGCTGTATCTGTGCCGCTGTGGGGTAGTGCTGTGGCATGGCTTGCTGCTGTTGGTACGCCACAGCTGCTGCGGTTTGACTTGACATGGGCATGCCACGGTACGGGGAGTACTGGTACATGTTCGCATGGGCGACAGCTGGCATGGAGTACGCAGACGCATACCCCGCTGCAGTGCTGCCCGAGAGAGCCATTGATGCCGCCGGGTAGGGTCCTGTCGACAGCTGGTATGGCGAGGCTGTGGTGTAACCCGGAGCATATGCAATGGTGTTAGGTGGGTACCCTGGTTGTGGCATTCCTATCTGTTGCCTGTATGCCGACTGCGCCATGCCGGCTGAAGCACATGCCTGCTGCTGTGCGTAGCTTCCAGCGGCCTGCATCGCCTGCAAGGAGACTGGGGTGCCGGGTGCGTACATCCGGGCTCGGTCAGCTGGCATAGGCATGCCATTGGCCGACATGGGCATGCCACTGGCTGAAATAGGCATACCGCTTACGGAGACCGGCATGCCAGTAGTTGGAGAGTAGTAATAACTCATACCTGCAATCAACATGGTGGAAAAATCAATGCCTTTTTAAACTTCCGTCTGTGCGTTGGTCAGTGAACATGTTTAAAGTCTGTGAAGTAACACAATTACCTCACAATCACAAGAACTACCAGGTCTGTATGAACTATGCAGCAGAGATGAGGCAAACACACAACAAATGTCATCAATTATACTGTTTTACTGTAATCAGTGAAAGATACAATAACGTAAATGGACCCAGTTTAGTTTTACATCACTGTTATAAAGGTTACCATCAGAATGAGAACAGTGACCCGAAAAGTACTCAAGGAAGGTAATTTGCTGTACGTCACTATTAAATAAATATAATTTGAGACTGTGCTAGTGTCACCACTATTTGTGAGGTGTCCGTACTACAGAGTATACAGTAAAACAAGGTTCAACCTCACCAACAAATACATGATTGATTCTATATACACTTATGCGTACAAGAAAATGTGTCAAACAAACCTACTGCTGCTGGTGGTATTGTGTAAACGTTGCTTTCCCGTAGACCACAACAACTGAAACAAACAAAAACATTGGCTAATAATACAACAGCGAAGTGAGTGAACACACACATAAATCAACTAAGTCTTACTAATTAATAAGTGTTATCTATGCAAGTCAAAAACCTATTTTACTGCTGAACTCAACTTTAGGTACTAGAGTATGTCCATGAAACATGACTACCAAACAAATGGTAAAATTTGTTTATGTGAACTTGATACGCGGAAAAAATCCATAAAGGTGTGCGTCTTATTTTTATTTAATTGGGTAAAATACAAGCATTTGTTATTAAAATGCCAAATTCAATATACACACGTATAAATGAACTAATGGTTTCAATACCCCTTTAAGGGCAATTCTGCACTCAGGTAAACCAACTTGTCAGTTTTAGAAATGGTTTCAATTGGGGCGAGTAGGGTGTCATATGAAAGGTAATATTCCCTGGTTTCAGGTATCACATTAATTTATTTAGTATACATGATGTAATAATTTATTATGCAACTAAAACAGGACAACAATAACGAAAATATTTCATGATTATATCCACCAAACAATCTATCGCTGTATCTACTAAAGCTACTAGACAGATTATTCCTCTTCATACATTATAATTTACCATACATGTGCTTTATTCATTTATATAATATAACAAATATAGGTGTATTTTAAATTGGCTATTAATTAAGGTAATAATAAGTATGTACCTCACGTACGTCCGACACCAAAAAAGGTACATTTTTTAATCTCAAGAGTCGCAGGATTGTTGTAATATCATACTAACTGAGATTCAATGTTAATTACATGTGTTTTAATAAAATAGTACAATACTTAGTTTTATTTTGTAATAGTTTGCCAGAAAAAAATGGTGTTGAATGTACATAAATGTCTGTATAATGTACATAAAATGTCTGTATAATGTCTGAATCCATATAAATGGACTATCACAACATTATGGAATCAGTTACACTAAACCCAAATTAACTTGGAGAATGCCACTGGATTAGTGATGACAATAATTATATGATTATAAAAGGTACATACATTTATTTGAAGTAGTAAGAAAGTCTAACTACTTTAATGTGGTAAACATTTGCTCTGTGACATTATTTCCTGTAATGCATATCCATATATTAGGCAGGTTTTTAATTGAATCAAAGATATGCCACAAACAGTACCTAATACACAATGTAAACTCATATGTATCACATCAAATTAAACTGATACTTACATGTATTTTTATTTGTTGCAAACAATTAAGAATTTTTTTTATTAATAATTTAATTACTTGTACATTTACACTAAACATAATTGACTAGAATACTGTTGCAACATTTACCTACAAGTTGCTATACATGTAATAGATTCATAATTACACCTTACCCAATAATGAGTACATACAAATAAAGAGATTGATTATAGGTATTAACATAAACTTTAAAAAAATATTATTTTTCCTGATTTATTTATTTATTAAGGAAGTTGACATAATTTTTTTAACCACAAAGATTTGAAATGTTCGTTCAAAAGTAAACATCAAAGTCAACAGATATTAGCAACGTCAGTCGTAAAAAACATTATATTTGTGTGACTGTGCATGTACTGTTCAGGACTGAAAAAATGTGCCAAATCGCCATTCTCCTACTACATGTCATGACCTAAGTATATGTGCTTTCAGTGAAGCAGAAATCTGTATTTGTGGAATTCAGTAAGATAGTTAATACTGTAATGTCATCAGTAAGACAGGAACGTGAAACCCTACTATGTAAGGTCAGCAACAAGAGTTACAGGAAGTACTTAGCAGTCACAAACTCTGCAGGTGTAACTACTCGTAACTTCACACATCTGGTGGAAGCATCACCTCAGTATTCTTTATTTGCTACCAGATTGGCCATTACATACAATGCTTTGCCAAAAGGATACATTAAATGTAACCTTAACAAGCTATGGATTTACCAAATTAATATATTAACATGCTACTAAATAGTGTTACAAGCATATCGCCTCCGGTGTGCCATAGGTTCTTGCTTAATTCTTTATGCTATAGTAATTTGTTTTCTTAGATCAGTGGCCTATATATATATATTGAAATACTGGACATTTTGAGTTATTTACTAAGAATGTTACACATTCATAACGCCACCGGTTGGAGACATGAGGACAATACAGTTATTTGTCAATCTCCAGATGAAGCCATTATTTTAATATTATAATGCCACAGTAATGTGTGCCTCCATGGGTAGGTGCTAAAGGTCCAGTGTGTAACTATAAACTAGTGTGAATAAACAGTGTGGCCCATAAGGACATCACAAATTTCAGTTTGTAAACTATTCAGTATCCAAATGTTGCACTACAGGGTTCGTTACCAGATTCTTTCGATATCAGTTGATCCCAGAATGTTGTCCGATAACCTATACTCATGTTGTTGTTTTTAAAAGCTACTATGCACAGGGCACAGTTTCCAGGAGAAGCACATTATGAAATACGGAAATATGCTTGAATTTGTTTCATGAATGAATGCATGCATGGCTGCATGCTAATAATCGTAGATAACAATATGTTCCTATCTTACTAACATCTTACGGTACAGATAGCCATTCATAGTGCATGTTTTAGCTACATATTTTCCAGTGTCGATTCTAATTGATAATTATTCATGCAAAACAATTATCAATATCCAATTATGGCTTATTTCAAAAAAGTATTATAATTGTAACTGTTTATTAAATTAATTCCTACTATAGTAAAACTAATTATGACATCTATGCAATTGTAATAAAATACCTAGTAGAAAGAGATGTGTGTTTAAATTAATAATTACAATTCACCCTACCAGCAAGTATTCTTGCGAACACTGCTTATACGGCAAAACAAAAAATGTCATTAATAGACAAATTTGTCTTTTTTTATATAAAGATCTCTTTCTGTAGTTGGCAACAAACCATTTGTTCCAGAATGGTTGCACATCAATTTGATGACATTAAAGCCAGAAAGACTTTCCCTCAAGGGGCATAATGTCTATCCATTAGAATGCTATTTTTGTACAGCGCTATGAGCAACGGGTGCTGGAACAGCGCTATACAAATCTCACAATTGTGATTAGAGGTAAAGGCCTTAATCTGTTGTTTGTTAAATTACGGGAGGTAGTCTATAATAGAATGCCTATGTTTCCCCCAGAAGAGACAATGCTAATGCTTCTTGTGAGGAAGGGTGACTACACAACTCAAGACAGTGTGGATACCAGTATAGCCTGGTGCCAGCAAGAACAAAGGGGATATTGACAAAATGGTCACTGTGAAGTGCTATACCACCCTCTGACTTTGAGCAAACAGAAGTTGTGCCCACTGTCAGGGCCCTGGACGACATATGCTGCCAAGTGTCAGTAAAGCTGGGATTAATTAGGTATTTTGAGGGTTGAGAAAAATTCATATAATGAAAGATTATTTGCAGTGAAGGTAACCAGTTTTGGCAGCATTACATGTGATTGTGAAACAGTAATGTTGATATAGCCTTAGCATTTTTCTTACAGTTTGGAAGCTTCTGCCCTTAGGGGAGAAACTAGGGTAGAAAGGTTTTTCTGTCACCCAGGTAGAAAGATTTCCACCACAGTTTTTGCCCTGAAGACAGAAATGTGCCAACCTCGCATGATCATTTAAATCATCAATAATCTATAAAAAAAAATACAAATGATGTTGTCCTAAACAAATGTTTATACAAACAATTGTTGAACTTTTTCGGTAAAATGCATACCTCGCACGCACGCGCAAACATAGTGCCCGCTTGTATCTGCTGACGTAGCGTTGGTTTTATAATAATTAATTCTGGTACCATACATCTAGTGATCTACATAATTAGTACATATATTTGAATGTGGAGATCCTTAACTTCCAATGTTTTATTTGCTATAATAAGCTCAGTCATTGCTGGATCCCAAACATAGTTTATTTACATACTTATGCTTGAAATTGTAGTCAAATATCAGTGTCTTACATAACTGAAATCCACTATAAAAATCTTACACTTTGTAAATAGAAAATGTATTGAAAATCCATTATGGCTAAAACTAAGAAATCATATATAGGATGTTATAAATAACACTAATATAATAATGGCTAATTTAAATTGGAACAAAATGGTTATTTTGACTATGAACATTGATTTGATATAACTGCCCATTGACAAACTATATTGTCTACCAATTACACCAAAAACATTCGTTTGTTCACGAATGAGCTACATAGTTAATCGTTCGGTGGACAATAACTGTGATGTTTTGATGAAGGATTCGGTGAATGTCAGAAATGAGAATGGCCGCGCTGGCCGGAGTTTTGTATTTGAACGTTGTAAAATGCCTGATTAGCTGGTAAAGCATCAATCAGTCAGTGCGCTGGAAAATGTAGCAAACAAAGGTAGACTTTATTGCACATAGTGCGTTTTGTTTAAAACATATCGCCAAACTCTGGGAGAGTTAAAATGGTGAATCAAATAATCGATTTATCTTACAAATACAACCCACCAGGGCACGGCTTATTTTTGGCGGACGACCAGCCCTCAAGATACCCCCAAATTAATGTAGCATTGCCTCCTACGGCTTGTCTCAGTAGCTAGTACATCGCGAACAACCAGCACATACGTCGAATCGCAATATGTTTCGTTATAGGAAACAATCTGCGCCTGATTTCACACACCTTTTCGCATAAAGCTCTTCCTTCTGAAACCCCAGAATTAAACTTTGTTGCAGTGAATGGCAAACAGGAGAGGTGATTGGATGACCATAATCGCATACAGCGCCATCTGGCGAATGACATTTAGAAAGAAGGCCATCTAGCGACCAAACACTGGTAGAAAAGGTTATTATAATATTAAAATTATTCCAAACCATATGCACACGCATCTTCCCCTCTGTTATCGGTATCTGTATTAGTAACTGGCAAAATGCCATATGGACACTTTACGCCAGTGCGCATGGTGGGTCATCTGACTTAATTGCTAAAATGTTATATTGAAATTTATGCTGAAGTTAGTTTAGTGATTTGCTTGAGACAGTGTTTGTGGGTAGAAAATTCCATTATTTGATTGTGGTTGGGAAGAAGCTGTTTTCAAATATGTTTGCAGAGTGTCCAGTTTGGTTGTCATGTTTACGTGAGGATCTAGTCCTGTGTTGGATGTATAGTGTTTTATATGAAGATTTATCACCATGACCTTTAGATATGTACATACAGGCCTATACATGTAGGCCTACCCGTGAAAGGGACAGCCGTCCCTGATTTGATAGTGTTAAATTAAAGTTTTAATATTAGTGGGATGCCAATAAAGGTTACGTTCCATTTTGTATATTATACTAAGTCTTTTAATTTTTCTTCTTATTTGGAGGGTGTCCTACTGTATG